>VYXF01003408.1:0-16862 GCA_013397295.1 Polioptila caerulea | reverse complement strand
ATAAGCTAAGAAAGACAAAAAAAAAAAAAAAGTCTAGATCTGATCTGACCTCTGGACATTACGTGGTCTAATAACAGGCTTGGAGTAACACCACGTTTGAAATTGGCTCAAACTTCAAAGAAGTCTCTGTTGCTTGTAAAGGAGCTTCTCAGCGTCATTTTTTCATTTAGCATTTTTGCTTTCTAACTGGCTTTACAAAGAAGTACAATTTAGAAAGCTTTTTGATTGTCTGAAGGTACTTATTTATTGATGGTAATCCACACAGGAAAGAGTAATATTATTTGGATTCAGAGACTTAGGATGCTAACACTGACAGTGTCCTTTGGTAATTTCTATTAACACATTTTGATTTATTAATTTTTCACATACTGTCTTCCCTGTTTTTTTTTTTCTCACTTGTAAATCCTAAACAATGAATTTTAAATATGCATTAGACTTCTCTATTGTACTGCTTTTGTCTGGGATAGATTCATTTTCTTCCTAGTAGCTAGTACACAGCTGTGTTTTGGACTTGTGCTACAAATGATGTTGATACTATCTACCCTGAAGACAGTAACTCTCCCCCAGGCAAAGCCAGCACACACCTAACAGCAGCATAAAGTCATTGTGACTATGATAGTCTACTATTAGCCTCCAAAAGAGGTTGTTCTTAAATAGGCTATTTTTCAGGTTTCTCTTTTCATTCATTACTTTAAATTCTTTCATGTGCTGTTGGGACTATAGAAAGTGTACTACACTACTGATTACAGTCCAAGGGAAAAACAGAAGCAGATGTGACTGACTGCTGGGTATGAACCTTCAGGTTTCCATTATTTTAATGTATTTCTATATCTGAATCCCTCTGTCAGTTGCTGCAAAATCATTCAATGGGATATAAAAGAAGAAAGCTCTTCTTAGCATGTGAGCCACATCTAGATTTTCCATCCTACGAAGAAGATTTTACCTATGTTGTTGTGAGCAGCAATGTAGTGGACAGGCAATTTGTTGTTCAATCCTTACAGAAAAATTAGCCTTTCTAAAGATTGCAATTTCATTGATAGAGAATTGACCTAGTCTATGTTTCTACTCAGACTTTTTAAAGATTCTATACAGTGAAGCACATTTCCCATATGCTTTTATACTCCAGATTCTGGGTAGTCTTTCTATGATTATATGTTTGATATATTTTATGATAAATCAAAATCTTAATTCTAACTCAAAATCAGTTATAGGATTGTTCTGTAATCTATCAAGCAACAGTACTGCTCTAGCAATGGAATAAGAAGTATGCAAACCATAGTTAGTGTGAGGACATTAATTCGTATGGAAATCTCTGGAATAAATTGTCACAGCATGCCTTATGAAAGACATTGCCTTCCACTCTGCTCTCAGACCTTGGAGAGGTCACTCACAGGACCCTGGGAGTCCTGTGTCCAGTTCTGGGATTCTCAGCAGTTAGAAAGAGATGGACCTGTTAGAGCAAGTCCAGAGGAGGGCCACGGGGGAGACCAAAGGGCTGGAGCACTTATCTTATGAGGAGAGATGAGGACAGGCTGAGAGGCTGTATTGTGATCTTCCATTTCTTAAAGAAAGCTTACAAGAAAGGTGGGAGAGGGACCTCTTGTACAGGCAGATAATGATAGGCTAAAGGGGCAATGGTTTTAAACTAAAAGAGGAGAAATTCAGAATAGATTAAATCAGATATTGTGAAGAAATTCTTGGCTCAGAGGGTGGTGAGGAAGGTCATCCAGAGAAGCTGTGGATGCTCCATCTCTGGCAGTGTTCAAGACCAGGTTGGATGGAGCTTTGAGTAACGTGGACTAATGGAAGGTGTCCCTGCCCATGACAGGGGGAGTTGGACTAGAAGCTCCTTATGGTCCTTTCTGACCCAAACCATTTTACAGTTCTGCAAAAGAATTATCCTTTATTTTAAAAAGAGCGGTTGCAAACTAGCATTGATTTAAATCCATATACAATTGCAACAAAGGATGCAGTTACAATACATACCAGGAAAAAGTTAACAAATTCTTTGCATTTTAGAAGTAAGAAGTTTGTCAGGTTTCACAGCCTTTGTCAAGTGTAACTGTTGTATTCCTAGTATACAATTCTTCCCACGCATTTTATATCATGATTTGTCTACACTTAAAAATTGTTTGGTTTTATTATAATTGGAGGCAATACAATAATACAAGGGGTGTAGCCCACAACTTGTCACATACGTTGTATGATATGAGAATATTTGAACTATGTTGTCTACGTTTGTCTCTAGTTAATGACAGTTTTGCTTGTCATGCATGTCACTCTACTCTGAAACAAAAGTGCATTGTTGTTGCAATGGCATATACAGGCTTACCTGTCTGTTCAGAATATATTAAGACTATTATTGCTACACCTACCTTAAGAAGCCAATTGGTTCTGCGTACTAGAGGTGAACTTTCTTCTTAGAAATTGTAACACATGAATAAAATGTAGCCATTTACCTGGTAGTTCTGATGCAGCAAAGAGGGTTTTAATTGCTGGGATTGTGCAAGGATTGCTGTTACTGTTGGATCCAAACTACATGCTTCATCAACTTGTTGTACAGAAATTTGTGGTGTTTATGTTGGCAAAACACATCATTTATGCAAAGAATTTACTATTACCCTAATTGAAATCTTAACTGTTAAATAAAGTAATTATTATCAATATAGTTGTTATCTTCCTACTAGTTACTAGTATATACTCCTTTTTCTCTGGCATTATCCTTTTCCTTTTACTACCCTTATGCATACTAAGGTGAATGGCTCCTGTCTGAGTTACAGAGAGTTACAGAAATTTGCCACTAGCACAGGCATTATGTCAGGTCATGGTCCTCTTTGCTACAGTTTTGATCTAGAGTCATGGATTGTTTATTCTGTACAGAATAGCTTTTTAAAATTAATGTCTGTTAGACAGAAAAACGGCTTAGCATTTTAAGTATAGGTATCATACCATACAATCATAGAAAGCTAAGATAAAATGGAAACAGATTAACTAACATTTATCTAATTGTTCAGTAGTCACTGCTAGAACAAAACTCCTAAGACAGAAAAGCCTAGACAAAGAGAGTCTGACAAGCCCAACTCCTGACGTCTTGCAGATTGAGTATATACCCTTTGATGTGTTCCTAACAGTGGCAATACCATATTTCTTGGACTATAAGTCTGCTGTACTTAACCAGAATTTTAGAAATCTGTAATTAATGTTTCATTAACTGTCTAAATTACAGATCCTGGGAATAGAATTTATAGAATTGCACCTTTGTTTTCATTTACTGTATTTCCTGGTTTGCTGGGTTTTCTGTAGCTGTGCATTGTGTGTGCTTTTATTCCTTTGTTTCCGTGTGGAAAATGGTCTTAGTCTGAGTGTTGAAGATCTCAGTTCTTTTTTATGGCTAATAAATGCCTCTCTGTTACAATTTAATGGCTGTATCATGTTCTTTTGTGACAGTCACAGGGTGCACTTCCTTTTACTTTCTTTTCTTCCCTTTGCTTGAGATACATCACTTCCAGAATCTGGCTGTGATAAAGCCTTCCCGCAGTATTAGACAAAGGATTCTGTTCTCTCTAGTTTCTGTGAAGCTAAGGACCACAGAATTATCCTAAAAATGTAAAGGAGTTTGAGGATATTGTTCTGGGATGAAATAATTTTTTTGTTTGGATGTTTTCTAAGGTTGAACACTGATACATAGTAGTCAGTGGATCAGGTATTTACATAGACTCTGATCATAGGTTCAGACGGGATTAAATTATTTCATGGGCACACTGTGAAAACTAAGGGAGGACAAGAGCAAGTTTCCTCTTTCTGTGCCATTGTTTTTGTTTTTCTCCTTTTTTCAAAATGTCAGTGTCTTTGAAGAGACAGAAGTGTCTATAAAAGTTGGGCTCAGTAACATTATATTAGAGCCTGTAATGTAGGGTAAGACATTGCAATTGATTTGCATGGAGCTTACTGAATGTAGAAATTTATTCTTTTCTGTTTTCATTGCAAAAAAAAATGTTTTAAACAACTTTATACCACACTCCATCTCTTTTATTTCTAACATTATATTTTGTAAATCATTATAAAATGTATGTAAGCAAGCAATGAGGTGTAATAGGAAATGCCTTGAATTAGCGTGTCTTGCAATGCTAGTCCGACTCTTGCTAGTATTGTTAATTTCCATTGTCGGATCTTAACATCAGGCACCTGTTCTGGGCTTGCTTAATCTGAATTTAATTCACACAGTGCTTGACTTTTTGTTGTTTGCTCTCAGGGTAAACATGATCTAGTTTGCACAGCCTTCTGGAAACTAGGATTCTGCCGCCTAACTACTTAGACTTTAAATTTACTTGTAACTGATAAGCTTTCTAATGCCACATTCTAATAAGCACCAAACTTCACAATATTTCAGTAGTAGGAACTATCAGATTCTGTTGCCTTCCTGCTATCTCAAGCAGAAGTCATCAATGTGTTCTCATAAAGAGCAAGAAAACTTTGAGATTACTGGCTGTGTGATTTTATATGCAACTGCTAAAGGAGAGAAGAGCTAGGAATGCTTTTATAACCTTTGCAGTGGGAAGGAACTGACTATGATATGTGTCAAGGTATTTGAGAAAGTATAATGTATTTGTGCTACAAGTGCTAGGGAGAAATAGAAGATCACTTCTTTATTTGAAGTTATTTTCCTCTTTGCTGCAACTTTATTTTAAAAGGTTGTGTTACCACCTGCAATGACCTTAAAACATTCAAGTATGCTTTCTAAAAACATCATTTTGCAAAACTGCTTTCTAAAACATCATCTTATGCAGCTGCATTTTTAATTTCCAAATTGAATAATTTTGGTTAAACGTCTCTTTGCTAAGTTGCAATTATTATTGCATGCAATAATAATAGCGTCATCTCACTTTTAACTACACAGTTGACCTCTGTTGTGAAAGGTTTGATAATCCATCTCCAATGATCAAGTGTTCTAGAAAAGCCTGCTAGTTGTTTGACCAAGTGGAACAGTGTGTTTGTCTTGGAGTCAGACCCATCCGTGTGTCCCATTGATGGACTCATACAGAGTGCTATTAGAAGCAGAAGTAGGTGCTCTGTTACAGTCAGTCCTTATTTAGAGACTAAGTGTGATACAGAGCTCTACAGATGATACATATGATATACAGCTATACCAAAACAAAGTAAAAGAAAACAAATATTTTATCTCCTATCCCACCAAGTCTAAGATTTAATTTTCTTTGAAGTAGAGATTTGAAGCATTCTCTAGGATTTGCATTGCTTCCAATATTCAGTTCCACTTTTGCAAGTGAGATTTGTTCTCCTTTCATCTTTAGTACAGTGTATTTCCTCTAGTCATGTCTATTTTTGCTCTTAACAACGATCTTACCCTTTCAGTACTTTCTTTACTGACAGCTGATACCAAGATTTTTCTTTCCTCTTTTGGGAGAAATTACAATGCCAGTCACTTGGTGATCATTTCCATGAGCTGTTTCCCCTGAGCCTACATCACATTTCCCTACATTAGTCCTCTGTGGCGTAGCACTGTTCACAGATGTAAAGACAGAGGCAACATCCAGTCTGCTAGTGGTTATTGTGCTCATCACAAGATGAAAGACCTCAAACTGCACCAAGGGACACTTAGGTTAGACATTAAGAAAAAATTTCTTTGCTGCAGAGGGTGATCAAGAAGTGGAATAGGCAGTTTAGTGAAGTGATGGAGCCACCATCCCTGGAAATGTTCACAAAACTTCCAGATGTGGCACATGGGGACATGATTTAGGGACGAAGATGGCAGCATTCAGTCCATGGTTGGACTTGATATTTTTTCTGAACCTTAACAACTCAGTGTATCTTTTCTATGATTCTAAGATAGACAGTATCCCTGAGGTATCACGGGGTATCGCTATGACACCTTGGCTTGAGAGAACAGATTAATCAGGACCTGCACAGTACCTCAATACATACATAGGTTATTGCCATGCAAAGATAACTGATTTCAACTTCCGAAAGAAAGGTTGGTAGATTAAATGTCTGTTTGAGCATTAGTCCCTAAAATAACTATTTTGCTTTGCTTTCAGCAGTCTACAAAGCATTTCTTTTGGAAAACATTTCTTTTCAAGGTTTTTTTGCAGCTGATCTTGAGGATTTTGAAATACTCAAAATAAAATGGAAAATGTTTATGTAGCTTGAAGAGGGGTGAGAGGAAATAAGGTAGTATGAGGTTTATGAAGCATTTCAGATTTTAAAACTTAAATTTTGGAGATTCTGGAAGTCTCTGCAGGGGAAGGGAGATATTGTTGTAGCCACAGTTAATAAAGCAAAATTTCTGACTTTGGTTGTTGATGAGGTACTATTATGTTCCTCAGCTATTTAGAAGTAATGCTTTTCTGAAGGTAAAGAAGAAATTATAATTTCTGGGTCTGTTGTTTTCTAATTAAGTAATCTTACATAAGTTTTTGTAATCTAAAAAAAAAAAATAAAAACAGTAAATTGCCTTGACTTTTCTCTATATTAATAAAAAAATAAATATTGTATAGATAAAGGAGAAGAAATGCCTGACTTCAGGTTCTTGCATAGGTGTCTTAATCATCAGCTTATTGCATAAAACACGAGTGCAATATCCACCTCTTGTGTTTCTGTACAAAAGTGTCTGCGGTTTTGTTGTTTGGTTGTCAGGGTATTTTTAACTTGTTTAGTTACATGCCATATAAATTGATATTGCCTGTAGGTTACAAGAAATGTTATAGATTTCTCTGCTTAAATAAGAAAATTAATGGCTGAGTAAACTGACTGATTTTTACTTTTTATCATGCTTGTCAACATACAAAGATCCAGTCTTCAAAATAATTAATTATATTTACTTTATAATTTTGAAGTATATTGAGTTAAATATCAAATTTAGTTTGTGGTAACAAATACAAATTCAAAAATTGTAAGTAGATTATAACACATGAAAAGTAATGATTCAAAATAAGTAAATAAGAACATGAAACACATGATAGGTTTCAGTAGCTGAGCAGTTTATTAGGGTGAATTGGTTAATGACATGTGAATGTTTCATACTTGATAATTATTTTTTAAATGTTACTGTTGCATTCCTTTAACTCCTTTTATCTTTGCAACCATTTTTCAAGTTATAATTCTGTTTGGTTTTATTTCTTAAGTGCTGGTTTTTATCATTACATGAATTCATGTCTAATTTTGAATTTGCGCTGTAAAAATAACTGCATTTCCCAAAATACCAGTAGACTCAGATTTTCAAGCTTCAGTCAAGAGCCTCAGTGAATTTAAAAACAATAGACAACAGAAGATTCTTGAACATTGGACTCCGTTAGCTGACATTTGTATGAATTGTTTGTAATTTTGCAAACTGCACATAATGCAAAACATGTAATATCCTACTAGAAACTGAAATTCTATCGTTAAATTTTATAAAATTTTAAATTTCTAAAAATTTGTTTCACTTTAAAAAAATGTTGATGCAGGCAGAGCTTTGTAAATTACTATGCAATACATTAATAACTGGATTAGCTCCATGTGCCTGCCTTCAATTTTTGTTGTTCCTTTCTCTCTTCCTCTTTGTTTGAGGCTGACAGTTTTTCTGTAATGTTCGGTGGATACTTGGTTTATCATTGGCACTGAGTTAGTTATTTAATGCTTTGACTTGATTAACTGTTATTCTCTGAGGAGACAGGAATTGTTTGCCAATCTTATTTGATTTGATTTTTGTTTTGTAAATCAATTTCTAGAGTTATAACATTACCCTCAGCTAAATGAAATACAAATAATATATTTTCCTTTTATTTTCTTTTCTTGAAGCCGATCAACAACTTATCCTTACACAGAAACCCAGATGTACAGTCAAAACACTGGAGGAAATTATTTTGATACTCAAGGAAGTTCTGCACAGGTGACAACAGTGGTCTCGTCTCATAGCATGGTGGGCACTGGAGGGATTCAGATGGGCGTAACAGGAGGACAACTCATTAGCAGCTCAGGAGGGACCTATCTGATTGGCAATTCAATGGAAAATTCTGGTCATACAGTGACTCACACAACGCGGGCCTCCCCAGCGACAGTAAGTATTTCAGACTGATGCAAAACCTTTGAGACTAGTCTCTTAGTCACTCAGATGTTCTTGCAGACTGACACAGTTTTTGTGACGGAATGCATTGCGGTATTTTGTTGTCAGAATGAGGACTACATAGTACTTTTTGTAAAAAAAGCACCATATATGTTTAAGATACAGGAGTAAAAATACCGTGAAAACTTAATCCTGAAGGCATACCTTTCCCTGGACACCTTGCTAAAAACTACATTTCATATGTTAAATTTGAACGTTTTATAGTTTTTCTGAAAACATAAGAAAAATACAGTGTTGTTGAGTGTAACTATGTTAGACATAAATGTTAAATAATGTAATTTATAGATCAGTATCTGTAATTTCCCTGCATTTAATCAGTTTATCTGTCTGATATTAGTATAGTTTTGGTAGCTTATTTTAAAAAATTTCCAATTGTTCAGAATACTGAGGTAATATGTTTTAACATTTTATTCTTACTTATCTGTGGTATGTCTCCAAACTCTGTTCCCGATTAACAGCTTATTATGGGAATGTCTGACAGTGCTATGGGAAGATGCTTTACAACTGTGGTGTAGAATATTGTGGATCCATAAACTTGAGCGTGGAGAACTTTAACTAAGACCTTACTCAATCAGCCTATATTTCAGTTAGGAAAATGGGTTTATTCTAATCTTACCTTTTCCACCCTAAGGAGTACTTTTACTTTTACTTTTACTTTTACTTTTACTTTTACTTTTACTTTTACTTTTACTTTTACTTTTACTTTTACTTTTACTTTTACTTTTACTTTTGCTCATTCTTCTGAGTATTCTGATCTGCACATAGAGATTTGGAAGTAATGGGGAAGAAACATAGGGTAGCAGCAGTTTTAAAATACAGAAAGATAAAATATCAGTAATAATACAGATTCATCAGTATTCAAAAAGGCAGTGAAGTTAGGGGATTAAATTTTTAGGAACTAATGTAAAAGCATTGGATAATTTAGATGATCTGAAAATTCTCTCCAATTTGAATTTTAAGGTGATTGATATGGATAAATACAGTTTTTGGTACCATTTTTTGGAAGCAATTATTACTTTATCCAAAAACCCACGCAGTATTATTTCCTGAAAACAAAAATTGTGAAGAGTCATAATTCATGAATAGTATAACTATCCCACGTGAACATGGTGGGAGCTTTCACAGCAACAGAGAATTTCATACTTGAGTTGTAAAAAAGAGTGTACATTAACATTTGCCTATATTTTGCATGACTTAATAGAAGAACAGAGTTCTTCTGAAAAAAGTGTAATTCCTCTTTCAGATTTCAGATTCTTAACTGACTGTGAAAACAAGTGATGCTTAAATGTATCCAGTAAACACAAATAAAGAGTAGTAGAGTTACTTGGAAGTTTAAAATCCTAGAATTATTTAAATGTCAGAACTCCACACTATAGTTTGCAAATTTAAAACTGTTTTGATTTCTTTTTCAAAAATTGAAAGTAGAATTTGCAAACAAAAGCTAAACTTCATGCTTTCAGCAGCATTTTTCTCTTGCTCTATGTGTCAGTAAAATAGTCTGTTTTAGTTGCTCAAAATAAATTCTATACTGTTGTCTCAACTCAACTGTTAAGAACAGGAAAAAATACTGCTAGTTAAACAACAATTATTAAGTTACATTTTAGCACTAAAATAATTTACTCTGTTTCTTAGGGTGTTATTTCTTCTGTATAATACAGTTCTATAAGAATGTTTCATTAGAGTATGTCAGAAGAACATTTCTTGCTGAGGAAGAGGGACATAACATGATTTTAGGTCATCATTTTAGGCTAGGTGTGTTTCCAATGAAACATTCAAGAATTAATTGAAACACTAAGGGTTCAGTTTAAAATCACAAGAAAATACCAAGTCTGTTTTAATTTTACTAGGTGGCACAACTAAACTGAGTTAAATAGAGCAATGTAGTACTTGAGTTGGATTGCACCTTAGATAGGTAGAGCTTGTTTCACTTGTGATCCTCATTTGATCTTTACCATCATAACTTTTTTCATTCTTGTGTAGAGAATACATTGGTGCCATCAAAATAATGTGTATCCAGACTGTTTTGCTAGAATAATATGCAGAAAATTTTTTCCAGTTTTGAGTTAGTTTGGAGAATTTCATATAGAGAAATAGAAATTAATGAGAATTTATTTATTAATATACGTGGTCATCACAAGTTCTCTTTATTTTTCCATAGAGATACTAGTTCTATTTACTCTTTTCAACAGATAACTGCATTTGTTTTGTCATTTATCACCCTCATTTATCAAATAATTACATTTTGTAATAGGCAAATTATTGTATCAATGATGTTATCTCTTTCTGATACATCTAGCTGAAGTTAAAGAAATAAGAGAGTTTAGGTTAAAAGACAAATATATAAAATTGGTAAATTTCATTAACTGTCATTTAGATAAATTAAATTTAAAATCTAATTCACTCTTCAGCAGGTAAGCTATTTGTTTTATGCAGAATTCAATGAAAGATAGACTTTTAAACTTAAGGGTTTTTTTCTCACTTTTTTCTTTATGGTTTAATGTAATTCTGAGTTCTCCTTCAGAATTTTAATAAAGAGCTGATATTTTGGTTCTAATATTTGATTTGTTTTAATTTGGCTTTTATAGTCAAAATACCAAGACTCATGCCCTATCAAAACTATTCCAACATATATACAGTAGTGGTTTGTGTTAAAATGCATGAAGAATTTTGTTAGCTTTTTCTTTACTTTTTTCATTTCCATTTATTTCATTGCTTCTTCCCATTATATATCTTGCTGGCCTATTTAACTACTTTCTCTATTTTCACAAAACCAGAAAGGCATTCACATTGTAAGAATTTCTATATAAGATGCTCAGTAGATAAGCAGCTTTCCAAAATTATCATTTTCATATGAGTATATTTGTGGATTGGTCAAGAACATATTGTGATTACATTGAAGTAGAACTGATTTAGCCTCACTGAATGTCTATTTGAAAAGAATTTGCATGTTGAAACCTGTATGAAAGAGTCATCTGTTTGTTTTACTGGCAGCTCTCATTAAATAAGGAACCACTACATCTAAGGGACTCTCCAAAAAATTGGATTGTCATGTTTATAATGAAATAATAATCACCTTCTGTTTTTTTCTCGTATGTAAACACCTAAGGATTGTTCTTGTGATGAAAAAAGGTGATCTAATCACCATATTTCATAATATCACAAGGTTAAAAAATTCATACAGTTTCTAGTAATAAATATGTTGTTATGCTTGTCAGTCAGTGAGAGGCCCCCACCTATTAGTCTTGTTTTCTAACAAGCTTTACGACTGATTCTCAATTTACAGTTGTCATTCAGCAGTCATCACCAGCCATAGGAGGTCTCTACTCACACTGTTACAGAAATTCATCCTATTTCAGAGCAAATCTAAATCTGCATGAAAATAAATTCAAAATTAATATGGATTTAATGTATCACCACAAACTGTTAGTTCTGCTAGTAAACACAGCATGCAAAAGTTGCTATTAACTTTAAAGGAAGGATTGAACCTGCTGAAAATATGTAATTATTGGAGAGAAAACAACAACAGCAAGTCGTTTTAATACCATATCCTGATACAATTCTAGTGGGAGTATTATAGCTATTTCAGAAAAACTAGCAAATTTTACATAAGGACATAAAGGTTGTAATTTGTATGTAAGTTTGAGGTGAGATTTTATTTATTAATTTCCTTCTGTAAAGGAGCTTTTTCCTCCTCCGTTTCTTTTAACTTTCTGGTAATTTTGATGTAGCTAAATCCCTTGTAGCATAAAATAAAACATTTCTGACCAGATCAACAATGCACAGACTTTTATGCAAAAAGGATTTTTAGATCATTTAGATCATTAGATCATCAGTCTTACATCATACACAGGGCAAGATATTTACTTAGCATTTCTGCAACTGAGCACAGTGACTTTTGTGATACCTTTTTTTTGGGAAAAAAGGGTATCAGGTGGATCTTGTGCCTTAATAAATCTCTTGCTTTGGTTTCTGCTTCAGAGCTGTGGAGCATCATGACTTCTCCCCATCTCTTCCAGAGGTTTCAGTGTAGCAATGTCACCAAAATAATTTATGTATTTCTCTGTCCCTTTGAGTGCCTTGCTGCTACACTGCAAAGTCTTGCATTGAGACTATTTCATCTTCACAAGACGAGGAATGTGGGGGGAAGGAGAGAATGATTGCTACTAAGGTCAGCCACACCCACCCTGATTGCATTCTAGCTTCATCTGTCTATGCTTCTTCCTTCTCCTCTCATACAGGCTGGCCTCATTGTCTTTTAGTGTGTTTTCTGCATAAAAGCCCTATAGCAACTATTGTGTTTCCAATTTTGGCAGTTGAATGTTTATTCTGATATTTTTTTTATCAAAAAACTGAGTTGTTGGAAACTCGGTCTATTCCAATATAATATTCCGTTTCTGACTTAAAAAGATTTTAAGAAACACAATTTTTTAATCATAAGAGGTCAAAAATAGGTGTGTTTAAATCCATGGTAAGAATTTGTGCTAATTCTTTTTATTTGAAAATTCATAATAAACTGGATGCCAGGAGACTTGCCATGATGTTCTCAAAACAGTCTGGTTATCGATGGCACAGATGCATCACCTTTCTAAAGGACTACAGGTTTTCTTTGGTTTTGATTAAATACACATTTGTCCTAATATGGCCACTCTTTCTGTCTAAGGCTGTCATGCCATAAGGGTTTTCAAATTTGATTTAATAGTAATCTGAATTGAATTTTCCTGTTAGTTTTTCTATTTTGGTTCACTGGTGTGAATAACTCTGATGTATTTGCATGTGTTTTACAGTGTTAGGGGGAATGTATATACTTAAACAGTCTTTATGACAAGCTTGACAACAGATTTTTACAAGGGATTTTTTGTTTTGTTTTCCAAATGTGGGGAAAATAACCACAGAGAACAAGGTTTAGAATATGTTTAAAGATGTGTATAAGAGACATTAGGTATAAAAATAACTGGCTGATCTGGGGAAAAGATGGTAAATTAGTCAGTTTGACCCTCTGTTTGAGAATATTCTAGCAAAGGAGATAAACATAGAATCATAGATTGTTAAGAATTGGAAGAGACATTAAAGATCTAGTCAAACACCCTCTGCCATGGGCAGGGACACCTCCCTCTAGATGAGGTTGCTCAAGGCCTTATTTAGGCTAGCCTTGAATACTTCCAGGGATGGGGAATCCACAATCTCTCTGGGCAGTCTGTTCCAGTGTCTCCCCACCCTCACAATGAAGAATTTCTTCCGAATATCCAACCTTTGTTTCTCCTCTTTCAGTTTGTACCCATTCATTACTCCTTGTCCCATAACTGCAGTTCCTTATGAAGAGTCCCTCTCCCTTCCCTGCAGGCTCCCTTCAGATACTGGGAGTTGCTGTGAGGTCTCCACACACCCTTCTCTTCTCCAGAAAAGAACAGACCCAACTTCCTCACTCTGTCTTCATAAGGAAAGTGCTCCAGTCCTCTTACCAACCTCATGCCCTTCTCTGGACTTGTTCCAACAGATCCATCTTCCTCCTGTGGTGGGAGCCCAGAGCTGATGCAGCCCTGCAGGTGGGGTCTGAGCAGAGCAAAGGGCAGAATCCCCTCTGACCCTGCTGGCCTCACTGCTTTGGATGCAGCCCAGGGCATGGTTGGCTTTTCTGGCTGCAAGTGCAGCTGAGACACTGCTGAGTCACGTTGAGTTTTTACTCAACTTTTACCCCCAAATCTTTCTCTGCAGGGCTGCTCTCCCACTTCTCCACCCAGTCTGTAGTCTGGGATTGCCATGACCCAAGTGTAGGACGTTGTACTTCATTTTATTGAATTTCATGAGATTTGCATCAGCCCACCTCAAGTGTGTCAAGGTCCCTTGGGGCCTGGGCAGCAATGTTAGATTTGAAAATTTGGGAAGGAAAAGGCAATTGGATTTAACTCAAAGCCCCCCCCTTTTTTTTTCCAGTCTAGGACTGCCAGGTGTGCTTCTTCTCCCAAACAACTCCATATATTCCTTTATAATCACTAGAGAACATGCTGTATTCATTAGTCAGGATGCATGCCTTATGCAGACTACTGGTGGTGTGCATTTGCAGCAGGTGTTTTGTCCCATATCTGTTATGTATATTAAACTTTCATATTTACAATTTCATCAGGGGAGTTTTTAGGAATTAAAAAAACACTTCTTTTTCTAAGTTTTTAAGGTTTATCAGCATTCTTTGAAGGTCAGCTTTATGTAAAATTCTGCACTTATTTTGTATCTTTTTTTTTTTCTTCTCTTACTGCATATTTACATTTCTTTCATTCCACATACTTAAAGAAGTATCTTTCTGTCTGTCTTCATAGAATTGTTTCAATATGTTGAGCAAAATTGCACAGAACCTATTTGTGGGTGTTGCTACAGCTTCTTCTTTTGACAGGAATGCAAATCTTTTAGATTTAAGTCTCCCAGCTGTATTGGAGTTCTCCTCACGTGGTCAGCACAATTTCATTTTCAAGCTTGTATCTCATGGGCAAGCTTGCCTGCCTAACACAACCCTCTGGCACAGGTTTCAGAAAACCCTATGACATACATCAATACTCTGTCCTGAAATAGAACTGAAAGTCACCATAAAATATGTATGTTTGTGGCATCCTAAAAAGGTGGAAATGTTGCATTTTCAAAAGGCCTGTGTTCATTTATCCTGTATTTTCAGATTAGTTCTGCCTTATTTAGGTAGGCACAATTACCACAAGTACCCAGGACTTAGCTAGCTGCACCACCAAATCAGTCTTTCTTGTATACATGTGATGAATTAGTAATTCCTTCATAATGGAGCATTGTGATGATAGCTGCTTTAGAATTTCACTTCCTTTAAAGCCTAAAAGGGTGAACCTTTGAAAGTGGATAAAGGGCATTGCAAATGAGAGGTGCCTGTGGAAAAAGAGACAGGACCTATCTTTTTCAAGATGTTGCAACAATATACTGAATACTAAAATACCACCTGCCTGCCCTGCTGCTGGTGAAGAGTAGTTTACAAATGCAAACAGATAAAGAAAAAAAAATTGTAGGATACTCAGGTTATTCACTAAACCTCAGGACTTTAATTTCTGCACATTGTTTTCTTTTTTTTTGACCCCCTCAGAGCAATTTATGATGAACATTTTGTACTAATTGTTAAATTGTTAGTTGATCATGGAAATTGTTAGTTGAATCATATGGAAAAACACTATTTCTTTTTTCTTTCTAAGAGGGAGATTTTTGCAAAGTGGGTTTGGGATAGGTGTTTGCTCTGTCTATGCTCTACATCTGAGACTATTATGTGTAATTTGTTTATCTAGTAACATGTTAATGAATACTAAGACACGACCTAGGAAAAGCAGTCAATAACCTCCAAATCGGTAGAACATGTAAGGATTATGTTACAGATGCACATACTGGGATCAAACTGCTGAATATTTTAATTTAACCTGGGGAGAATATCCTTATTCCTTAATGATTGTGTCAGAGTATAAGGCAGTATTTTAGCTGGCAAACAAAGTAAATTGAAGAAATTCACAATCATAGTTTTCTCATCTTTAATGCCCTTAATTTAGTGACACCTATGTTTGTAACTGTACAAACTGATTAGTGTTCCTACATGTAGTTTAATGTGGTTAAACATTTAACGTGGTTTCGTTAGAATTGTAGTGAGAGTAATAGTCTACATTTCAGTTGGCAGAACTTTTAAATAAATGATTTTAGTTTTATTAAGAGAAGAAAAGTGGGAATGTATGACTGGTCACATATTCAAATGAGTGAAATTCTTCTTATTTAATATATCAGATACATATGTGGAAAGTTATGCCTGGAATCTCTCATTGCTTATTGTTAAAAATGGAAAGGCATCAGTCTTCCTTTTATATTTAGGCAGATTATAATTTTAAATGTTAAAATTAATTTCATCTTTCCACAAAATATCAAAATAATACACACTGTATTACCAGTGTAATTAATTATTCCGTGTTTGTGCTTAAGTGCTGTTTGAATACAGATGTAATGTTCAGTTCTCTAGAGCCTAAATAAAAACCTGGCCAGAACTTAGAACCTAAAATCTTGAAGGAACAGATCCTTCACAAAAGGAACTTCTTACTCAATTAGCTTTTATTTCCTGTACTCATGGTACTCATGGTACATAGAGCCTCTTGTAAACCCAAAATATTGGAATAACGGAGTAGAAGAAAATAAAATATTTCAGCTGTAGAGGACCTACAAGAATAATTTAGCCCAACTGCTTCACTTCAGGGCTGACCCAAAGATAAGGCAGGTTGTTAAGGTTGTTAAGGGCTCTATCCAAATGGCCCTTGTCACACTGACAGGCTCAGGGCATCATCAGGCTTGACCACCCTTTCTATAAAGAAATGCCTCCTAATGGCAAGTCTGAACCTTCCCTGGCACAGCTTTGAACCATTCCCACACATCCTATCACTGCATCCCAGGGAGAAGAGATCAGCATCTCCCTCTCCACTTCCCCTGCTCAGGAAGCTGTAGAGAGCAAGGAGGTTGCCCCTCAGCCTCCTTTTCTCCAAACTAGACAAGCCCAAAGCCCTAAGCAGCTCCTCATAGGCCGTGGTTTCCAGGCCTTCCACCAGCTGTCCTGACCTTCTCCAGACACATTCGAGGCCCTTCCATCATTCTGGAATGGTGGAGCCCAGATCTGCACCCAGCACTCGAGGGGAATCCCAGCCCTAACACAGGGCACAGAGGGATGGGCACCTCTTGGGATGGCCAGGGATGCAGAGTTTGGTGCAGGATGGGG
>VYXF01003398.1:2390-16221 GCA_013397295.1 Polioptila caerulea | reverse complement strand
GCCTTCTGCACCTTCCATGCCTTACGCGCCTTCTGTGCCTTCCTTGGGCGCCTTCTTTCCATGCCTTCCATGCATTCCGCTCCATCTTACTGCGCCTTCCTTCCGTGCCTTCTTTTTGTGCCTTCTGCCCCTTCTGCACATTCCTTACTTCCGCACTTTCCTGCCTTCCTTCTGTGCCTTCCTTCCTCGCTTTCCTTCCTTTCTTCCTTCCTCTGTTCTGTGCCTTCCTTCCTTCTGCGGCTTCTTGCCTTCTGCGCCTTCCAAATCTTCCACACCTTCCTTCCCTGGCTTTCTTCCTTCCACTACTTCCACACCTTCCTTAATACCCACCTTTCTTTTTTCCTTCCTCCTGCAACTTCTTTCAGTCCACGCATTCATTCCGTGTCTTCATTTCATGCTTTCCTTCCATCCTTCCTTACTTCCGTTGTTTCTTCCTTCCTTCCATCATTCCTTCCTTCCTTCTTTCCTGCCTTCCTTCCTTCATTCCTTCCACTTCTTCCTTCCACTGCTTCCTTCCTCCCATGCCTTCCTTCCCTCCGCACCTTCCTTTCTTCCTTAGCTCCTTCCTTCCCTCCTCACCTTCCTTCCTTCCTTAGCTCCTTCCTTCCTTCTGCACCTTCTTTTCGTCCCTTCCTTCCATGCCTTCTTTCCTGCTGCTCCTTCCTTCCTTTCATGCCTTCCTCGCCTTCCTTGCCTTCCTTCCTGCCTTCCTGCCTTCTGCGCCTTCCTTCCACTCCTTCCACACCTTCTGCGCCTTCCGCACCGTCCTCCTCTTTTCCTTCCTTCCTTACACACCTTCCTGCCTTCCTGCCTTCCTGTCTTCCTGCCTTCTTCCTTCCTTCTTGCCTTCCTTCTGCGCCTTCCTTCCTTCCACACGTTCTTTCCTTCCTTCCACACCTTCCTTCCATGCCTTCCTTCCTTCCTCTTTTTCTTTCTCTCTCTCTTTTTTTTCTGTCTTTCTCTCCTTCTTTCTCACCCTACTCCTTCCTTTCCAAATGAAACCCAAAATGTAAAAGTGCTCCTGTTATGTCAGATGTCAGTGCTTTCAGGAGAGCTCAAGGCATGACCAGAAATATAATAAATTTTTTGAGCTGACAGCAGTGTAGCGGTGTGAAGACAGATCACATTTTGTACCCTAACAAAGCCTGCAGAACTAGCCAAGGTTGCTGGGATGGTCTAATATTCCTGAGGAGCTCCTTCTGATCCCTGCCCCACCTGTCGGGAGATGCTTTTTGAAATTCTGGGTTATTCTGCTTTATGCCTCTGCTATGTGCGTCAAGATATGTGATATTCAGGGCAATTAAATAGATGATCATTCCTAAGAAACAAAATGTCTGCTGTAGCAGAATGAGTGTTGAAGTCCTGAGCATATAATTTCATCTTAAGCAAGGTGATCTCTGAAATATACAGGGGGAGCACGAACGACATGACAACCAGGTCTAAAAGACCTTCTTTTTTAATTGGAAAAAAATTTCATCCAGAGGCTGTGAGGGAGGGTGAAGTTTGTGATATGATGATTCAGATGCGAGTGACAAACTAGACCATCTCTAACAATGGTCTTAATTTGAGATAAGTTAAATCCCCAAATTTAAGATTAGGAGAAGATACAAAGAATAGAAAATCTTCCCTGTCAAAACTTATGAACAAACTGGCAGCCTTTCATTTTGCTGAGAATATTTCATGTAGTTTTTGGATATTTAGTGAAATGATTTGCATTAAAAAAATATTTCTTGATTCAAAACAAAATGCTTTAGAAAAATAGTTAACTTCTGTTGTTTTTTTCCACCCTTTCTTCCACTCCCTCTTCCCCCACCCTTGACTGAGGAGATAAACAAGGAAACTAAATTATATTTATTTTAATTTCTTCTGATTTGAAAGGAAGTGAGTATTGTTTCCAATTGATGAGAAATACATTTTAGCATGAATCATTTAATTGAAAAAAATCAGTACACTAGAATATTAATATATTAGCATATTTTCAGATGCAGATTTTCCCACTGAGTATCTTTCAACAGTCCTGCTTGGAATACAACTTTTCCAATGCCTTCAGAATTTTGGGAAGTCTTGGGGGGCAGCTGCTCACACTGGCCAATTCTAGGATCAGAAATTCAGAAATCAAGTCTGAGATGTCCAAGCCCAAAACCTCTCATGACCCACCTGAGAAAAGAAATTATGTTGAGAGCTTGGCTGCCTGCTGGTTTGGAGTATAATTGATAAAGCATGAAACTAAATAATATGTAGAAGTAAAACCCCTTCTACCTGGAAAACCCTTGACAAGGCTACATTCAGGGCTATTGAGAGTGGCAATTCGTGAAATAAATTATCTGAGCAACAGACAGATGCATAAACAGAGAGACAAAGAGGCCCTTCTGAGAAGAAGCCCTGATACCCCCCTCCCACAGTTTTAACTCACTTCAGATCAAGTGAGATGGTTCCCTCCAGCAGCACATCATGTCCTCAGAGAAAACAAGTCCTCAGCTTCTCAAGGTCACTGGTATTGTTTTGTCTCTTTGCATAGGGAGCTGGTTCCTGCAATCAAACTTCCTTGATGTCCTTCTCTCAAGGAGGGAGTCAAAGAGCTCCCTTTATGAAAGGCTGACAAGCCCTGGCATACTTGGAGAGACCAAACAAAAGTTTGTGTGGGTGGATATCATGAGTCATTTCTATGACTAAGATGCTGGGATAAACTACCCCTTCTTGGTAATTTAAATATATTAAGGTCATGGGCTGTTTAATGAATCAGTGGGTCTAAATGAACCGAAGTGTGATGCTCATGATGTTAAACAAACAAACAAACAAACAAACAAACAAAAAGAAAAAAAAAAAGAAAAATCAGGTGGAAGTAAAGATTTAGTTCCCTGTGATCTGATTCAGCATGAGGCCTTTATTCCTGAATGTGCTATCAAAATGTGGTTAGCTGGTAGTGCTGACAGGGGCTTCTGTTTCCTGCTATTTCCTGTTATTGATGCTGGAGACTTGGAGAGTCAGCGCTTACTAGAAGCCACTAAAATGTCTTCTATGGTCTTTGAAAGGACTTTTCTGGCCAGAGTCAGAATGGAGGAGATTACTCCATTATTATGGTTCAGGAAAGCATGGACTTTATAACCCCAAATTACTCAAGCTACTTTTGTCCTTATTAGCAGTGTTTTAATTAACAGCAAGGAATTTAGAAAGAGGTTTAACTCCAAATGCTGTGTTTTAGTGGTGGGAAATGAAAGTGGTATCTCAATGCATAAGAATGTTTCACACACAAGATACCAACAAATATCAAGCACTGGTGCCGAGGACACAGCTTTTGTCCAGGAGACTGCAGATCCTGGATCCTTAGCTGTAAACAGCTGTGGTCTTCAAGAGCTGACGACTATTGGTAACTGATGGAGCAAGGAAGGGGACACTTAAAAGTATATCCTCACACACCCTTTTCTGTGTTGTTGCCGAAGTCACAGCTCTTTCCTGACCTCTGCCAGCCCTCCTAAAATAACAGCTGTGGGTTCGTCCCCACCCTATTATGTTGCATCCACGCTTTCAAGCACATTTTCTCCCTGGTTGCCTGCCTCACTCTCCCTTGCTGACAACAAGAAGATGATGCAACATGTTCTTTGTTCATGTGTGGCCACCAAATGAAACCAACAGGTCATTTTATGGAGGTGGAAGTGGCTGCCTCTGAGTGGCAGCAGAGCCTACAGAAACAGCCCATAACCTTCCAGTTATCAAGCAGGGAGTTGTGGGGCTGGCCTTTAGGGAGTCACCTGAGAGCCCTTAAGTGGAAGATGAAAAACATCTTGTTCTGAGTGTCTGGCATCTAGGAAAGGAAATGAACTTGGGTTTATGACATGGGTAGCAAAACAACAGGAGGTCAGATTATGGAAATGCCTTTTAAGTGATGTTTGTTCTCTCGCAGCATTCAAAGCAGCTGAGGGATATTTCAGTAGGATGGACTTGGCTGACTGACTTGGCAGAGGACCCCATTGTTCCTCACCTACCTCCCACCAATAGTGAGGAATCAGTGTTGGGTATCAGGCTGTAGACTTCACTTTTAAAATGCAGGAAGTCTTGTCTGCTCTCCAGGATCCAGCTGCAGGCTCCCAGACCTGCCAATATTTCTAGAGAAGTGGGAACTCATTTCTTTGTGGAAAAGAGCCACATATAAAGGACTTGAAAAGACACAATAAACCCTCTTCCATGCAAGCAGTAATGTGCTACCTGACAACCCTGTCTCCCGTGTTCATGACAACCTTTTCTTTATTTTCATGTGTGAGGAACATGTGGGTTCACATTTATGCAGGTATGCTTTGATTAATGCCTTTATTGTTAGCCCATAGAATGCAACCCTCTTTTAAATTTCCATTTTGTTTGGTACAGTTTTTACTTGTTGTGTACATTATTGGGCAGAATATCTTTGCTGGTTCACTTACAATGGTAAGTGCTCTTCTCTCTGGGGTCACCACCAATGCTTTTACATTCTGATAGGTTCGGTCTTGCTGCTGGCACAGATCGCTGTGACTTCCTGTCCAAAAATGTATGCCCTGTTAGGCACACTGAAAAGATGATTCACTACTGCTACAGAATAGAGGACAGTCAGGTTATCTCTTATTGAAACAAAAAGGTGGGTCTGAAGTGAATTTCTCCCCTCTTTTTCCTATAAGCAGCCCTCTCTGTCTGCATGTGAATGTGTGTTTATGTGATTATATATATTCATATCAGCTACTTTGGAACTGCACACTGCTTTCAGTGTATAAAACTACTGTGAAAAACTGCTGTCCACAGAGATTTGCAGCTCAGAGATGAGAAACTGGGGCACAGAAAAGCTAGGAACTAGATTTTCTCCATTTTGAGACATATATTCTGGATGGGCCACTGAGATAAGATATCTGAATGACATACTCAGAGACCTACTGCAAAGCAGTTTTTATAGGATATCTTGAACCAAGCACTGCAAACAGTGAAGGAGGAGGGGTTGAATTGAGCTGTCCTGTTTGGTGGTTCCCCACTGCTGAGGTGATACGTGTTACATTTGTACTCACCAGACTGCAAGAGGGAGCAGGAATAATTCCGTCTGAGGATGTGGCCTCAAATGGCTTTTCCCCAGTTTCTGGCTCTTCACATTTTCTTATAATATTCTGAAAGCTCTTCTCAGCCTTCAAGTACTCAAAATATTCAGGCCTCTAGTTGCTTATCATTGTCTGTCCTGACGTGGGGACATCTTATTGAACAGGGCTGGATGTCATTTGTCACCCAAATGGTCAACAGTACTTGCAGGCTGAGGCTGGGTGATGGCTGAATGTGAGTTAATGTCTCCTTGGTGGCAGCCTGCCTTCACAGTTAAGACAGTGCCGTGACAGAATCGCTAGGTATTTTCTTAAAGGAACCTCAATAAATAAGTGCCGATTACAACAACTCTGACAGAACTAAGGCATCAGAGTTGTTGCAGAGGAGCAGATTGAAAGCAGCTAGAAGAGAAACAAAAATCCTGTTGGGCAACATCAAAATGTTGACCACAGGCTCCCTCCGGTGCAAAATATTCTGGGACACTAACAAAAATAAATTAATCCTTCCAGCCAACTTAAATATCCCTTGACATAAAGAATTTAAATTCACTATTTTTAAACACTGAAGAAAAACAAAAAATCACTTCTGCAATGGTATTACAAGATTTCTCCCATAGCCCTTAACTCAGGCATATAGTGTGTATTAACACATAAGAAATCACACAGAGCAGTTTATATTTAATAAAAAACAGGAATAGAAAATGATAATATGTACAGAATAAGATGGGATTGAACTTTTTCAGGGCCATTGGATGTTAAAACCCTCTATCTCCACGGGGGTTTGCCAGAATTTCTCCATGCTCTGACAGCAGAAAATGAGCCAGATTGTGTTGTGACTCCATGGAGCTGAATCCCTCCAAGCAAATAGCTGGGATGGATAACATGCCACACCCCAGCTTCAGGTACAGTACTTGCCAAGTCAGAATTTTCTTGCAGACAAGGCCTTCATGACAGGGAAGGGTGAGATGGCTGGAGGGGCAGGGCTAGGGAGCAGGTCATCTGTAGGTTTGGGGATCTCACTGGCCAGCACCTCTGCAGAAGGTCAGCAGTGTCTCCTCCTGCCCTGCCGGTATGTGGCAAAAATCTGAGACCACGCTGCCATAGTTGAGGCAGCCTCCACAAGGAATGGGAGATTTTCTCAGAGTCTGGTGAAAGCCGTGCTTTTCTGATGAAGGCATTTTCAAGAGATGAAAGAAACAAACTGCCCTGCATAATAACCTCATAAAAACCTGTTGGTTGTTGTGTGAATACAAGTGACTTGTGTTGAGGAAATAGACTTGAGGAGCAAGAAGAAGACCACTGGCAAGGTGGCCACATGTACCAAGCCACCTGTCTTCTTCCTGCTGTGTCACAAAGTGCACGGATGTTAAAAGTCCTGTGCACCCTCCTGACTTTATTTGATGGGGACCCAGAAGAACTCGTCAACAAAACTGAGGACTCATCACAGGCCTTTAACTGAAAATGTTCATCATCTTCCAGAGAAAAGAGTTCAAAATATACAACGAAATTTTTTTTGTGCAGCTTTTTTCAGCATAGCCATAGTGTTTTGCAATAATTCTCAGAGAGTGGAAAGCTTACTTGCTTTCAAGAAACCCATCAGAAGAGCAATAAAAGTGATGAAAATTCTCTTTATGGCTGGTGGTTGACTATGTACTTATTTCCAAAAATTTTGCATGTCAAAAGATTAGTCAGACACCCAATCAGACTCTGACATCCATGTCAGGGACAACTGCTGCTTTGTGTTTCAGCTGTGCAAGTTATACCATGGACAAGTGGCACAGACATTGCCTGTGCTGCTGGTACCTGATAGAGACACACTTTGGGAAAGTTTCATCTTTCTGTGGCCACAATTTATGACAGCATCGTAAATGGATTGAAGCAATGCAGCAAAACAGTCCCTCCTTCTGTCAGCAACGAAACCTGATGTTTCTCCCAGAATCTAACATTCTGGGTGCTCTGCCTCTCAGAGTGGAAATATGTGAAAAACCAGCTGTTGTACGGGACCAGATCTCCTCTAAGACCTGGTTCCACATCCCTGCATGGCTGTGACTGTATGAGCTGCATATATAACTGCTGGCTCACATAGGCTGAACCCTGCAATTGCTGTTTTTGGGAACAATGCTGTCGAGCAGACCTCTTATCTGAAGCATTTTACCATGCTCAGAAGGAGCTGAGTTTGAGGTAGTTCCTGAGGGGCTTGGACACGGTGCTGTCAGCCCCCTCCTCCGGCCTTGCTCCTCAAAGTCATGGGATCGTGTGTTTGGGGCTGTGTTTGGATGGCTGCTGCATCCAGCTTTCCAGCTGCAGCTCACCCAATGGCAGCCTGGAAACACCTTGGGTAGGATGTGCAGATGGACAGCTGAAAGAGCCCAGCTCTATCTGTCTTAATGGAGGCGTACTGGCCTTCAGACACTAGTCACGCCGTTGTTTCCTCACAACAGTGGCATGAAAACCTCTGTTGAAGGACCGGGCTACCCAATTTTAAACAGAGGATTACTCTAGCTGAAATTTGTGCTACAAGCTCCCGTTTTGCTGCGGTGTAAAGCAAGGGGGGAGGACTAGAAGTGACAGAGTTGGGACTGAAAAAACCTGACTTTTTTGTGTGTTGGTTAATCAGGCACATATACCCCTCCACTCATCTCCCTTCATACCCTAGGCTGAATCTGTTAGCTGGGCTCTAGGCACTCATTGTTTTGGCTGGACCCTGAGGGCTGGCAGCCCCCAAAAAGCCACACAAAATACAGAGTCAAGCCCGTGGTGGCTGGAGACCAAGGAAGGCAGCCAGGTGACTGCTCATTGCAGCAGGAGGCTCAGCCCACTGCTTGGGGACTTACCCAGTTCTGCTGGAATGAACGCAAGGTTGCCCATTGATTTAGCGAGGGCTGGTGGGAGGGAAAGCCTCAGATATAGGAAGCGTTAATTACGACAAGGGCGTGTGAAAGAGGCTGTAGATTTCAGTGCAGGGGAGGGGACAATGGCTCCTGCAAAGCACTAGGGAAGTAAATACCGGGAATGACAAAGAGGCCAAACCCTGGTCTCAAAGCAGCTCCATCCCGCAGGAAACATAGGAAGTTTGGATCTGCCTGGAGAAGAAAAGTTGTGCACAAACAGCAGAGATGGGTTTTGAAGGGCCCCACCATGGTCAGCAGGCAGAGCTGTAGGCACGGGTGGGACACACTGATTTGCTACTTTTTGGCTCCTTGCTCTCGTTGTCCCCAGAAGAACAGCTCAGGACCCAGGACATGGGCAGCTGGCAGGTCCAGCCCCATCAGCTTCCAGGAACACTTTGCAGCTTTCTGTCCGCTTCTGGTGCCAGGACAAACCACTGGGCATGACTTTCATCTTGGTGGACTCTCCTTACTCCAAGTCTTGGTGTTTCCTCTGGCTGTGGGCCATCCTTGAGCCTAGTGAGTGCACAGGGCACAGGAGATGTAACTGTGGCCAAGTCAGAGGTTTTCCAATGTAAAAATGACATACTATCATATTTTATCGGGTTTTATTTATGTATTTTGCAATGCACCCACTGGATTCATGGTGTCCTGGAGTTACAGGAAGATATTTAAATGTTGAGTGTTCGGTTAACTTCACCTGTCCACTGACTTCAGTGGGTGTTGCCAATTCCAAATAGATATGAGCATAATTCAGATCTCTGCTACATCAGCTTGGGCTCCTAGGAAAGCTGGAGCAATCCCGCAAGAGCTGCACTCAGGGCAGTCTGAATGGAGAGTCATTGAGTTCCCAAATTCACTTGGCCATATATTTGAAAATGTGGTGTTTCTCAGCTCAGCAGCTTCACTTTTCTGAAGGACTAAATAGCAGAAGGAAGGTTTGTCATTGAGAAATCCAAGTTTAGGCAACATCTCATTCAATTAACATCAATCTTATGGTGAAAAAACTTCCTGAAACATGTGAAAGGGAGCTAATATAACATAAAAAACCCCCAATGAACATATAAAGTAAAGCAACTCTACAATGTAGCTTTGAACTAGGTTCATCATTAATATTTATGTCATTAAATGGTGGGTATTTTCCTGGCAATAGTTTGATCTCACTGCCCCCTAGGATATTAGAGAGTTTGGCTCAAGCTCATGGTCAGATTTTAGCCAGTTCTTGTTTTCATGACTGGAGCATGATTTTGTACATTTCTGTTGAGAAAGAGAGATTCATGACAGCCTCCAGGCATCAGAAAAGTTCCTTAATTGCTCTCCACAGAATGTGCTGACCAGAGAGAGTTCTTGTTATCTTTAAGCAGTCCTGTTTGTGCTGAAGGATCAAAATCCCTCACAAAGAAAACAAAACCATCTCCTTTCTCCCCATCCTCACAATGTTTCCAATTATCCTAGATTGCTGTCTCTCTCATTGACTAGTAGGTCATCCAAAAGCTAGGACACATTATGGAATCAGCCTGTTAGCCCCTTCCCTGGAATGTCTCAGAAAATTTAGACTCCACTTATGAGGAGTGAAAAGTAGACCAAGATACAGGCTGGCTGTACACACAGCAAGGAAATGCTGCTCTTGCCACTCCTGAGGCCATTCCTGAGGAGGCCACTCTTCTGGCCACAGGAAATTGGCAGCAGACCAGGATGAGGACAAGGAGCCATCCTAAAAGAGAGTAGGGAGACTGGTGATTCTCCGTGTGTGCTTCACAGGAGAGCAGAGGTGCTGCTTCAAAGCCTGCAGGAAGGGTGGCAAATTCCATCTGGATGAGGGGTGAGAGCTGTGCCTTTCAGGAGAAACCCTCCATCTCCATCTCATAATGCATCAGAAACCAGCTGAAGATCAGAGCTAAAGCGTTTGAACGTGACAGTTCATTGAAGTCTCTGTGCCTATATCAAGCCAAGATAAGGGGAAAAAAAAAAAAGCTCTGGGACTTTCTCCAGCAGAACACATCGAGAAGCAAGTGGTTTATCACAGATTAAAATCAGACCTCTCCCTCTAACCATAAGCCTTCACCACATCCTCTTATTTGGCACTGTTTGGCTGTACACTGACAAGGACTGAAAGGAAACAGTGGAAAGGGACGTGGTAATACCACACCTGGCAAACGTCTACAGAGGCAGAAACCTCTACAAATGTCATACACACTTATAAATATCTCTGAATGCACCATCATCCTGCATGTCTTCATGTCTGGAAAGTCATGTGACTCTTCCCAGTGCACACTACTTGTGTGTTTAAATGATATGCCATTGTAAATAAAAGGCCACTTGAGTGTCTGTAAAAAGGCAGAAGCCTTTCAGAACAAGCAAATTACCCCACCTTGTAATTTCATTGAAAACACTGTAAACATAGCCCTACCTTTCATATCCTAAGGAGGAAAAGGTGATGGAAATTTATGCTTTTCCTTGAACACACAGATTTATAACAGTGTGTAATGTACATTCATTTCATCTGTATTTGTAACTGCATTGATGCAGAATCTGGAATTCATTACTTTAATCTATGTAACTAGATCATCAGAAATTTAAACCATAATTTTTAACACATATCACCAAGAATCTCAGTTTGATTCAAAAAAGAAGAGTATATTAAAATCCCAGCTGAAATTAGTTATTAAAACTTAACTTTTTTTCTTAAATATATCTGTTTGTTCACATAAACTCTGTTCCATTCTGTCTTGTGCTGGGTATTTTACTTCAGGTTAATCCTACAACAATTCACTACAAAATGCCTTGAGGGTAGAAGAAAAAATACAGAGCTAAAGATCGTATTTGGAAGAATTTCTATAAACAAATCTTTTACATCTTGGCAAAGTGAAATCAGGAATTGAAGAGTCAGTGACAGCAGTAGCCTCTAGTCACTTAAAGTGAAGTGGAAAAAATTCCAGGCCAAGATCAAAGGTTCCAGTTGACAGACAACAGAAATTAAACCCAGATACCATTTCATTAACATGGAGCAATTGACGTTCACCACATGGTTATTGTCCAGCAATGGAAAATAAAACATCTGTATTCCTCAAGATCCTGAATGGATGACCCAGAACTGAAATTACTTGGTTGCCTAGTGCAAAGAACATGTTCCGTTTTTTTCTTTCCCCACTTTGATTTCACTCTTTCAGCACCATTAAAAAGTGGAATACCTGGATTGTTAGGAAATAGTAGATTAAAATGAACATACGTTCCTTTTCTGACAGGAAATGGCCTTCGTTTTTTTCATCTTTGGACCCATATTTTCTTATTCATACTGCAGGTAAACATCAATAATTCCACAAATTTCAATAGGTTTAGTTTGAATGCACCAAGTAACACAATCTTACTTAATAGGAAAATAGGAAGAGGAAACTGTCTGTGATGTTGCAAGAGCAATGCTTAAGTATATGCATTTCATGCTTTCTAAGGGAGCTAAACAACATTTTTCAGAATAATTTTTTTCAACTTCTTTTTTTTTTTTTCCCTCTGCCTTCCTCATTGTTTTTCTCATTTCGGAACCCTTCATCTGTACAAATAAAAACAATGGAAATGAGGAGACCATGTGGGAGCTTGCTGTTGAAACTTCTGCATTACTGAGACCAGCAAGGTGATGTTTTCCAGTTAAAAATGATCACTGAAAAAGATAAATAATTTGCCATTTAGAATTAACTTTTTTGTTGAGAACATTGATTAGTTTTGTGTTGCTATTCTTAGTCCTCAGTCCATTGAGGACTTGTCCCTTGAATAATGTCTGAACTGTTGGCTGTAAAATTATTTTCCTTAGGTAGGAAACCATAGGAGAAAGACAAAGAACTTAGTATTTGTGACATATAGACTTCCAAAATAAAAGGAGTGTCCTGTTGAAAAATAGCGTCTTTGGTTGAATAATTGTATTGTTTTCTTTACAATAACCTCTATATTAAACTTTGGTACATGTGGAAATGTCTTATTAAACCATGGGTGAAAGTTGTTCTCAGAGATTTTCAGATTTTGTTGCTTTCAGACAAAGATCTTGCCCACCGTAATCAGAGCTAAAAAATGTGCTCCACACCCATGTTAGTCTGATTGTGTGAGGCCTAAACTCAATCTGAAACACCAAAGAGGCACTGAAAATTAGAAGACAGAAAAAAAAATCAGACCCCCTCTACTCAAACTTCAAAGCATTTCCTCCACAGTTGTCACTGGCTGGATTCAGAGGTAGAGATGCTCAAAATAAGGTTTTACAAAAGTAATTTGTTCTGTTTCAGATTTCTCTTCAGCTGAAATGCAGTTGTTCTCCTCAACTGCAAATACAGAATAAAACATCAGCAAGGAAGAAAAAGACATGTCTCATCACTTTGAGAAATGAGGGAGGTATGCTGGCCCTCTAAAAAACTCTCATTTTCTGTTTGATTTGGACAAGTTCCAAGAAATTCAGCTACTCCCCAGAAAGCTATCTAAAGCTCAAAGAATATTTAAATCTCAAGAATATTTAGCAGAACATCTCAAAACCACAGTGGCACCCATGAATTCCCTCTATTGTTTCTCCTGGAAAGATCATGAAAACAGTCTCTTCCAGAGACAGACAAATTCCTTCAACAACAACAATGAAAAATGCAGATTAAAAAATACCACACTTAAATTTTTTTTTCCTTACTACATGCTTCCAGAGAGCATAAAATGTTTTCTCTCTCAAGCTACCTTCTGTTGTATCCTCCAGTATTGTGGCAGCCCACACAAGTTAGATATGGCAGAGGAGCAAATAAATCACTTGCACCTTTCAGTGCCTTCAGAGGCTTCACCTTAGGCATTGTTCTGGCAGTGGGCAGAGGTCCACAGTTTCATTATGCTATGAGGCAGCACCACCTGAGCCAGCACCCTTCAAGACTTATTACCACAACAGCCAAATTTCTCCCCGCTGAGCAACTCCCACCACCAAAAATATGCAAAGTGGCAGCACTGCACCTCCACTGTGCTGTCTGCTGAAGAGGGTGATCCCTGCATTGGCTGCACCTACATGGTGAAGTTAAGATGCAGCTGCTGGGCTTTTTGAAGACATCTACATTTTTCTGCTGGTAAGATGAGTAGCAATTTTCTGTCAGTCATTGTATTGCCCACAGCTGCTATCACACCACTTGAAAACAGACCCCAGGTGACCTGAATCCCGGATCCCCTCAGCCCAGGCAATATGTGAGTTGCCATATGTCGCTGTGGGTAATAGCTGACGCTGAACAGGTGTATGTCATCACAGCAGACCATCTGGAGGGCAGAAGATATTTTTTTAAAGAAGAAAAAAAAAAAAGAAACAAAGGTACATTTCCTGCACAAATCTTTTTGGGTGACTTTTTCAAGCAAATCTGGGTGTATAATGTCTGCCTTTTTTGTTTTCTTTCAGTGACATTACTTGAAATGATAGAAGCCATTATGCATGTTTTATTTGACCTGATTCTGCCTTTGTCTAGCAGTGGTCTACCTTGAAACTTGATTAATAACTGTTCTAAAAAAACCCATTAGAGTTCATTGCTTTAGACTCTTTCCATTAACCTCAGCAGTGGAGAGCACGACGCCACAAAACAGTTGTACATAAAGCAGGAGTCGACCAGATAGTAGCCAAGATGAAGAGACTTTCTGAAACCCCACCCAGCCACCAGTTTGGTTAGTGGGAATGGACTGAGAACATTATTGAAATTATCCTGGTCATTCCACGGCCTCTATGAGCTGAGCCGAGGCAATGGCATCTGTACTCTGATGAGAAGTTTGGAATTTTGAATGGTTCTTCAACATCACATTGGGAAATCTGAATCCAAATGCTCAAAATTATGTAGAAGTTGTATGGTTTGGTTTGGTTTTGTATATTTCTGATTTGTATCAGGTTTTCAGGCCTCCCCCTTCCCC
>VYXF01003356.1:158441-177275 GCA_013397295.1 Polioptila caerulea | reverse complement strand
TTTTTTTTTTTTTTTTTTTTTTTTTTTTTTTTTTTTTCTGTTTGGAAATTATGTGTTTCCTGAGATGAGCACAGAATTTAAACTGGAAAAGTATAAACACATTGGCCTGCTGTAGTCACAAAAGAACATGCAAGAAGTAACACCTGTAGGAGTTCCTCCATTTTACTAAGTGAAAACATTAATGGCTTGGGAGATCCAAATTCAAATTTTTCCTGCCAGTGCCAGAGTGAGTTGGTACTAGATGATCTTTAAGTTCTATTCCAAACCTTTAACATTCCATGGTTCTCTGTATTCCCTTTCTCTGTTTGATGGATTTTCAGTCTGTATTTCAAGTTTCTGAATAGGACTCAAATTACTACTGTAATTTCACATAGTCCACATGGGCTTCTCTCTGTCTCTATTATTGTTCTTTTCTCTTCTGAATGAATATTCAGTAGTAGAGGGACTGAATCTCTGTTGTCTCCTGAGTTTTACAGTTAGTGCAGAGTGGCATTTTTACGTTTTGGGTGCTAGGGTTCTTCTTTTGCTTGAGGGTGAAGGGTGAAAAGCAGGGAATATGAATTTAGCAGTTATTAATTTGAAATTTTGTATTTTTGTACTTCATAAGCTGTTCTACTTTCTATTAAAAAAAATTGTAAATGTTGATAGTGGTTTTCTGGGAAATGCAGCACCTGAGTATAACATCTGTTCTGGAATATATTTAGTTTTTTGTAGAAGTGGAAATGCATCAAGAGAATACAATGAATTAGCTTATCATTAAGTGATTATAGCTCAGTGAGTCCCTAGAAATCAGGAGGTGGTAGGTTCAAATTGGCTGAGGGAGAGTAAAAAATACAAACAGTCCCCCTCCCACGGTGATTTGATGCCAAATCTCCCTGTTACTCTACCCTAAACACTGCTGTCAGTTTGTGTCAGTTTTGTGAAATCAGCCCTTCATTTTCTTCACTTTTCACATTTTCTCTGAAACACAATATTTTATTTCAGCTCAGAGAAAAGCAATTTCATCTAAATTCCGTTTTGCGGAGAAAAAGGTCCAAACATTTCAGGTTTATTCAATTAGTGTTTTCTAAGTGGGTTTCATCAGTCAATGAAGTAGACATGGAAAAGGGGAAGTGGGAGCATCATTGATCTGTGTGTCCCAGTCTAATTCTCCTAAAAGAAATTTTTCCCCTTTAAGGCCAAGGGGAAAAATAAAAAAAAAATTTATTCAGAACATGATCAAGGATGAAAATTAACACACAGGAAAAATTGTTGTTTGGATAAAGAGAGTTCTATTTACTTCCCCACAAGTAGTATTGTCTAAATCCTTTCCCACAGCATACCTTAAATCCTTACAGTACTTTGCAGGGCTCTGTCTCTAACTTGTAAATACACAAGAAAGAAGAAAAGCAGTAGTAACAGACTAAGACAGTAGCAATGAACTGTGGAGTCAAACTGCTGATAACAACAGGAGTTTAATATCAGCCATTAACCTCGGCAACATCCCTGCATTCAGCTTGGAACCAGCTCTCACAAAATATTACCTTCCCTTATTGATATGCAACTGAGAGAAATATTCACTTCTGAAGTTCATGCAATTACAAAATCTACTGTTGGTTAAGAGTGTTGAGAACAAAAAAGCTGAAGTAACAGTGAAGCTTAAAATGTAGAGATGCTCAAAACTTTGCAAGCAATTTTTTTTTTGTAGAAGTGTTTGTCACTTCTGTGCAGATAAATGATTTCTCCTGCAGAGACTGCAGGTTATCTTCAATAGTTAAAGATGGATTTCTGAACTGCAGGAGGCAAGGAAGTGCAAGTCTAGCTGAAACTTAAAGCAAATACTCAAAGTTAACTGAGTAACTAAAAGAGTTTATGTGCAAGAACAAACACACTACAGGAAAAACACATTTTTGAGTGTGGTAGGGGAAAGAAAGGGTGGGAGACCAAGCGTTTCCTTCAGTATCATGTTTTAAGCAGCTCTTTTCTTTGAAAAGACTATTGCTAGCTCATATGATTGCTTGAATTTTCATAAGTGGCCAAGTTTGTCAGGAAGAGATGGTGTATTATATTGACTAGAGTTCACCTTCTTCCGGCTTTATCAGACAAGATTCTGGGAACACATTCCAAAGTACATGCCAATGGCTCTAATGCAACTAGGGTAACAAAAATAGTATTGCTTCCTGCCAAATACTACATTGAATTTATCTTCAGGTTGTTGTTGATACAAATAATGTTATTGCTATGAAAATAATACCAAAAGTGGGGAATTTTTCAGTTTTGGAACTCCTCACTGGTCTAAGTTTTTGCTCTGGACACATTTAACTCTTTGAACTGTTATTATGCTTACTGCTCAGTAAACCTTGATTCCCTGAGCTCAATTCTTAAAAAAGTGGGAAAAACCTTCAGGATGTTTTGTTGGAAGAAGAGAGAAACTGAAATAATAATAATAAAAAAATAACCAACCCCCAAAATCCAAAGAAAACAAACATGTACGTGCTTAACAATATTATCTATATTATCTCATCTATATTTTTCTGTCTTATGGATTTAAGTAAATTGTGTGCTTTGGGTCTACAGAAAAGAAAATCTTAAATTTCAACAAAAAACCCCAGGCCGAACAACCCCTGTAAGAGTTTTAGCACCAAAGTGGAAAAAACTTTTTTAAAATTCTGAAACATTAAAGGTCTTCACCATATTAAATGTGACGTTTCATCACTGTCTCATCTCATCATCAGCTTTTTTTGACTCTTCTGTCCCATCAAGAGAAAAAAGTCTCATTTCAGAGGCTAGTTCTTAGCACTTTATAGACCCCATCTTCTAAATCACAGTGATTTGTCTCTATATTTTTTTTGATAGAAGTTTCTTCCTAAGTTAAATTTTGCCTATCTAATGGATTTTATTGATAACCATAAGCAGTCTGCTGCAAGCATCTCTTTTAATCTTCCATCTTGCAGATTTATAAACAGATTATTTTTAACTGATTCAAATGACAATGATGCTACGTATTAAAGCTGTTCTAAAAAAATGAAAACAAGATTTAAACCAAGAAAAGGGTTGGGAAACTCCTTACATGACATCTATTATCCTTAAAAATTCTCAAATTTTGTAGTTTGTCTTGTGGAGTGAATAGGGCACTAACCCCAAAATCAAAAAGTAGCATACTGGGACTTTCAAAATCACAGTAGTTAAGGAATTGAAGCTTTAAAAAATGTCCAATATTTAAAATATTGAGATAAATTAAAAGAGTTTGCACTATTATAAGCATGATGTATACCATCTTTCCAGTACAATTTTGCTGTCAGGTACAATGGTTGATGCATTAATGCCAATTATTCAGTTTCTTTAAAAATAGTAAAAAACAGGAATACAGTTCTCTTGGGCAAAAACTAAGCCAACACAAGACACAATTCAGGATAGTGAAAATTTATTAGCTGACATGTTTATGGTATGCAGAAAGCACAATAGAAAATATAAAAAAGTTATTTCAACTTCTATGTGATAAATTTATTCACTCTTGCTAAGTGTGTATATTTTTAGATTTCCAGGAAGTGTTATCACCAAGCTCATGATAAAGTCATATCTTTCCACTTTGATGTCTTAATCAAAGTTCCTCTATCTTTTAAAGAATTAAAATGTTACAAGTTACTTCTTGGGATTCAAAGGGATTTAAGATCCTTGAAACAACCATGTGGTGAGACAAAATTCTGGGGGAAATCCCTAATGCACACCTGGACAATATGACCAAAAGCCGAGGAAATGCATGACTAGGTTCCTTGCACATGCCCATCTCCCACTGAAAAATGGAAAGGGTAGAACTTAGCAGTTTCTTATAAATATTTCAGAAAACAAGGCTAATCTAACTGGCAGTGTTTTTAGCAATATATACAGTATCTTTTTGCTGCTTCTTTCACCCAGTACTGTCTCTCCCATGCCAGGATATTTTTTTCATTAGCTATCCTTTCCAGAAGCTAATAGCAATAAAAATATCTTGTGTCAGAAGGCAAGAAACTGCTTGGAATATATAACAATATTTTTTTTTATATGGGCCACAACCATATCCTAATTATTTGGTGTTCTAATTTGATAAAAAGACTTTAACATGCAATTTTTTTGCAAGATTGGAGCTGAAGATTATTGACATGAGCAGATCAATGTCATTGGTGTGATGAACTATACAGGTATTTGAAAAGAGAGGTCACTACAAAGAATATAATGTATCATTGTTTATTAAACTTCAAATTAATACTGTTTAAAAGAGACTCCTTTTTGCTATCAGCCTACTTCTTTTTCCTTTTTCTTTTAGATATTGCCTTTTTTTTCACCCTCCTTTTAATGACGATCCTTCTTGTACATCTACATCTTTGCCCCCTCACACTGCTTTTGTTCTCTCTTTCCTTTTAGCACCATTTTCCTTGTTCTCTCTTTATACTTAGTAAAGGACAGTGACTGTAAACTTTTCCTGCAAGTCACTACTACCTTTCAGCAGATGGCACTGTTATTTAGTCTAACTAGCAGGGCAAGACAATTAACTTAAACCCCTTTCTTAATGAAATAGAGACACCTTTTTGACTGCATTTCCATCTTATAAACAAAACCTGTGGCAAAATTTCTGATAAAATTCTGTAACATTATTTTAACCATTCATGTGATAAAAAATACATTCCCGGACCTCCTTTAAAGGGGCTCCGGAACCATTTAGAAAAACTGCTTCTCTTCTTAGCAAACAAGTTTGGGGAGGGGGGTGGAATTTATAGCGTGCACATAACCACATTGCCCTGGAGCCCTGCTGTGGTTGGTATGGTTACCTTTGTGCGTGTGTGAGGGAGTGCTGGAGGCAGGAGTGCAGATCCCTGCCTGTGTGTGGCACCAGCCTGGCACGGAGCCCGCCAGGCTCGGCACCGCAGGTTCCCACAGATGCCCGGGGAGCGTGGTGGAGAACAAGCAAGAGCTCTGCCAATGCTGTCAGAAAAACATGCAACTTCTGTCAGCTCCAATTACAAGGAGAAGATGAATCACATCTCTTAACTCTGTCCCTGGTGGCACTCTGGCTGCTGGAAGGCAGCTGTAAGCAGGAGTTTCTCCAGTCTGCTGCCAGCTCCACTGTTTTTCCAGCAGCTCCATTTTGAGGTTCCCTCAGGTGGAAAACCATATTCTATCAGTTTGCTCTGACTGAACTTCTACTTGCAGTTTTGCTCCCATGATGTTTCTCTTACAGCTAGTGCTGGCTATTTTACCTCTAATACCTCCTGTGTCATTTCAGGTTCAGCTGCCTTTTGTGTTCTTGCCAGAGCAAACTCCAAATGGTAGAGTTGCAACCATTAACTCCTGTTGTGCTTCTGCCATTTGGGAAAGCTCAGGAAAAATAGACTGGGATGGGAAAAAAGTTTGATGTGAACTGGGGATGCCTTGTGATCAGCAATACTGAAGGGCTGAAGGGGCTCACCTCGAGTGTAGGTGAGTAAATAAGAGACAGCCTACAGGACGTGGTCATGGGCAAGGCTCTAACTTTTCTGTGAAATTGGTGTGACTGGGGACTTCTCTGAGACACGTGAACACCAGGATGCACTGGAGGTCTGTGTGAAGTTACAGGGCTGTTACCTCAATCAGATGACACGGGGGGGGAACAGCTCACACAGCTGCAGCACTGTGATGGACAGACAGTGACTCTAGGAAGCGTGGCTGCGAAGGAAGGGAGAATAATTTGCCTTTTATGTGATCTAGAGGAATGCATAAAGCTCTGCCTAGACGTCCACAGTGAGCCAGTCATGAGCCAGTCATGAACATGCCAGCCAAGAGGAGGCTGACAAATATTGGTGATTTGAAGGTGGGTGCCTGCTACACACCACCTGATCAGGATGTAATAGTAGATGAAGCCTTCTTCAGACAACTAGGAGCATTCTTATTTTTGCCAGATCTGGTCCTCATGGGTAACCTAAACCCCTAATATCTGCTGGAGGGGCAATACAGGTTTGAGTACAGCAGTGACAACAACTTGATAAAAAGGCTAAAAGCACAATCATATCCCTGGTCTTCTTAAAAGCAGAGTTTAGCCCTTTCAGGGGCCCGATTTAAAGAATCTGATGTAATACAATCTGGGAAAAAAAATGAAAAGAAGACTCCAGGGAAGCTCGTTGACTTTCAAGAGTCACCTGCAATGGTTTGCCTCAACACACAGGAAATCAAGAAAACAGAGCAGGAGGCCTTCATGGATGAACCAGGATCTCCTGACTGGGCTCAAATGTTAAAAGGAAGTAGATAAAATATAGAGGCAGCATTGGACAATCCAGAAAACATAAAGATACTGTCCAAGTATGTGGGGATAGTATTATGAAAGCCAAAATCCACTTGAATTTGCATCTGACAAGGGATGTAAATAAAGAATTCTATAGGCACAATGCCAGCAAAGTTAAGAGGCTTTTCTGCCTTTTCCTTTCACTCTCACTTACCTCAACCCTCCTAAACATCATTGTCGCTCTCAACAGCAGGCCCCTCTTCTGATCTACTTTACTCCAACTACCACTATGCAAGATGCACAGTTCCTTAAATATCATGTCTTTTCCAATTTGCCATCTTAGTTGTATTTTTTTCTATACTTTTCATCTCTGCTTCTCATTCCTTTCACAGTCCTGTCTTTTTCTCTTGACTATCAAGCCGCTTTCTAGAAGTCATAGTCCACCACCTCCCAGACATACATAATTAAGGCAAATTAAGTTGCCAGGTTTTGTACAATATTTGTCTATGATTCATAAGCTGAGAATGGAGGTACAGAAGCAAAGCCTTTTAGATGCTTTACTTTTATTCCTGTAAGAGTTCCTGCTGCTATTCCCATGCCCTCCATTGCTCTCACACAGCTTCCTTCTGTATTTCATGCTTCCTGGAGCATGTCCATGTCCCATCCTGTCAGCTTATTTCCATTATCCATTTGCCATTCACTGAACAGTAACCAAAGTCTTTCATCCTTCAATCATGTTTCTGTAAATTTCCCTGAAAGTCTTTTTAGATTTCTTCACATTTTTGTCTGTGTGCTTAATAATTAGAAAATCTTACAAATTCTTTAACTTCAGATGTGACTTTCCTACTCATGCATTCATCTTAGCTATGATTCTGCAGATCTTTTTTAGAATAAGTAGCTCATCATAAGTTCCTTTCATCAAGGCTAAATCCTTACTCCAAATGCTGCAATTGCTTTGCAGTCTTGCTAAAGAGAGAAAGTTAATGTTGGAAAACTTCCAAGTGCATCAAAGTGAGGAAAGGGTGCTAAACAGTAATGAATCTGGGAGCAGATGGTATGGCTGTGTGATTACTATGGAAAATATTTAGGTTTTAATAAATATACAAATATTAGGAGAGAAAAATTATTTCAATTCAGCTAATATTTTTATTTAAACATATTTTTCCTGAAAACATAGTAATATGAAAACCATGTTTTCAAAAGAATGTAATTTAATGTCATTAACAAATAATATTATAACAGCAGATGAAGTTGTTTTTCAAATTACATCATTGCATGCTTATTAGAATAATTTTATGGCATGTAAACATCATTTACATATGAATTGTGGTAGTATCCTGTTATCTTTCTTGCTGAAACAATTCTTCTCACAAGAATTTTAGGTTTCTGAACTCAAAGGAACAAAAATAATTTGGGCACTGAGAGATGAATGAATTTACTACAAATTTAATATAATCTAACTTGATGGTTGCAAAAAGCCCTTTATCTCTTGGACTTCAGATGAACAGAACCTGCCCTCTTATTGGGCCAGCAATGTAACAGACTCAGAAAATGTGAGTGGAAAATGTGACTGCTGTTTTCTAAAGAAGCTAGAATATAACACAACTGCCTCATTTTTTTTAATTAACTGTTATTGTCCCTTTTTTGACATGATATTAAATGTAAGATTTTAAAATATTTAGTGTTTCAAAAACTAACTTCAACAATAATGTGGAGCAATCTGATCTGTGTTCTTTGTTTAAGTAAATCATGTAGAATTGATGAGGATGAGAATTGTTAAGCTTTTGACCAAGAAAATTAATTTATGGTCTATGAATTTGTCATTCTTACATCGTCTTGTTTTTTCAGTAAAAATACTGTCTTACAGCCAAAATATTTTCTGTCAGAAAACAAAACAGATTTTAGCATAAAATCCCCAAAACTCAATATTTTTGAAACATTTTGCTGTAAATTACAGAAGGACACATTAAAAATATTTTGTCTGCCCCTTTGGAAAAATGATTTTTACCCTTCCTGTTTCCCTTCCACCACCCAAAGCCGACATAAATTGCTTAATTACAGGTCAGAGTTTCAATATTTAGCATTCTTTGATTCAGGAACATCTCAGCATCCTCCTCCGGCTCAGGCCAGAATAAAACCTGCTCCAAGAGGAAGTGTCATATACAAAAAAAGACTTTATTCACATACTAAAAAAGCACAAAATGTAACGAAAACCGATGCACTTTTCTAGTATTTGGTAACAAAAGAATTTGTGAGATAAAAAACTATATAAACTACTGAAGTACTTCATGAGCATTGATATGGCAGGAATATTCCACATCTTCACCAAAGATTTTATTTGATTTCATTTTGTAAGATTGTTGGAGCTCTAATTTTTATCCATGTTCTTATCCTTTGACTTACACTTACTGTTGATGAGATGAAAAATGCTCTCTACCTTTGTGGAAGAGCAAAATTTATTAGAAGCAGCATTCTTTAAAGTTTTGGAAGTCCTCTGAAGTATCTGAGTAATTTTTTAATATCTTGAAAATTCTTCTAGATATTTCTTCATTTTGCCTTTTCTTTGCAATAATATTTCTGAAACTTTGTTACAGTTTTTCAGAAAAGATGTTATTTTAAGAATTTTTGGTGGTTTTAAATAACAATTTTTAACAAGATCAAATTTCTCCTTTTACATAATGAGGGAGAATTATTTTTGTTACTCAGGGACAATTGTTACTCATCCTTGACTGGTATTGATTTGCAAGGAAGTGAAACTTTAAATTAGTATTTTGTTTGGGCTTTTTTAATATTACAGATTATTTTCTTTAAGTACTTTCTTATCATTTTTGATGGAGCAAAAATATCCTTACCTATTGTAGAACATCTGACATGAAATGATTTATTACATAATGGTAAACTACCTACCTTAGCAAGTTTTGACTCTTATGCTTTTGAAAGTAGGACTCTTCACACATCTAGAATAAATGTTTTTAATTTTTTTTCATTTATCTAGGAGGAAAAAATGGTTTAAAAGCAGGGGTCTAGGTTAAATAAGACCCTGGGTTTTGCACACATCTAGGAAAAAATGTACGTATTTGAAAATCCCCAAACATTTTTTTTCCTTATCAGAATGTATTTACCTATTAGAGTTTCTTTTGGGAAAATGTATGGCTAAAGCCCAGGTAAGAGAATACCATATTTCAGAAACACTGAAGACTATCAGCACTTTTATTTTCATTCTAAAAACTAATTACAAAATACGAAAGTTAATTTTTAATTAGATACAACTCATTTACTGATGACATAAAATTACTTCCCAGCTATAATAATGTAGTTAGATAAGGTATATTTTAATTAGTTCAGATATCTTAAATTGAAAGTAAGGGAAGGCATCGATTTGGACAAATGAACAGTTAGGTGCATTTCAAGTAGGAGGACTGCAATTTATCCACATGGCCAAACACAAAAGTAAAAGCCTTTTCAGGACTATTAATAATCTGCTGAGGAACCTGGTTCTAAAAATCCTGAAGGAAGCATACAGTAAGGAATCTATTACAGTAATTATAGTGGCATCAATTAAATCCTTACTGCATTAGAATAATAGCTATACAGAATATTTTGAACCAGAGCAAAGCATATGCTTATATCTGTATCAACTGTATTTTATAAGGAGCTTTCTCAATGGCAATGTGTGAATTGCAAAGCTTGCTCCTTCTTTCTCAGTTTAACTCTCTGCAAGAAGAGTGTTGCAATTTCAGATCAAGAAGCAAATTGCCAGAGGAGATTTAAAGCTAATTGACCAGTGAGATTTGGAAGATTTTGGAGGAATTTTATAATTAGATTAGAAATTTATCCTTAAATATCCAAAGCCAGTAGAATTCTTTGTGATGCTGATGAATTGCTTCAGTGTGACAGGACTGGTAAGCCTGTAATGTGTTCATACAATCCACAGGGAAGAAACACAAGAGCTTTTATGAAGCTGATGCAAAAGCACTTGGTGACCAAACACAGCCAAGCATTTAACATCTCAGGACAAGTTGTTAATAGAAATTCCTGGACAGTGCACATCAATAAATTTGACTCTATAATTCAAATGGGCAATGAACAGTTTACTGAGATACATTTTCTGTGGTTAAACCTGTTAGTCTGGCTGGACAGCACACTCTTAATCTGCCCCATCTTCTTTCTTGGTACTGAGGTCAGGCTGACAGACCTGAAATTCCTTGGATTGTCCTTCCAATCCTTCTTGTAGTTTAGTGCTACATTTGCTAACTTCCAGTCAACAGGGACTTCCTCAGTTAACCAGAAGGGCTGTTAAATAAATGATTGAAAGCAGCTTGGCAAGCTCTTTTGCCAGCCCATAGACTTGTGGGTGTCTGTTTGGCACAGCAGGTCACTAATCATTCCTCCTGGATTATTCATTCAGCTCGCTGTTACTAACTTCCAGCTCTGAGGGATACTAAGTACAACTTGTTTTGTTACTAATGACTGAAGCAATGAAGGCATAAAGTACTCCATGTTTTTCCTCATTCCTGGCAGTATGCTACCCTCTGCATTCAGCCAAGGATGGAGACTCTCCTTAACCCTCCTTTTGCTGCTAATCTCTCTGTAGAAACTGATATCCAGTGGTCAATGATTTGGACATGTCCATGGTTTTTCCTCTTCCCTACATCTCTAGTTTGCAGGGTTTTTCCTTATAAAGCATCCTGCTCCCTGAGTGTGGTTTCTGCAGCTGAAGGATGATGCAGGGCTGCTCTCTTTTGTGGAATTCCTAAACCCTCCACCTGCAGCAGCCCCAAGACCCCTCTTACTAGGAAGAGGTGAGGAGACCAGGACAGCAGGGAGCAGACCAGGGCAGTGTTTCATTGCAAGGATGTGCCAGCATGAGGACCAGGGTGTGCTTCAGGAAAAACATCATTTAGCAGATTTTCTGTCTACTTCTTCTCTTTCTTTTTCCATTTTTTGTTTAATATTTTTGGTATGAAGATTAACAACTCTCCATCACTTCTATGCACAACAAGCTTTCCTCATCTGATGGCAGGTAAGGCAGAAAAAGATGAAAAGGAAAACAAGTTTTCCTTTGTTTTCTTTGTTTGTGTAACATAACAGTGATAATTACAGAGTCTTTATCAGTAGCTTGAGATTATTGTTGCTTCTCCAGTCAGAAGAACTTGGATTGTACTACATATCCTCATGGGAGTTTCTCCTAACTTTCCCCCCGTGATCACTGGTTATCATTGTAGCTTACTTTGTACAGCTTTCATTCACCATGGGGAATATAGGGAAAGGGAAAGGGAAAGGGAAAGGGAAAGGGAAGGAACTGTGTGCCACCTCAGAAAGACAATGGGGCTAAGTACCAATCCGAAGATCAACATTTCCTCCCTTCCTTTGTAAATAACTGCAGTGCAACTAATGTAGAGGAGGAAAGAGCTGTCCTTCAGCAGCAAAAAAGAAAAGACTTCTCTAAAGCAAGCAGAGTTTCAGGAAAGTCAGGACATGGTTATTAAGAAATTTGCATCCTCTATCCTTTCAAATAAAAAATGAGGTTCCACAGAAGTTAAGGCAAATGGTAGAGACCATTCTTTCTGTCTATATGTTTTCCTTTGCCATAAAGTGCACAAGGGTGTCTCTGGTTATGTCTTGGTTTAAAGTTGTGTCATTTCCGCTGAAACATCTTAATTTGTCAAAGCAGAAATTCATCTGGTCTAGCTGACAATCATCTGTTTCTGAGCAATCATGGGACTTCCCAGGAGATGGGGACTGCTTGCCTCATCTCTGCTATGGGTGCAGCCCTTTGGCATCTGCTGTGAAAGACAGTTCTGCAGTGTTTAATAGCTGACCCAAATTCAGTGTTCCATGGAAATCCCGAGTTCACTGATGGAGAACATGCTAATCACATCCTGTACAAAGATGAGTAGGATTATCCTTACAACTGGAAGGAGATGCAGCCTAAATGATTAAACTGCTGCATTGAGGTGGCAAACAGCAGACAAAAAGCTTCTCTGCCCACTAAAAAGTCATGGCAGTAGATCTATTCTAACACCCTGGCACTGATTTTTTGTTAAAGTGTGTGGAGCAAAAATTTTTTATTCTCTGTAGTTATATGTGTGTTTTTATGCTGTCATTTGCTCTGTGTCTTTCTAGCCAGCCCTCCTTGTTGTCCCACAGACATCAGTCAGAAACAATTACACAAACTTATCTGATAGTTCATATCAAAGAGCAAACCTGCACATCAGTCTTCATAATTCTCTCTGGCAACACAAGAAATATCAAAATATACATCTTCAGAGTTAATGGTTTCTAAAATCAACACTCCTTGTCATTTTACAGGTAAAATATTTTAAAAAAAATTAAAAGTAACATATCTTTGATCTAAAGACTGTATAATTTTCAAATATTATACTTTTTCCATGCATAAACACACACATTTGTGTGGAGATATGTGTAGGTGCATGTAAAAGAAATGCTCTCATTCCAGAAATGCCCTGGTCTCCAAGTCAATTTTAAAGACAAGGCAAAGCAAAAACATGGGAAAAAATCAGGGATTTTGAGATTTTTGCATCTAAGTATTGACAAATGCAGCAGGATGAATAAATTAATATTATATTATATTATTCCTAAAATCTGAAGATGAATGCATTAACAAATTAAACTGCCAGAGAGATATAACACAGGGTGTGCTCTCTGTGAGACTGTGTTTATACTGATGTAGAAAGAAGCTCACAAGATTTTCCATTTGACTTTTTATTTTGAACAGATATAACTATGCTGGATTTAGAGCAGCAAGAAACTCCTGGGTTTGGTAAGGGAAATACAAGAATAGATTTAATCTACCAATAGGTCAAAGCTTTGAGTCCACACAAATGATTTATATTTTGGCCATAATCTCTGTCTCTTTCCAGCAGGCGTGTAATAACCTCTGTCTAGAATGGAAACCCTAAGAAATATAATTCTACTCCCGTGCTTGTACCCTTTCTAATAATGGTTCAGGAACGAGCTTAACTTCCTGGGTTAGGCTGTTTGAGGGTTTCTCATTACCATCATCCATAGTGATGCCGTTTAGGTTTCACCTTTTTTTCTATGTTCTCTGTATTCTTCACAAATATATTTGTAGCTCTGTAGCCTATTGTGTTAGTGAATAGTTTTCCCAGTACTTTTCCATGCTGGGGACCAAGGCTGAGAACAACTCTTGGAGATCCATTCTCATGGACAAAGGACAGCCAGTGCTGAAGGGAGGCTCCAGAGAATGGGGCTTGACCTGGTGGGGGATATTGCATCACCACTTCTAATTGGTGCCTTTTGTCAATTACACTAATTTCCTAAAACCTGTAAAATGTCCTCACCCCTGAGATGGGTGGACTTTTATGGACCTCTTTCCCTAATTGCCTCTGGAGGCCTTCATTAAAGATCCCCTTTTATATTACTTTCTTCCTAAAATTATCTCAAGTTCCATTCCCAGGTTGGGGAAAAGGCAACAATAGCTTTTTTTGCCATAGTAAGGATGTTTTCCAATTTGTAAAACTGCATTTTCTGGTTTGTTTCAGTGGTACTGCAAGGTCATAGAATGGTAAAGCATGGCTGAACTATTTTGTTGGAACTTGGAAAACCCTAACAGCCCAACCCAGGAATCAAAATTTTTTAGAAGTTTAAACAGAAATCTCTGTTGCACTGCCTTCCAGGCACCAGAAGAGTATAAAGATTCCTAACTACACTAAGACATTTTTATTTCTGGGAAGAAAACCAGAAATACAACAAAAGAATTAAGTAAGGTGAAATTAAAGTACTTTTTAAATGACAAAGCTTTTAATTTGCAGAAATCAAATGAAAATAAAGATCACAATACATTTTTTATACCATGCAATGTGAACTACCTCTTTTTAAAACAAAATAATAATTTTCTTATATAAACAATATGGATTGCTTTGCATCATAGCTATGACAAAAGTTAATTTAAAAATATATCAGACTAAGACATTTATGAAAGAAAAATATAGTCACAGCTCTTGAAGTTCAACTCAGGAAACTTAGCAGCTGTGGGAGAAGTTGAAACATATCTTTCTCAAATGGCACCTTCTTACTATTTCTGAATGTGGATGGCCTCCACTGTTTTGGGGAAAATGCAGAAATGGAAAAAATTCTTGACTAGAATTTTACATTTTTTTTTCAAATCCTCTTACACAGCTCTTAAGTTCTTGGGTGTCATGAAGTTAGGAGCTGAGTACTGCCTTGAAAATACTGAAAAGCTGTGATTCTTCATCTCTATGTATGCACCTTATCAGGCCTCCCAAATTTAAAATTACACTGTATTACTATCATTACTACCAGGAAACACATGGAGAACAAGAAGCAGCACATCTTGCAAAAGAGATAAATTATACCATAAAACGTGTTTGGCTTTCATGACATACACTTACATTCATGCCTGGGGGAGGAGGGGCCATGGGGGGGAAGGCTTAGATCCACTTTCTAACAACAGGAGTACCAAATACAATCATTATATTCACCCTACACCAGTAGCTGCTCCCTGGCCCACAGGCTGTTTCCAGGCAACTCAAGCATGCTTACCTCTCTCCCATTATTCATACACTGCAAACTTTCCAGTGCATTAACCTGCAATCTTTCATCTCTCTGTAAAACCTGCCTCACAGTCCTTGTGTGCTTGCCACAATCTTGTGTGCTTTTCCCAGCATACACGTGTCAAAAAATCATCCTTTTAGGACTTTAGCTAGGTTTTCTGGCTCATACTTCTTTTAATTAGTTTATCACTTGGTATATCCAAGCGCACTTTCCTGACGTATAGCTACTAGTCACAAGGCTATCTTAATTATGTTAATCAGACTTTCTCAGCTAATACAATTAGCTATAATTAGCTAATCCCTTTCCTCCTACACTTTGTTCCCCCAGGGGGATTAGGAGTTATTAAACTAGATGAATACTCAATCCCTCTTGCATGACTATCCCCCAGAAGAGTCCTAGGGCCAAAAGGCAGGAGCTGCACTGCCCATGCTCTTGCCTGACCCAGCCTGAATAAGCAGTAGAAGACCCTTGGAGAGGCGTTGACTGAAACTGTGCCTTCCATTATAATCACTTTACATGGAGGATGGAAGTCATGGCGAGGCATTCTGCTTAATCATTAAAATGCTTTTTAAATCTGCTGTGGATTTTCCTGCAGTACTAAGCTGGTGATTGTCATCAGCTCTGCTGCAGAGGCACACACTGCAGGTACTGCTGCACAGTTCTTTCTTTTCTTAGTCATACTGCAGACAAAGCTCCCCTCACAGGTATATAGCTGATTGTCTACTGCCTGACATGCAGAGTAGTTCTGTACAGTAAGATGAGTCACAAAACTGCATTTACAGTAAATGAATTGCAGAGGAATCATGTCCCATCTGGCATTGTTCTGTCACTGTTGTGCCAGAACTGACCCCCACATTGCTGAAGCAATCTTCAGTAATCTCATATGATATTTCTCTAAAAGTACCATCACCACCTGTTGCACAGGCACTTTGCAGCTGGAGATTCCAAATGCTCTGTACAGGCTTATGATGCAGGAGGCATAGGTAAGATCTACAAAGGATGCAAACATATTTAAAACAATATATAGAAGAGGTAATTTGGATACTCTGCATGACATGAAAATATACATGATCCAACAACACAGTAAAGCTTTTGAAAGCCTGGTATAATGGAATAGAGAAAAGAGGTGAGCAATTCTAAAAAGCATACTTATCACCACCAAACAGAAGTACCTGCAACTTACTGACAAATAGAAAAAATCAGGGAAATTACTATTAAAAAAGGAAATTATAAATGAATAAAAGTAAAAAAAAAAAAAAGTGTGCCAGAAGCAGTCCTCAGTTAGCAGGGATAATGGTAGATGACAGAATAACCTATTCAAGCCTAAGCTCAGCCTTTTACTGACACCATTCCTCACTTCTTGCCGTTTATATGCTCAGTGTACATACAAATTATCACAGTAGGTATAGTGACACAGTGCAAGATCTGAAAGTGTGTATCTGCTTACATCATCCTGAGTCACATTCTTTGCATAGTTTATAATTCAAATAATTTTTACCATTGTGACTGTAAGTTCAGGCTGCTGACAATGAAATTGTAAATGGCCATGCTCCAGGGACAGAGAGCCTACTCACACATCTCAGCCTCAGGGAGGAATTTCAAAAGGAAATCACAAACTTATTTGAATATTACTGCCATCATTCATTTATATATTTAATGACAATAAAATGACACCTGTGACCTCTGTGAAAATGAGAGTTTCAGGTTCAGAGTCCATGTGTTCCAAGGCATGTGTACAGCAAATTTAAATGCTTCTTTTCATGAAGAGCTTTACAGTATTACAGGGGGAGGATTGAAGGAAAGTGTGTCAAATGGGACTGCAGTAAAGAACAGAAAAGATCAGCAGATCTTGCAGTGGTAGAGATGAGTTAAGAACAGTTATACCTTGAGATTGTCTAGAGATTAATAAAGAGCCCAGAATATTTGCTGAATGTGTGTCTCTCTGCATGCGTTTCTGTGCTGTGTTTAACATCTCATTTCTTGGCAAAGTGGAAAGACACTTTATATATGAAGCCAATAGTTTATTGTTGATAAAACTGATACTTTGATAATCTAATCTAAGAATCATTAACAGTCCAGACATATTTATTTTGTAAAAAGAAAGAACCCTCTATATGGGAAAGTCTTAGCTTTTATCCCTTGGTGCAATGCTTACCCTTCCCCTGGTTCTCTAGGCCCTAATGTTGGTGGTTTCACACTTGTGGTGGTGGCAGGGTATTTCAGGGAGTTGTTGGCACCTGGAGTCCTCTGCCAGTAGGAATTTGATGGTCACTGTGATAGTTTCTTCACTCTCACATTAAGATCCCTGTGTGGTCATATTTATGGGTTTATATTTATGTTAAGCTAACATGCTTTTGCATCTTCCTCTTTCTTATTTGCCTCTGTATCCACATTATATTCAGTTTCATTATGTGGTACATTTTACATATGGATTTAAAGATGTTAATTGTTGCTTTTATTGTATGTGCATAGATATATGTAAGCCTTTATGTTTCTACATCTCTCTTTCTGCACTCATATATGTAAATTAATACTGTTTTCTATGTTGGATTTTTATAGACTGGCAAGTAAATGCTTTTGGAAGATTGAGACAGAAAGTTTTACATTCACATTTTGCATGGTTTCCGTGTGACAAGAATTTCCCAGAAAAGAATTCCTTCCACTTTTTTTTGGGAAATTACCCTGTGTTCCAAATTCTTCACATGTAAATTATAACTGCTGGGGTTTCATTAGATATTGGTTCAATTGTCACAAGCAGATCTCATGGAATACAAATTAGCATTAATGGATTTTAGCTCATCACATGTGATACACACTTCTGAATTAGGCTAAAAATCTGTAAACTTAATTTATTTTGAAGAGATTACATTAATTTTAACTTACTGAGAAAACATGCATAAACAGATGAACTTTAGAAATAAAACTCTGATTCACATCTTACCTGTTTAATATCTATGTGAGAAATGAATCTATCACAAGGAACAGTGTAGTTTCAATACAGTTTACTGTTTCCATTCACAGCCATAAACACTGGGACACAATGAAAACAGAACTTGGCATTAAAGCACAACCTTGTTACAGAGCAGAGTACACTGGAAGTGTCAAAGCCTTTGAGTGTCACCATGTTTAGTGCCAAAGAGTAGAACAGTAACAAGATGTGTCACAAATGGGACACCTGTGAGATGGTGGAAGTTACAGATTAGAATCACAGCGGACATGGCAGGAAAAAAAAATGCTACTGTGGAAGAAAAGTGGAAACAGTTTAATTTAAAGAAGTAAATCTGGAAGAAGGGGGAGTCAATACCAAACAGAACTGTGAGTGGAGTGTGGCAGAAATTACAATAGATATGCCAGAACAGAAGGTGAGTATGGAGGAGGCACCTCTCTTCTAAGACAAGGTTACAGACATATCTTTTACCTTTCCATTTGTCCCCTGTAAAGAAATGACTTTGCTCTTAGGCTTGTTGGCAGTGATATGAACACTCCTAAGCCTTATTTTGGATGAAAGGAGACAGTTTAGCGAAGAGTACTCATTAAAGTGTCTAAAGCTAATCTGGCTTCTTTGAACTGAAATACATTATAAAACTATACTCATATGAATATATTCTATATTTATTTATAGAAGTAGTGGAGGCAGCTGACTGAAGGGGGCAATGGCAACCAGCAATAGGCTGAGGAGCTGCTAGCAGCCTTACAGCTAGCACCAGATGAAAATGTCTATTACTGTCTTGCATAAAGTTGCCCTGGTACCCAGGGTAGAACAGACTTTTAGAGTGCAGTGTGTCCTCTCGGTAGATAACTGCATGTCCGCCCCTGGACAACAAGAATTGTACAAAAATAAATGTAGAATAAAAGTGGTAGAAAGCAAGAAGACACATAAAAAAAACCCAAACAAACCAAAAAACCACCCAAAAAATAAAAGCCCAAACCAAAACAACAACAAAAAAACCCCAAAGAAACCAGAAAGATATCAGAAAGATACAAAGTGTGTTGGGAGGAAGGGGTTAAAACTGAAGGATTTTGTGAGGAGGAGGATAGGTTTGCTCAAACGACCTTGCAGCTGG
>VYXF01003356.1:140622-158364 GCA_013397295.1 Polioptila caerulea | reverse complement strand
TTATATATGAAGCCAATAATTTACTGTTGATAAAACTGATACTTTGACAATCTAATCTAAGAATCATTAATAGTCCAGACATATTTATTATGTAAAAAGAAAGACCCCTCTATATGGGAAAGTCTTAGCTTCTATCCCTTTGTGTAATGCTTACCCTTCCCCTGGTTCTCTAGGCCCTAATGTTGGTGGTTTCACACTTGTGGTGGTGGCAGGATATTTCAGGGAGTTGTTGGCACCTGGAGTCCTCTGCCAGTAGGAATTTGATGGTCACTGTGATAGTTTCTTCACTCTCACATTAAGATCCCTCTGTGGTCATATTTATGGGTTTATATTTATGTTAAGCTAACATGCTTTTGCATCTTCCTCTTTCTTATTTGCCTCTGTATGCACATTATATTCAGTTTCATTATGTGGTACATTTTACATATGGATTTAAAGATGTTAATTGTTGCTTTTATTGTATGTGCATAGATATATGTAAGCCTTTATGTTTCTACATCTCTCTTTCTGCACTCATATATGTAAATTAATACTGTTTTCTATGTTGGATTTTTATAGACTGGCAAGTAAATGCTTTTGGAAGATTGAGACAGAAAGTTTTACATTCACATTTTGCATGGTTTCCGTGTGACAAGAATTTCCCAGAAAAGAATTCCTTCCACTTTTTTTTGGGAAATTACCCTGTGTTCCAAATTCTTCACATGTAAATTATAACTGCTGGGGTTTCATTAGATATTGGTTCAATTGTCACAAGCAGATCTCATGGAATACAAATTAGCATTAATGGATTTTAGCTCATCACATGTGATACACACTTCTGAATTAGGCTAAAAATCTGTAAACTTAATTTATTTTGAAGAGATTACATTAATTTTAACTTACTGAGAAAACATACATAAACAGATGAACTTTAGAAATAAAACTCTGATTCACATCTTACCTGTTTAATATCTATGTGAGAAATGAATCTATCACAAGGAACAGTGTAGTTTCAATACAGTTTACTGTTTCCATTCACAGCCATAAACACTGGGACACAATGAAAACAGAACTTGGCATTAAAGCACAACCTTGTTACAGAGCAGAGTACACTGGAAGTGTCAAAGCCTTTGAGTGTCACCATGTTTAGTGCCAAAGAGTAGAACAGTAACAAGATGTGTCATAAATGGGACACCTGTGAGATGGTGGAAGTTATAGATTAGAATCACAGCAGACATGGCAGGGAAAAAAAAATGCTACTGTGGAAGAAAAGTGGAAACAGTTTAATTTAAAGAAGTAAATCTGGAAGAAGGGGGAGTCAATACCAAACAGAACTGTGAGTGGAGCGTGGCAGAAATTATGATAGATATGCCAGAACAGAAGGTGAGTATGGAGGAGGCACCTCTCTTCTAAGACAAGGTTACAGACATATCTTTTACCTTTCCATTTGTCCCCTGTAAAGAAATGACTTTGCTCTTAGGCTTGTTGGCAGTGATATGAACACTCCTAAACCTTATTTTGGATGAAAGGAGACAGTTTAGCGAAGAGTACTCATTAAAGTGTCTAAAGCTAATCTGGCTTCTTTGAACTGAAATACATTATAAAACTATACTCATATGAATATATTCTATATTTATTTATAGAAGTAGTGGAGGCAGCTGACTGAAGGGGGCAATGGCAACCAGCAATAGGCTGAGGAGCTGCTAGCAGCCTTACAGCTAGCACCAGATGAAAATGCCTTTGTCTATTACTGTCTTGCATAAAGTTGCCCTGGTACCCATGGTAGAACAGACTTTTAGAGTGCAGTGTGTCCTCTTGGTAGATAACTGCATGTCTGCCCCTGGACAACAAGAATTGTACAAAAATAAATGTAGAATAAAAGTGGTAGAAAGCAAGAAGACACATAAAAAAAACCCAAACAAACCAAAAAACCACCCAAAAAATAAAAGCCCAAACCAAAACAACAACAAAAAAACCCCAAAGAAACCATCAGAAAGATACAAAGTGTGTTGGGAGGAAGGGGTTAAAACTGAAGGATTTTGTGAGGAGGAGGATAGGTTTGCTCAAACGACCTTGCAGCTGGAAATGTCAGGCCTTGGACAATAACACAATGGGAAACCATCTACTTTGCCTACTGGTGTTTATCCTTTGTCTGTTTTGAGAAGCAGAATTCCTGTGTAGAGATAACATAGGTGTTCACAGAGACTTGGAGGCCCTCTCCCAGATGTGCTTGACTTCCCTGTCTTGGGAGAGAGATCAAAGCAGAGATCACAAAAGCAGAGAGGAAAATCACAACCATGGGAAAGATTGCACACGTGCCAGGCCTTTTTGATATGTGAGGCTGGGAGCGGCCTGGGCACTTTTTGCCCCTTGCTATGATGGAATAGACTTAACAGGGTGTGTGTGTCTGTTTTACCCAGCATGGCAATGGAATAAATCTACTCTTTACACTTCAGCTGTGGATTTTGGCCGTCTTCATTACCTGTGGATATTCTCCACACCATTTCTGCTCTGTACAGAAACTAGACCATTAGCAGGAGGTTTGGAAAATCCTGCTCTGTACATTAGGCATGTACATAAATTTACCTGTGGAAATGGAATATCTTATTAACAATGAAAATAAGATGGATGCCATGGGTTTTAATGTGGATTTCCTGTCCTACAGAAAATTTTTAGCATAGGTTACAGTTTTTCCATCAATACAGGTGTTTGCATGACTCCACCTCTTTTGTCAATTTTATTTGAAACTGGAGAACAAAGGGGAAAATCTCACTAAAGAACACATCATAATTTTCTGTAAAGGCTTGCATTCACTGGAAAAATTAGATTATGATAGTAGTATGAATATTTATATATATTGACCATGAGTATAACATATATATGTTTGTAGTTACAAGTATAGGTATATGCATAAGTACATATATGAATATCCAAATATAATCATATATAAATGAATTTTTAATAATTATTCTTACTCTTTCCCTCTTCTTTGGGATTCTAGAGACATGTCTTTCTGTTTAGCTCACTTTGTGCTATATAGTTTGTAAATAAAATTTGTAAGAATCCATGACTTGTAAGAATTTTTAAGGCAGATGTATTAGTTGTACCTAATACTAGAGTATTACAACTAATATGGATGTTTTATTTTTCTGCATTTTGTTTCTTGATGACTGAGTTATTATAATTTTAATTCAGTGTATTAGACCAGTTTTGTATTTTGTTTCAGCTTTAAAAAAATCAGTGTGGTGATCTCAACTCACTCATATGAATAGATTTTTTTTTTCCTTCTGGTAATCTAAGAAATTCTCTTCTCCTACTCATTATCAGAACTGAGGACAAGATTGTGTATTTTGAAATATCTTCCAGGTGGAAGCATTTGCAGCTGGAGATGAAATAGGGACTGTGGGATTATTTACCCCTTAAAATTATCTCTCCATTCACAGGAGATAGTGACAGTGTCTCTCATTCTCCAGGATACAGATCAAGCTTTTTTGAGTTGTGTCTCTAGTTTTGATTTGAGCAGGAAATAATTTTAACTGGTCTCATTTTTATTTGCATTACCTAACTACATTCTGCTTTATCCTAACCACAAATAATATGCCTTATATTTTATTGTGACAGCTGACTACAGGCAAACAAATTAATATCAAATTGAGCATGACTATATTACATATAGTCATTACTTTAAAAAATACTTCCATAATTAATAATGATAATTACAAGCAGTAATTTAAAATCCTAAATAATATATGGCAACTTCTTCACAATTTAATTCATAGTGCAGCATTTCTTCACCATTTCTGTTTGTAAATTCATCATCAAGCTGAAACGTTAGCATGTATGTATAACAGATTTTGAACATGCTCAGCTCTCTCTTTTCTATTTCCACTTTTTCACCTATACACATGGAGTAGGAACTCATCAAAGAAATATAAGAAGATCATGTGAATAAACCTTGCACGTAGTTAAATTTTCTAGAAGGCACAAAGTTACTTCATGGTGAAATGCAAGCCTTGCTATCTCTTTAAAAAGAAGTGCCTAGGTTCTGCCATCTATTAATTCCCTGCTTTGTCTAATTTGGGCATTTTGGTTTCAAGTGTCAAAATTTTGATATTATTACTAAAAGTCATTAAAAAAATAAAAAGGTGGTAATGGTCTAAACAGCAGAGACAGGTAGTATATTCTTGTATTATTTACAAGTGATTTGGAATACTGATGCAGCATATGTGTTCTGGAAATTAGATATAGGACTGTATTTAAGGTTAATTCAACAATTGTATATTGTGAATTCTTTCATTATTGTTTTGATGAAGAAACATAGCAACGAAGGTTAAATTGCAGAAGTAAGGTTAATTGCAGATTAGAAGCTGACTGGAGAAAAGTTTATAAGCATCAATATATTTAATTAAATTCCATGTATAAGTAAACTTCTATGCTTATATATTTGTATGTTTGTGTTATTGATCTGGTAAAATATTACTTGAAAAGCAAAAATGCTCTGGCACTGGCTATCTGAATTATTGTCATATACATTTATTTGAACAGAATCAAACCAGATCTCAGAATCTGCACAAAACCTCTGTCCAAATGATCTGAGCCAGGTTCTTTAGCTCACAGTGCTAGAGAGTGGAGGAAGAACTTTATGCATTAAAACAACACAAGTAGCTTTGTCCCAGGCACTGGTTTCAGTAATCAAAACAAATGTTTTTCTTGCTGTACTGTTGAAGTTTCAGGTGAGTCAGCAGCCATGCACTAATTAGAACTCACCATCAAGGAACGCAAAGGTCACGGCTGGAGCAATATCAGCCCTCACCCCATCTCCATTATCGAACTTTCCCACACAGGTAAATGTGTCTTTTGCATCTTTGCTTAAAAAAGAAATTGGTTATACACAGCAGAAACCAAAAAAGGCTCCTGTGAGCTGTTCTAGGAGAACACTTGAAGGACATTGCACCAGAATGACTTCTCAGAAATGTCTGAAATTCACACCATCCAAAAAAAATTTAAATATTGAAGTAGCAATACTTACTCNAATGACTTCTCAGAAATGTCTGAAATTCACACCATCAAAAAAAAATTTCAAATATTGAAGTAGCAATACTTTAAAAATTTATATTAAGGAGAATGTCCTGTTTTCAGCCCTGTCTTATTTACTAATCAATGTCAGAATCTGTACACAGAAAAATTTTCCTCCATCCTGGGTATGCAAAAACCCTGCAAAATAATGAATATCTAGCTTGTCTGTGTTCTGCTATTTGATTTGCTAACATTAAAACATACTAAATTCTATCTTTACTGTTTCTTCAGTTACAGAAGAGATTCTGTACAACTAATTCCATAGAATTTCCTAAAATTTGACATTTGGAGTCTCTTAGACTCTTCCCACCAGCTTGATCCCAAATGCAGCTGGACACAGACAAGGCCTGTACAAACCTTACTGCCCTGGGTGGCTCTGCACAGGGAGGGGACCCAGGAGCCGAGGGTGACAACTTCACAGGCACAGCAGCAATGACTGCCATCCTGCAGAACCTGACCAAGATAAGGTCCAGGGATGGCAACCAGTGTCAGTCAGGAGTTCAGTGATTGGCAAGTCCATACTGAGGACAAGCCAGAAAGTCACAGAGTCAGATTAAGATCCTGATCACCAAGAACAAGCAAAGTTGCACAATACCTCAGACAATGAACAAGAACTGGACTGTTAAATCATACAAATACTTATGGCTCACTTTCTCCGTATGTTTTTAATGCTGGAAAATGTTGAAGTAGAAAATAATAGAATTAGTAATATAAAATAATAATTATTATTTGATTTATTTCTAATATAATATTGGAAATAAAGTAATAGAGAAATAAGGTTCCTCAAACTGGGAATTCCATATGATTTTCCAATTAAATTGCTATATCCAACTTTATTGTCATTTAGGGAAACTGATGTCAAGTTTTGGTTCCATTATTTTTACTAACAAGTAGATTTTTGTGGTGATTTTAATTTCTCATAACCATGAACCACCACTTATGCAAACAAGTTTTTAAGCCTGTGGTTCCTTTTGGCACTTGTAGTTGTCTCCAAGAAGTCACAATTTCTGAGAACTCATAATTCAAAACCTTATGACTGGCATATTTTTATTTCTGTAGCCACACTCTAGTCTGATGACCTGATTAGATAAAATTAACAAACCAATGTACAAACAGTCATGCAAAGCATGCCATTTTTGTATTTTGATGATCATATGCTTCCTTCTATGATTATGAAAAAAAATTGTTTTAGAGATAGCCACAGAAAACAAAAAAGGTCAAAGGTTTTTGAAAAAAATGTGTGCTACGTGAGTTGATGATTTTAGCCCTTTTGCTTGGCCTTCCTTTTCTCCTTCATGTAACAGCAAAATGGTTTGATTGTGTTATTCATATTAGTACATATTGATGTAATTTTAGTACTCATTATACTCTGGTGTGTACCTGATTTCTGTGGCCAAAGGTCTTTAGTGGTGTAGCTGGATTACTTTTGTAGCCTGAAGTGCTGATGTTTCTACTACTAATTGGTTTTCATGTTTACTTCCCCTGAAGTCCTTAAGAAAGGATTTGTATCATCCATCTCTAAGTAGAGAGGAAATGTTTCAGCATTAAGTTTTATTACATTTCTAGCTCCTTCCTTAGTATTTCCTCTTTACCACCTGCTTGGTTTCATACTGTTTGTTCGTTTTGCCTCTTAATTTAAGCTTGCTAATCATCTGTTAATGCAGTTTCAATGAAACATCCCTTGCATGAAACCTCATCAGCTACCTCATTACCAGATCTTATTGAAGCCTCTCCACCTATTACCACCTGGCCAAACTTCCATTATGTTTTGTCATTGAGAATGTGGGCAAGGAGAGATTCAGTTACATGAGCACTAATAGGAAATTAAAAAAAAATTAATTTGACTTAACCTTGGTACAATGAATAAATGTTTCACCACTTGAAAAAATAGACTTCAGCTTAAATTACACTTATGGGCATCTCTTTGCTTGCCAATTTAGCTGAATATGGCATCCAGGTACTATAAATGCATGCAACAGCCAAATCAAGTACATGTAATGAAGTATTCGGAAAGACTTACCGTTCCAAATAATCCCTGGCATTAGAGGATATAAGGCAAATATGCAATTTAGTAATATTACCATTTATTTACATTTTAGTTCTTGGGTTAATGGTTACTTCTTCTTCTTATCTTAAGCTGAGACAAGAAATAAACAAGCTATAAAAAAGTAACAGGTTATAATGTCAACATATAGAAGTGTCAGTTTTGCAGAATTCTATAATTTTGTTTGTATAAGACTGTCTTTTCCTTTAGGTATAGCTAAGTAAAGTCCTTAGAACAGCTGTGAGGCTATAATTTAAAGATAAACTTTGCATTGCAGATGTTAAAAAGTAGTCCAATGAAAGTTTCAGATGCTTTGTAATATTTTAACGGGATTAATTTTTTGCCTTCTCTAAGTTATTAATTAGAAGATTTAAGTTACTGTGTCATACTCACATGGACAAACTCTACAAGAAATGCAACAGCAACACTAAGCAAAAAAGGGTAGTTATATGGGTACAAGAATTTAATCTTTACAATTTAACTCATGTATTGCAGGAGAGAACTACAGTTATCATAAGATCTAATCTCTAAACAACATATTGCTCATTAAGACTGTCGATTACTGGACCGATTTGTTTGATCCTTCTGCAGAAGCTGAGTAAATGTTCTGCACTGTGCCTTGCCAGTGTATTTTTCACACTCCAGAAATGGGAACAATTCAATTTACATGGTGGCAGCAGTTTTGGCCCTTTCTTTGAAGGATATTGATAAGTGTAAAATCTCTGTGAGGTTGTAATATCAGAATTGAAACTCAATTGATTTCTCAAAATACCAGTAAAAGAAATAAATATTTATTTAGATATGTTATGATTTAAGCAAGCTTTTCTTAGAGAAAGACCAGTGTGGAAAATTTCAACAAATGAAAAGTAGTGAAATATCTCATATTCCTATCTAAATTTCAAAGTGTTTGCTTATCTTATGTACCAGAATTGGACTTTAGATTATTCTAATCTTATANCCTTAAGACTTTTTTACTAGCCCTTCAATTTGTGCTTCTCTTATTATTGTCCATCACTTTTTAAATATGCTTCTCATAACTGAATTTCATTCTTAATTTATGTACCATTTTTTGGGTTTGTTTTNTTTTAGAATGTTTTCATTACTCTTATATGAAATCCAGCATCCTCTAAGTGCAAAGCCTGTAACTCTACATCTTTGGATTTCATATAAAATATTAATTTCTTTGAGTTCTGCATTAGACTGATTTGTAAACTTGTTGTCATGAGGTCTGCATGGTTATTATGCATATCTTTACTCTAATGAGGATCTACAATATCATCTTCCATCAAGACAAATAGTCTTGACTTGCAAGTCTGAGAATTTTTCTCTTAATTTTAGTTAGTTCTGAGGGCTAATCACACAGTCAATTAAAAAAAAAATCTCTAATTTGAATATGCCTTTCAGCCAGTAATTTTTGTATGGTTTTCTCTACTAGATCAACAAATTCTTTGGGAAAAAAAAAAAAAAAATCATATGGTGAAGAAGACCTGATTCATTATGCGCAAGACCTTCCAGCCAAATAGAGTTTCTAAAATCTATCTTAAGACTTTTTTACTAGCCCTTCAATTTGTGCTTCTCTTATTATTGTCCATCACTTTTTAAATATGCTTCTCATAACTGAATTTCATTCTTAATTTATGTACCATTTTTTGGGTTTGTTTTATAATTAAAGACAAATTTCCCTTTAGTATAGTTCTGTTTATACTTCAGAATACCATATATCCTTGACAGGTTCTTGCTGCACAATGTCCACATTGCAGGTCAGTGCTATGTCTTCCTTTATGAGGTAAATCTGAGGGAATTTTTAAAATTTATTTTTGCATCAGTGGTTCAGAATTTCGAATAATTTAAAAATTAATGTTAACACTTAATGAACCTTAGACAGATTCAGTGTATTGATTCCTACTTAAAACTTCTTGCTGTCTTCCAGTTCACTGGCAAATTCTTAGTCCCTTTTCCAAGGGATTGTGAAAACTATGTGCTAATTAATTAAGTCTGTACAACTGTAAATCATGCTTTTGTAACATCTAAGTATATTATATCTGTAGTTGCCTCTGTCAGTCCAAATTGTAATCTCATAAAAAAAATTGAAATCAGTTTTATTTGATTAGACCTGTCCTCTATTGTGTTATTGATTGCATTTATATTCCTCTTAATTAAATGATGTATTGATTGAATCATGTCAGCTTTCCATTCTTCTACTCAAGGATGGTAACATGGTAATCATATAGATATATATGTGTATATGTATATATATATATATTTTAGCTGGGTCAATCTACTGTCTCCACTGGTGCATTATTAGTCTCTTATCTTGAGAAATTACACTTCTATTCTACTATTGATATAATTTTCTTTTAATCACCGTAGATAAATAATAAATAGCAGGAAGCTGGATAGAATCCCTGCTGCATGTTTACTAGTCTTGGATTCATTTATGTTATTTAGAGCTGCTAATTTAAGAGGTCTTAATGGAGAAAATAAACAAAGGTGAAGAGTGGCATTCATATGATTGGTTTTATTTGCTTAAACACCATATTTGGGACTTTTGTCAGGATGCTTGGTCTCTGTTGCAAAGAAATGCACTTGATCTCCATACACTCTTCTGAACTCTCTTATTGGCAACATTAATTATTTTCCCTAGATCTTGCTCAGGTTGTTCCATAACCAGGGCTTTGAATGTGGCTTCCAATGCTGTGGCCAACAGGCTCCATGACACAGCAAAACTTCCTCCTTCAGGTGGATATGAAAGGTTACACATCTTCCCAGCTGCTCCTGATCTGGCATCACTGACACAGAAGGAGAAATGAACACAGACAATTGGGTGGGTGTAGCTGATTCAGCTTTTTTTTCTTTACAGACTGTCCCCTCTTTGATGCTACCTACCTAGTGCACTTAATATTCCTAATTAATTCATTCTATCACTACAATCACCTCTACAATAAAAAGCTTTACTGCTAATAGAAGAACTTTTATGTCCTGAAGAAAGATCAGTGTTTCTGATGAACAAAGGCTCAAATATCAACAGAAGCAACACTGCTCTCTATGCATCTTACCTGACACTTTAAAAAAATATATGTTTATGTATAAACCGGTATGCACCTAAGGTTGCAACTATCTAAAGCCATTAAAAATGCATCCATTAATCACTAATTTTTCTGTATGCCACTATAAGTACTTCTAATTCTATCACAGGAATGATAATATATCACTTTTCCATCTGTAGAGTTTTTAGCAGATCACCTCTCAGCTGGAATGAGAAAAAAGTATTTAAAATTTCTAGTAAAATATCTCTATGTTTATATTCAGTGAGCAGGCAAAAGGAGTGCCCTAAAACAGGGGTAATGGATGATCAAAAGTTTTGATTGCATAGTGATAGTGTTGAACTACCTAAATCATTTCAACTTATCAAGAAAGAAAATTCCAGAATTTTCTTTGTGAAATTAGTAGGAACAAACAAACAAAATATTTATTTGACTTGAAATCAACAGCAGAAAATTAGTTGTTTGAAGATTCACTGGAAAAAGGTACATCAGTATTCTAATTACATTTTTACAGAGTTGTCACAATACTGTGGTGGTTTAGATTTTCAAATCAGTAAGGCTCATACTGTATTTTTTGCTTAGTGTTTGTACCTATCAGAGCACAACTTTGTAGTACTTATCCATTTTGCAATTTCATTGCTAACACTAAGAGAAAAAGAACCACTGAAACTTACAGTTCTCACAATGGATGTATTTTATCCTTAGGGGTACCCACACTTTTTAAATTCATCATTACATTAATCCTTCGTTTCTACCACACATTAAAAATTATTTACTTTACATCTGCTTTTCATAACCAGTTGATGTAAAGTCTGAAGTTTAAATACATGCCCCCAAATCATTGATTACCCTCCAAATCTTGTTATTCTAGAAAGATGTGCATGTATCACCTGAGAAAAATAGTAAGAATGTGAAGTACTCCAGTTATGATGCTTAGTTTTCTATATTAAAAGGAAAGTGTGAGCCATGGAAACTGATTCTTTCATCAGAATTATTGTGTGGTTCACAGCTCTGAATACAAATAGACTTGAGATCATTAAGCTTTTACCATTTATGGTCTTTAAAATCTATATCCTAATCTCCAAACCCAGTGTGTAATACCGCAGAATGAAACTACTCAATGACAAATATGCTGAGCTGGGGACAGTCTTCAGAGCCCCAAGAAAGTAAATCAGCTGAAATTTCTGACACAATAGAAGACTAATAAAAATAAGAGTTCTCTAGCTGTGATTGGAAAGAATTACACTGGGTCACTTTCAGAGGCGTTCTGAGGAGTGAGGTGTTTTTGTCATAGTTTTACCTGCATTTTCTATATTTGCTTGCAGAGTGGCCTAGATTGGCTGGATGGGGTCCTGCTCTGCCTTGTCCCCAGCAACTGCTCCTGGCTCCCAGCTCCCATTAAATTTATAATGCAGAGGAAACCCCCTCTTATAGAATTTTGCCATGTGAGAAGCTCAAATCTCCTGTTGCATGGGAACTCTGTGGGAACTGAGAGTTTCCAGACCATGAAAATGCCCTTGGTCACAGTCCTTGTATTTTGGAACCACAGCTTACAGGTTCCTTGTGAGCAAAGCAGTGTTGATTTACACACTGAGTGATAGTAAAGCGAAGCTGATAAAACTTAAATTAGAGCCAAATAATCATATCTCCAAAAGTAAACTAATGAGAAGATTATTTCCTCCACATCTTCAACAACCAATTGTTTTCCGACAGAAATACATTTTTGTCACATTAGCATCATCTCTTTAAAGTTGCTTTTCATTTTTGAATTACAGGTTGAATATAGGGTTACAGGGGCAATATTTGTCATCCTTATTAATTATTATGCAAATTGTTGTCAGATGTTTAGAATATGTATTCCCTCTACAAGGTGAATAAAAGGTAAATATATTTATTAACTGGTAAGCTGAATTCAATAATGAGGTGGTTCCATCTGCTTCAGGCTTGGGTAGATTTATGATTGTCACCTGTTCCAATTCTGTGTGCTGATTGCTTTAGAATTTTGGAGTGATGTAGCTTCATCCTTCTATTTCTTTAAAAAGGTTGATAGATTTTTTAATTACTGATGGGATCTGCCTTCTTTATAAGGTGCTGAGCTCATATAAAATCTAAAAATAAAGAGAAACACAAAATTATGTTTGTAAACATTATTCCCATATTGTGATTAGTATATTTGCTTGATTTAATTTTTTTTTAGCCCTTTAAATCTGCAAGGATTCTGTCTCTTCTCTGAATTAATGTTTTGAAATGGATGACCTGTGAATATGTGAGGAACAGCCTTTAACCCAACAGGAATAAAACTGCTGTAATTAGACTAACAGGGGAAAAGAAAGGAAATTTGAATGAAATTCTCTCATTTTCTAATAGACATGGTTCAGGCAGGTTGTATCCTGTGGATTCCCACTGTCTGTGATTTGACAAGCTGTGGCCCTTGTTGAAGAGACCTCTTCAAAAGAAGCAGGAAATTTCTCATCTTCAGGTGCAGAAGCAACATAAAACCAATTCTAGAACAAGAGGGAAAAATGTTAGATACAGAAATGAGGTCACTGAGCTGGTTCCAGCATCGCTTTACATCTCAACAATGTGGCCACAGAAGATTAAGCACCAAATCATACTGCATAATTCTTTACTGGTGTCACCTTATCATTCTATTTAATTCATAGTATGAGAGATAATTTTAAACGAATTTCTATTTCAGCCTTTGTGCAAATGCCAAGGAAAAATAAAAGATGACCTTGAAACTCATTGAAAGTCATGGTTAGAGACTCAGGCCAAGTTAGAAAAAGTGCTTTCTCAGTGCTTTTTCCATGAGACCTTATACACCAGGAATTAGAGTTTATTTTTGAAAAAAATAACTGTCAGAGGTTTATGTTATGTTTAGGTTTGATACATACATATTAACTGGGCAGAATATATTTAATATGCAGTTTCAAAATAACCAAAACTTACTTAGGGAATTCCACAGGAAATTTAAATAAATTATAGATTGTTTTGTACATTCGACTTTACAGTTTTCCCTCAAAACATCAAGAATTATTTATTGTTTTTTTTCTAGGGTAGTCAAAAGGGGGACTTTTCAAAATATTTAGAGTTTTTTCTCTATTAAATCCAATGCTTTTTTCCCATGTGAAGTTTTTCAGTTTAGTTGCATTTTCATATTAAGTGGATGGGCAAAGACAAAATGTATCATGTAAAATTACCCTGGTTAAGAAAATATAAGCTTTTTGATATCATTAATTTTATGAAATTCCTAAAATTTCTTATCAATACAAATTTTAAAACTTGATCATTGCATTTTTCCCTAACCTCATTTGGATTTCAAGAAAATTTCTTTCCTCATTGTAGAATTTTAACACATGCTCTACCTGTTCTTCATATTTTTATACCTCAATTAATTCTAGGAGTGTTAACACTCCTCATAATTTCTAATACAATTATTCTGCTACATATCCCCAGTATTCTGTAGAGCACTTCTCTGACTTCACAGGGATAGGAGCTGGTCTTTGTAGCAGCAACATCTGCTGGCAGCTGACAGGACAAAAAAAAAATTTGCTTCTGTTCATGATATCCTTTTCTTAAAAGGCCTATTTGTAACCTTCTTTTATTGCAAAAATTAGTTTAATTCTAACTCATCACCAGAAAGCAACATAACAACTGTTCAATCTTCAGCACTGAAAAATACTTAAAATAGAAATGTCTGACATCAAATTGTAGAACATATCAGTGTAAAATCCTGAACATTCTCAATGAGAAGTCAGCCCAAGTTGAATTAATGAAGGTCTCAGTTTCTTGTCTTTATCACGTTTGTTTCTAAGCCTGTGTATACTCAAGGGATTTATCTGAAACAGAATGTTGTGTTGTTGTTATTTAAATTAAGATAATTCTAATTAAATCTGTCTGAAAACTAGGGTGAATATTTATTATTGCTTTGTGAGAATTTAATCTATATTTTCAATGAAAAAAAATTTTGATTTTCAATCTAAACAAGTTTGAATGCTAAATCTAATAAAAATAATGGAGAAGATCTCTGGCTACTGTTGAAAACACTAATGGAATTTTGGCTTTTCCTTGGGATACAATTTTCAGATGAATATTTAGAAATTTTAAATGAATATTCTCCCTAGACAGACACTGAACTGACACACATGATAGGAGAAAAACTTTTTTCTTGTCCATGGCACATGTAGCTATAGAGTTAGTGTAATATTCTCATCCTACCAATAAAATAACAGATGTTAATAGAGGAGGTTGCCTATAGCAGAGAGAGCAGCTGAGACAGACTCATTTGTTGCTTTCTCTTTCTGCTAAGACTAGCAGAAAAGGTGACAACTAGTGTCATTTGAGTTTCCCTTTCTGTTGGTATAGATGTTTATGACTGCATTCAAACAGTCACTTATACCACATTTTGAGCTGCATTTACAACTGTGTACTTATATTAGGCCAGGTGAATCCACTGAAGGGTGAATAGTGATGACAGGAAGAAAATAAAATGTGCATTTACTTCTGTAACTAGACAGGCCTACAGTTAGATGTGTGCATTATAATTTGCAGCTCCTTAGGCATGTCATAGCATAATTTTTCACCTATTTTTTTGAATATGCTTAGAAGATATTATATAGACATATAGTATTTCAATTGAGGGAAGGGCATTAAGTGACAAACACAATAACACACAGAGCCCATGATGCAAAATGCACTACTATGTAATGAGTACTTTGTTATTACCAGATTGTGTCAAAAAACCTCAACACAACATAATTTTGCCCTCTGACAATCTTGATGGTTTTTGGCTGGGATTGGGCTAATTTTCCTTGTAAAGTCTGGTATGGTGCTGTGCTTAGATTGTGTGACCAAAGTGGTGTTGATAAGACAGGGATCTTTTAGCCATGGCTGAGCAGTGCCTAATCAGTGTCAATTAATGTCTTTTCCTCATGCTGTACAGCCAGAGAGGACATTGAGGGATCTGCCATAGGTTAGGAGGGGACATGGCCAAGCAAATGACCAGAGCTAACCAAAGAGATATTTCCCATCATGAAGAAAAATGGGCATGTCTGGAGTTACGACATTTCTATTTCAAAGTCACCATCATGCACAATGGAGATTGGCTTTCCTGGGGATGGGTCCAAGCAGCTGCATAGCCATGGGAAGCAGTAAATCAACTCCTTTTGCTTTGCTTGCACATGCAGCTTTGACTTTACTTATCAAATTGCCTTTATCTCATCACATGAGTTGTCTTGCTTTGTTTACCCTTCTTGCTCTCTTCCCCAGGAGCTGCAGGGAGCAGCAGATGCTGCAGTCATGAGGGCCGTGTGGGGCAGAGATACATACTGGGGTTAAAGCACAGCAGAAGGTAATATACAGGGTCTTTTTCCACCATGCTAATCCTCCAACGTAGATACTAAGGCCTGTATTGTTGAAGAGATTCTGTCTTTCCATACCTGCAGATGACTCTGTGATCAGAGTGATGGAAGAAAGAAGCCTCTGTTTACACCAAAGATACCATTATGGCATGCCTGTCCAAGTTAGCATTTCAGAAACACAGCATCACATTTTTAAAAGTGGTTTAAATGCTGCTAATATGAAACAATGGTCAAAACCATGCAACTTCTGCACCCTGCCACCTTTTGCCTCTGTTGGGACAGAAGTAAAGTCTCCCCCCACCAATTTCCGGTTTTCTTAATAGCATATGATGTTTTAATCTCCAGTTCTCTCAGATTTTCTGCCTTTCCCTATCTCAATCACTCTGCATAATGAAAAGTCCATGCATTAAGAAAGCATGCTGAGGCTTTCTAGCCAAGTCAGCACTCAGACTAACCAGTCTTTCAATCCTATTATGTACAAAAGAGAATATTGATTTCCCTGCTGTCAGTAAGACTTTATTATATGACATGAGGATGAAAGAGATCATATCATTGACAGCTGCATATTATAAATGGAACTGCTGTGGATAGTGAGAAAAACTAGAAGAAAAATTGGAAATGTCTTTGCTCTATTTTTGGTTACGTAAACTGTGCCAATTTATGATATTTAGTAGTCAGCTTGTTAAAAACAATCAATTAATATTCACAAGAATTCCATTTATACTTAGTTTAAAGAAAGAATGAGAAATCTAAGTATCTTGCAGAGATTGCTTGGACACTGTGGCACATGCTGCTATGATTTTGTTTTTCAAATACCTTACTTACCTACCCATGTCCTGCACATGCCCTTAAAGCAAATTTCCATGAGTCTTTCTCAATCAACAGGTAGATTATCCTTCAACAATCAAATTATTTTCCGGCTGGACTCAAAACCAGAGAGATTTTCTCTTCTTTCATCCACCTATGAATATTTATTACTCTACTAGGTGAGTCTAATTAGAGTCTGATTTAAAACCCATTCAACTCGAAGGAGCCTTTCAGATTATTTTAATGGGATTTGATGCTGACCCTAGGACTTTACGTCAGAAGACATTGCTGAGAGCTGTAAGCATCCTGAGATAGGGAATGAACACAAAGGAGCAGAGTCTGGTTTGCATGTATAAAGAAACTGGATGTTTTAGGTTTCACTAAGAGGTTTTTGTTTAGCTGCAACATCAGCTGAAGCTGACTTTGGTATCTTACGGAGTGTCAGAACTCTGCTTATTTCTGTGTCTTTTATTAGCCTCCATTCTGTTTGATACCCACAAGAAAAATAAGATTGTACTGTGCTGCAAACAGTAGAGTTATATTTGCTGGAGCAGCTGTCTAAGCTGTGGTTTGAAGATTGTTACCCAAAATAATGGGAGATATACCTATTATAATTTTAGGAAAAAACTCTAGAAAAATATCTCTTGAAGCAAAGTATGTGTTTTTTAAATATATATATGTGTGTGTGCAAGCTTACAAGCACCAGAAGTTTAGCATTCATATATGAACACATAGAAAGGCATTTAAATATTCTCGATGTCCAAATGGAAACCAGTAATGAGTGTTAGATCAGGTCCAGATGAGGGCCATGGAGATGGGCAGAGGTCTGAAACACCTCTCCTGCAAAGAAACTATGAGGGAGTTGATGTTTTGTCTGAAAAAAGAGAAAGCTGCAGAAAGATCTTATTGTGGCCTTTCAATATTTAAAGGGGCTTATAAACAACATCAAGAAATACTTTTTCCCAGGGCCTTTAGGGCTCTGTGTAGTCTTTATAGTATTTCCTAAACTATGGCTCTGTATATATGAGAAAGTTTGAATATAAGTAGATTTAAAAAATATTTTAATATACAAATCTTGCATTTTTTCCTTGGTACAATCTAAAGAAAAAATATAATTAGATTGGAATTAAGGATTGTCAAAATTTTTTGTTAAATTTATGTTTACATTAATTATTTTTTTTATATTCAAGAATATTTTTAAACAGAAGAATTATAAACTTTGCCTGTTGCGGTGCATATTTTGGTTTTTTCTACTGAGTTTTATAAGCTTTGTGTTCTGGTTTTCCCCCCCCCCTCCTTTGTATCTGGAAATCCCCTACTCCTGTCCCCAGTATCTGTCTGTCACCCTAGTCCTATCCCATTACTCTCCCTATATGGACATTCCCCTCCCATGTTCTAGTCCTTTCTATGTCAATCCTTCCCCAGAACCAAT
>VYXF01003356.1:48582-140563 GCA_013397295.1 Polioptila caerulea | reverse complement strand
ACGCCCTAGACGGTTGCCTGAAACCCCGTGAAGGACCGGCGTGACCCCGACGCCGGGCTCGCCTTAGCCGCACCCGGGATTGAGCACCGAAAGCCTTTCCTGGGGCGGCCCACACCTGTCGCGCTGCTGCGGCCGGGTGTCGAGACCACCCAAACGGGCTAGCCGGGGGGACTGCGGCGCGTCATTTGCCAAAATAAATTAAAGTATCATCAATAAATACATAAAATTAAGACATAATTTCTGTTCTGCATTTTTGCGTTTATTATTTCCTGTTAAATTTGCAGTGCTTTAAATTAAATATTTCCTCCTTCTATTGCAACTGAAAGATGGAGCTAAAGTGGCTTATGTGGCCTAAATATCTTATTATATCAAATGACAATGTGCTTTATTTTTACTTGTAAGAAACTAAAGGCCTGAATGAAAATTTACCAAAAAAAAATTGTCTTTGTATTCAGAATGGGAACCTCTATCATAAAAATGGTCATTATTTTTCTTGGTAGGGTTATTATTGCTCTGCCATTTTATATCTTTGGAAAGATACCAAGTTTTGCTCTTTCTAGGCCTGAAATACTACACTATTATTAATTAAATATTCTCTTGTTAACTGAATAAGGACAGTAACTTAGCCTTTAGCTTCAGCTAAGTTCCTTGGATTTTTTTAAAAGCTAAGGATGATGAGTTTATTTGATATATGTTTACTTTGGGGTTCTATTTCACTACTATAAAAAAATAGATCCATACTTGAGTCATTCTTTAAACTACTCTATATGCTGTTTTCCCTCCTGCATCTGACTCTTTCACTGAAAGAAGCTGAATATATGACTGAACAATGCATTAAGTCACTGTGTACAATTAAAATATGTAATATCTGACCAGATTTCCTTCCTTCACCAAAGGTATACATTAGGACTTTAATGATGCATGAAGATGAATCCCAGTTGCAAATGCACAAGCCTTCATAATATTTTAGGGAACCAATAATTAGCATTTTGGAATTGTGTGTGCATCACACAAGCAATCTGCTTCTCCTCCTCCTTCCTGTTTTGAAGTCAGTAGCCTGTGTTACACCAGCCATCTGCAGTTCCACAGACAGGTGCAGGGTCAGCATCACAGCTCCAAGCGCGGGGTTCAGAGAGAGATGAAAAAATTGCTAAGCAACTAAGAAGAATTTCTAGCATAATTAAAACCCCCTACCAGCATTCATTTCTAAAAATATGCATGTTTTTATTTGTGTTTTTTTAATGTTTCTCTGGACACAGTTTGATCAGAAAAAACAGCACATGAACTTGCTTGCAAATTTAAACTATGTAGGAATGAGGAGAAATATATAAAGCTAACCATAGCAGGTAGGGAAAAAATCCACACAGTCTGTTGAAGACGTGTGCCTTGGAATATTCTACAGTACTGATTCCTTAGAAACATGATGCTGCTCTCTAATAGCTGTAAACACCAAACAAAATGCTCAGGTGGTGCAAGTGTCAGGTAAGTACAGCACAGGTCAGGCTAGTGAACTCTCCAAACTGGACACATTTTGCATCTGCTCAAATTTCAGTTTTTTTTCTTTTTTCCACCTTTCTATTGCTTTAGTGGACTGAACACTTCCTACAAACTCCTCCAATTTCTCCATATTCTCCCTTTAATTTGGACCTATCAGTGGGGTTTTAGGCAAAGAGAATTAAAATAACACCAGCCTCTATATAAGTAATTACACTCGTAACAGGTGCACCTTGGTTGAAATAAATTCTGTTCCAGACCTGTCTTACAAGCAAGGGGTTCAGTGAAGTACAAAACTGAAGACTTTATGTGCATGGAAAAGCACTTAATCCATCTCAAGGAAATAGAATTTTCATCTAATATCTTCAGAAAATATTGCTATTGGGTGAAATGATGGTAGTAATTGGGAAGATTTTTTCCTTTTTTTTTTTAATACACACAATAATTTCTGAATCAGTAAAGTTGACTAGCATTCACTGTTGAAATTTTCATATGTAAAATATATTCTGATTGTTATTATTTATGTATTTAATGATGAAAATTTTTGGTATTACAGCCTAGTAACCTCCATAATAATTTTTCATTGGTTTTAATGTCATATCAGGGCTTTAGTCACCTTCTAAATTATCAGAGGTTTTAGCATTTAAAAATATAAACTTTGATAATTTTATTTTTCAGTAGTGGAATCTCAAATGTGAATGATATTATTAATGAAACATACATCAATATCACTAAGAAAAATCTAAATTTCTTCAAAATATTGTGATATAGATGAAATGGAAATCCTAATTTTTTTTCTTAGACTAAAGCCAAAAAATCTTACTTAAAGATCATTAAATTTGTATATGCACATAATTAAATCATAGGTGGCATTTCAAGTTAACAATTAGAAAGGTCAGGCGAGGCATCAATATCTTTTCAGTGAAAATCCTTGCTAAATGACACTGTTAGCAAAAAAAGAAATTATCTTCTTTAATTGTTTTCCAAACTTATTTTAACCTCAAAACGTGAACTGATTTTATAAATTTGTAATTATCTAGCCCTGGTTTTGTTTTGGTTTTTGTTAGATTGTTTTTTTTCTTTAAGTTACTTGCTGTGATGTTTCTACTGCTATAGCATAAGCAAAGCATGAAATTTATCTTATTTTCAAATGTAAGGCATACATTTATCATATTGATATTACTTTTTCATTTTCTCCTGAGCATTATCTAACACCTTTGCATTGTTTGATTTCCATTTATATGCTGATATTTCGGGAGAATGTTCATCCATTCCAGAAATTAAGATGCCTAGTCATACACAAATTTTGATCTGCTTCTCCTTCTGCCTACAAAAAGCATCACTTTTCTATTCTAAATCTAATTCCCAAATTAAAATTTCCTCTTAAAATGAGAATATGAAGGTCTTTTGAGAAGATGTACTGTTTAATAATTCATTTCTTATGTGCTAGGCAGTAAGTTTTAAGAATAATTAATCCAGTCTGGCTACAAAAAGGTACATTCTTACTCATTCCAGCAGGCAAACATAAGTGAAATTCTTGTGAAAAGTGGGCACAATAAATGTACATAGACACAGCCTGGGGTTTAACTAACTAAACTCACCATGAGAAGCTGCTGGACATGGCAAGAGAAATTGCAGAAGGGAGAAGCTGACAACTGCTATGGCCAAATTTCACACATGGTTACACGGCAGTGAGGTGAGGGAGGGCCAAATCTCATAAGGAATTGAAGGGTCAGCAAGGGACCTTTCAGAATTGAGATATAGCAAGGTCAGCAAACCCTCAGCAACCTCAATCAGTGAGGTACCAAACCTGGAGCACAGGTGTAAAAAGAGTGAGTCCAGTAGGGAAAATGCAATTAAAGGCCATTTATTTGGGATGAAACACAGGTGGAGAAAGGGAGGGATGTAGATGGATGGGGAAAACAAGCATGGGAAATGGAGAGGAGCTGGAAAAAGAGAGGCTAATTGAGTGCAAGTAACTTGCTAGCTGGAATACTCCTCTGGTTGAGCCCTGTCCTTATTAAATTCCAGTCCTAACCAGTTCGTGTCTGAGTGCACTCCATCCTGTGTGTGAGTGTGTGAACCACTCATGACCTTCAGGAGGGGTTAGTCAGTAAGCAGGAGGAGAGCTCTGAGCGCCAGCCACTGATGGAAGACATAATGTGTGTGAGGACAATGAACAGCAGCTTTCATACTGGACCAGCGTGTAGTAACAGGATGCCAGCGCCTGGAAAGACTCAAGGCCTCAGGAACTGATGCAGGAACTGTGTGAGGCACCTGGGATCTGGGCAAGGAGATCACAGGGACTTGGAGACTGGAGTAATATACCAGGAGAGTGTAGAGAAGTGGTGTGCCTGCAGATCCAGAGAGGATGGGTGTCCTTATGGAGCCACTGGTGAGGCTCCATCCTGCGTGTGTGTACCACAGGTGTGTTCTCCACCTCACTGCTGACAGGACATGGCCACAAGGAGCCTCTGCATCCAGTCTGGGATGGCAGACACCACAAGGTCTGAGAGGGACAAAAGTCCTCTCTACATGGCCAGGAGGAAGAATTCCCTGAGTCACAAAGTCTACCAGGTCTGGCTGCCTTCTACTATAGGATTCACATATTAATCAGGATGAACACTAAGTTGTCCTCTAGTCTCTAGTTCATCCTTAAGAGAGCCTTCAGCAGAAAAATGGAAGAGAACATTGGGGGTTTTTTTTATGAGATAAACAATGAATATTTGATGAATGACTTTTACCATTTGTGTTAAGGCCCCTAAAATCATAGCAATTTAACTAGGAATAAATTATACAAAATATACCCATCTTATTTTCTAATATATTCACACTTAAAAGTCAATTCTGTACTAGGAAAAAAGCTAAGTTATGTAATTTATTATTTAAACAGGCTTATTTCTAAACCTTATAATATTTTGCTGCTGGTTTCTGCTGCAAGCCAGAAATTAAGTGTGTGAAGTGTCTTAGGAGGCTGCAAAGTCTGAGAGGAAAAGTTAATACTTTTTTTCTTATATGCAATTTTTTTGACAAATAGATTTGAAATTATATGACATAAATTTTTTATGTATTAATTATTCCTTGAAGGACAGTTATTTTTGTATTATTTTACCAGAAAATTTATCAGCACTGGTTTGGTTTCACTGATTATGTAAACCAGTCTCCAAGCACATCTACCTTCAATCCTGCACCATTTCCAGCAGTATTAAGCAATCTGTAGATAAGTCATTAATAATTTCCTTTTATGTTTAGAGCAATAATATTAATCATGAGCGAACAAATTGAGTAATTACATAGCTCTAATACATGATTCCCTAAGGACTCCTGTTGTAATTTACTAATTACAACCATGACACAATGTTGTAGACTCAATCAAAAATTGCAGTTTACTACTTTAATAATCCTTTAATTCTCAAGCTGCAGCAGCACTACCTGGCCATGAACACATCCCCTACTTCAATGGAGCCTGTAAGGTTGACAGTGCCAGCAAAGAAAAAGACAAAGAAGTTGCAGAAATGATCAAACCACAAGTCACTTTAGTGTGGATCTTTTCCTGAAGAAGTAATGAAATTGTTAAATTTTTCAGATAATTATTCCTTTACCAGGAAAAATAAAATCTAGTTCTTGCTTATGATCTGATACACAGTAACTATAATGCTGACAAAACCCCAAACAAAATAAAGCAAAGAGGCCATCATAATCTGCGCCACTCTGATGGATTCTTACAAGTTTTACATCCACTATTCATTTTTCATTCATCTGTAAAAATATTATGATAAAAGTGAACACTACCAAAGTGAGCAGCCAGTGCTGTAAAAGGAGTACAATGTGACATACACTTAGGTCTACAGTCAAAAAAATCACATTTTTGTCACATCATCTTAGCAAAAATTTTTTTGCTTCTACTTAATTGTTGTAGACTTGTGCTAAACTTTGTATTTCAGCAGGGGTCCACATAGCCTTATATAATGTTTCAGAGGGGACTGTTTTAATAGAAAAACAATGCCACAGTTCTTTGTGTGTAAATACACTAATGTAGGTTGAACATGGCAAACATTGCTAAGCATCTATTCTAAACATTTTCTGCAGTCACCTGTTGGAACAAACACTCTGCATCAGTGAGGAATTATCTACAAGTTATTGTAGTTATGATACTGAAGAAGAATTAATAACATATATTTTGACATTTCATTTCTTACCAGCCATTAAATCCTCTGTCCCTTTTTAAAAGTTGTCCATCATACAATCATAAAACTACCAAAAGTCACTTGTTTTTCTTCAAAGTGTGCATGGTTTATGGACATTTTCATTAAACTTGATTCAGTGCCTGATTACTACCTCTTAATCTACCAGAGATTAATCCTTAAAATCACCAGAAATTTTACAAGCAAGTATTGAAACAAATTTCTATATCTCTCAGTTGTGACAAAATGTTTTGGAATGTTTTGGGTTGGAAAAGCTTCTGTGCTGTAATGAGTTGTCAATCAGGAAAGGGTTTTCTTTTTTGTTTGGTTTTTTTTTAATCAGCTGCCTTTATTATAAAAGGCATAAATTTTAATTTAAAAAACTTCCCTAAAGATACATGAAAAATAGAAGATCTTATCAAATTGATTCTCAGAATGAATATTTTACTATTTTACATATTTTAGCTTCATCATAATCCTACTGGAAACCCTTTCTTGGTTTCATATTTGCATTAGCTCTTCAGTCAGTGTTTTATTTCAGAAGTCTTTAGTGCAAAATTTTATCTTCTCTTCATATTCTGTTATTGAAAAGATATTTTATTGAATACAATAGTTACAGTTATAAAATCATTAATATAGCAGTATTTCAAAGAACTGTACTTGGGAAAAGGATTAATGTGCGATCTCTTAAGAGAGAAATTTGTGTGCTGAAATAATATTATGGAGTTAAATTTCATCTGAATGCCTGACTTGACTATGGACCACTATATGATTGAGGCATCTCCAGCATGTTCTGGGTCACTGAGTGGGAAGGCTTTTGAAAAACACACATCCATTCATCTGCTAAATGTGTTACCCAGCAGTAGAAGCTTTGTCACTGAGATCAGCAACACCAGTGACAATTAGGATGTTAACATCTGACTACTGGCTCCCTGATGGCTTTGTTGTTTTAAATTAAGATTAAAATTCAACATATACAGAAATTTGATGAACCATAGGAGATTCATATAAACTGACCTCTTTGTACCATTGTCAATGATGCTTAGGCCCCTTAAAAATGCTAAGGGTTTTTTGGTTTTATTTTATTGGGGTTTTTTTAGTCATAGAAATCAACCTCTTTTTTTTTCCCCGCTGCTCACACTTCATTTATATAAAAATAATTTTTTGAAACTTATAAATTTATGAAACAAAGACCAGTGATAAATAGATGTTATAACAACACTGAAGCAAGAGTTTCATGAATTCTTCCTGCTGCGTGTGCTATTGTGCTTTGATATGCATACTAAGAGTTTGAAGGAGTCAAAAGTATAAAACTAGGGACTTAGAGCAGAAAATAAGTCAGTAGTCACCAAACATTGAATTTAGTGCATAATGGATACAGTGCACTGACAGCAATCTGTCAGCTGCAGTCATAGGTGGGTGCTTGATAAATACTACCAGTAATTCTTAGTGGAGCAAGAGACTGGAAATTTGACTACAAACAGGAATGGTGTATTTCCTCAGGATACTGACATGGTTTGGTAGTGCTCCCTGAAGCCTAAAGGTCTTCTAGGCCTCTAGAGCTGTGGGAGGGGTTCAGCTTCTCATCCCCAAGAGATGAGATGCAAGAGATACAACAGACAGCCTGTGCAAGCTGAAGAGTCACCTCAGACTCTGAGCATTAAACTTGGTACAAAATTCTTCTTGTAACCTGGTTAGCTTTTGTTTAATCTACATAAAAATAAGAAGAGATAGTTTCTCATGGAATCATAGAATGGTTTGGGTTGGAAGGGTCCTTAAAGATCATCTGCTTCCAACACTCACTGCTATGGACAAGAGCACTCCACTAGACCAGGTTTCTCAAAGCCCCTTTCAACCTGGTCTTGAACACCACCAGGAACGAGGCATCCAAAGCTTCTTTGAGCAATCTGCTCCAGTGTCTCTCCACCTTCAGAATTATGTTTTTTCCTTACATCTAATAAACATCTACTCTCTTTTAGTTTAAAGCCATTGTCTCTTGTCCTATCACTACATTCTCTTGCACATAGTCCCTCTTCAGCTTTCTGGTAGGCACCATTTAGGTACTGGAAGGCTGCTAGAAGGTATCCCCAGAGCCTTCTCTTTTCCAGGCTGAGCAACCCTCAGTCTGTGTTCATGGCAAAGCTGCTCCTGATCAGCCCTCTGATCATCTCCTTCTTGTACCTCTCTTCCTTGCAGGACTTTGTCCCACAGTCTGCTCTCCTGATGTATAGTGTAGTGAGCTTGTTTATGAACCTTCCTCAAATCCCCAAAGACCTTGAATTCCACTGCTTCATGGTCACTGCAGCCCAGGATGCAGCCCAGGATGCCCTTCAGGTTTTGCAGCAGCCCCTCTGTGTTGGTGAGAACAAGGTCCAACACAACACCTTTCCTTGCTGTCTCCTGCGTCACGCGGAGAAGGAAGTTATCATCAGCACATCCCAGGAACCTCAGGGGTTGCCTGTGCCCTGTTGTTTTGTTCCTCCATCCTGTATCAGGGTGGTGAAAATTCCCCTTGTGAATATAAGGCTGCTCCTATCTGTCTACAGAAGCATCATCTACTCAGTTTTCCTGGTCAGGCAGCCTGTAGCAGATGCCCAGTATAATGTCTCACTCTCTGCCCTCCCTTTAGTCCTTACCCATAAACTCTAGGCCAGCTTCTCACCCATCCTCAGGCAGAGCTCCATGCACACCACCTGGATAATCTGAAGATTGCAACTTCTTTTTCAGATGGGTATGTATATTTACAAGATTTTTCCCAGACAAAAAATGCTATTATGTCTACCAGCTGCTCTGAAACTCTTGATTATGATATGACAAGTGATAATGCTCCTTCCCTTATGACAGAGTAAAAATGGTAAAATAGTTCCATATTCAACATAGGAATAACGTCGGCCCTTTAAAATTTGGATCTAATTCCTTGATGCAAAATTGGCTGTAAAAAGCTACTTGTCTCACTTCTTGAAAATTTGCTAAATGTAGCAAAGAAAAGTGAACATATGTATTTGATATGCTAGGTGAGTTTCTTTTTAACAGGTAGAGAATAACTGTTTATTTTTTTTTCTGGTCATTGATCCCACCTGTTATTTTGCATTCAAGAATACACAAAGTGGGAGTGACTGATTACCTGGGTGGATATTTTTTAGTGAAGGTTAACCTACCACAGAGATTGAACAGTCTTTCTTATTTAAAAAAATCAGTGACCTTACATGCTTAATTTCAATAATCGTATGCTGCTTTTATATAAACACTTGACTGTTACATGAGTGTTTGTAAATAAAGTGTCAGAAATAACCTGTGTGCAATATTTTGCAGAAAAGCAACACCACATGTTTTATTTCAATCATTACAATTACTGGATGAAATGTATGTTAATCTGGAGATATAGATATGGAGAATTTGTTTCATATATACAGTATATTTAGGCCAGCCATCCACACACAAAATCTTTTCTGGTCTGTAAGACTGTTAGTGAAAATTTAGGTGGAATATTAGCAAGAATAGCTAGGAAAATAAAAAGTATTTGTTCAGGGTCCTCCAAGGAAACTGTTCAATATCGAGAAAGGCAAAGCTTTGAAGTATCAAGCACAGGATTCCATTTGATCTCAATTCCCTTAGTATACCATGAAGAAGGAAACATCCCTTTAGGAAAACAGAATGGAAATATTGTTGTAAAAAGTTAATGAAAAGTTATATGTGCCCAAACTAATAATAATAATTGGAATTAAACCACAAAGATCTGGTAAAAAGTCTGTATCTTCAACATTAATAATCTGCAGCAATTAGGTTGGTGTCCTACTAAATACTTCTATTTCCATCTGCTCCATCAATGCAATTTTTTAGAGTGGTTTCCCAAGGGGAAAAAAAATCTGATTAGCTAAAAATATAGATGTCAAATTCAGAAGATAATCTAAGAAAACAATGTGAATAAAATGCATCTCTGTCAGAATGTGCTGCAGAACAGCAGCACAGCTAATGCGGAGAGCTGTCTCATCACTGTGTAAAACTTTCAGAGCCTAAATTAAAAGTGTAAACACACAAATTGGCTTTTTTCTGTTCTGCTAACCACAAACTGCAGCCTTGTTGAGCATACGAGCTTGAGACACAGATGGAGAACTATCTTTTATTTGACATCACAAATTTCAACAGAGGCTTCACAACAATTATCAGTATCAAATATCAGGACTGATACACCTGATGCACTGTAACTTTATTGTCCTCAGCAGGTATATTCCTATTACTTTTTTTTCCCCACTCTGACAGATGAGTTTCTAATTGCACTTTTAAGGGCTTCTGGACATATTAGCTCTGTGCACAAATTCTTTTAAACTCATCTTTTGCCTATTGGGTGTTCCAATAGGCAGCAAGGAAAAAAAAGACTGTCTTGTATCCTACTGAAACAAGGAGAAAGACATATTTTTCAAATGTAGCAGATATTAATTTCTCCTTAATCATCAAAAAAATTCCTCTGCTAGATACACAAATGCACTTCATTAGGTGAAAAAGGATTCTATCTTTTCAGGTTAAATGTAGAGATGAATTTTCTATCCCTCTCAAGCACACATACAAGAGAGAGGGGTCTCAGAACTGCCTCCTTGGCTAAGAAGCAGCATATTCAAACTCTGACTCCTAATATTAAATGAAAAAACATAAAATCTGAGTTCTATTTTCCATAATTTTAAAGAATTACTGTTCTATGAAAGCCTTTAAGAGAAATCCTCCAATATCTTGGTATTTCCAGAATTATTGTGATAATGGGAAATTCCCAAATGTCCGGCTAGAAGTTCTAAAATATATTTCAGTTTGATGGACTCAGGAAAATGAAATCTCTGAGCAGATCAGCAGAGGGCTTGTATAGCTTTACTTACCAAATTCTGATCCCACAAAAAGGAGACACAGAAAAGTATTAAAAACATAGTGAGCTTAGCATCTTATAAAGCTCTGAAGAAGCTGGAACAAAGGCTTAACTTCAGTATTGGATAACAATTTTTCTAATAGCTGCCTTCATCTATCCCCAAATCAGTGATGAAAATGTTGTCATGGAAAAGCTGCTATCAGGGCAGGAGAATTCCACTGTTGGCACAAATGAAAATATAAAGGTATTAATTCCTTCTGGCAGTATTCTGTCATTTTCTTAAATACTGAGACAGATGAATGAGACAGATATATCTATTTTAAACATGACTTAACTAGTTTGTTCCCATTTGGGGCAATGGGCTCTCTCATTAATAACTTACATTATTTATAGATCATGATGGTATTCTATGCTATAAGTAACATCTAAATTCTTAAACTGCTCCTAATCTAAAGGGATATAAATAACCAGCAATCATAAAACTGAACTTAAAGACTGATATAGAGTCAGAAATAATTATATATGCATACCTATTCTTAAAACATGCTGATTTCCATATAATTATAAAACTGGAAAAAAAATGTATTTGGTATTTTTGTCAGCTTTTGCAGTCACACACATATTTTCATTATAATTAGATATGTGTTATTACCTATAAATCCCCTATTTTTGCTAATGCATTCAACCTATTGGTCACATGTACAACAGATCTGGATTCTCCCCATGCGGATATTAGAATTTTTCTGTTGCAAAAATAATGAGTTTAGTGATTTGAGATCTTAATTATAACATCTTTTCTAATTTTTAAGTGAGAGCAACACAACAGGTTTTGTTCCTTTTTGTGCCTTGAAATGCTCTTAAGATAAAATGTAATTAAAAATGTAGCTTGTCTATTTCTAGTGAAACTGTTGCTTCTTGCGGCTTTGTAGAACCGGTTAAATTCAGGCTATTCTGTTTTGTACTCTTTATGGAAAGGTGTTTTATCACTTTTAAATAGTTCCATGATCTGTAGCCTAACTGATATTTTTTAAATGGAATCCAAAGTGCTCATTTTAGTTGATTATCACAGCTTGTCTGCCTGAAAAACTCTCTGCTTCTTGTGGAGGCTAACAGGAATTCTCCAACTAGACAAGCTTCTGATTTCCTATCATCTGCTATATGGTTGCATGTTGAGAATTTCAGTGCATGTTTTTATTTTACTTCAAGAGGGAGAATGCTCCTGATATTGGTTTTGTTCTGTGTCTCTCCTATCAGGAAGCACATCAACTATTAGAGAAAGGTTTGTCCAAAACTCTTGTTTACCATTAAACCAGGAGAAGATTATTTCAGAATAGATATTATTATCTCTTGCAAAGGGCCATAACTTTAAATAAATTTTCCCACTGGTCTGAGCAGGCCTGTGTTTAGACCTGTGCGTAGTGACATCTATGTAAGGAGGCTTTTTAATTAGTATCATTGATAACTACAGCTAAAACTATTACTTGATTAAAACAATGCTGCTTGAATCAGCAGATATTTGTGCTTTCAACATCTTTTTAGTCTGGATCCAAAATGTGTTGGGAAGCTGTCAAGGGAAAACCCTGCATCAGACAAAAGTACTGTGTAGAGTAAAACACAAATCATCAGGGACGTAAAATTCTCTCAGTAAAAAATTATGCAAATCCCATGCATTGCTTAGATTACTTATAGAGCTGCCACTCTCATTGATTAAATTAAAACTCATTCACTTTTCATCACCTCAGTGTGGTTCTTAAAAGAAAAAATTGGTATATTTTAATGTCTTTATGAAATCTTCAAATATATATTTCTATGTCTTCAGATGCACTGTTTCACTGTTTTGGATAGGCTTGTTAAATAAAAATGAATTCAAGAACATCAGTAATGGATGACAGATTAAAATTAAAGAGAGGGCAATACCCTCTAAAATAGTAAACACACTATTCTTAATCTTTGAAAATGAAGAAGAATAATTATAATGTTGAAAACTCTGTTCTCACAGTAATTTGAAAGTTTTGATGACATTTGAAGATGGGAAAAAAATGTCACAGATACTTAATATTAAAATATCTGGCTGGCTCCTTGTCCAAGTTTACAGTGGACTTTACTCAGAGCCAAAAAAAAATCAGCTTTAGAAATCTTGATTCTAAAACACAGGTGCAAATGCAGGATGCAAGGCTATGAATTAGTGTTTCAAAGCAAACTGGAGCAAATGTGCCATATAATTGTTCATGATGATCTCTCTGTATAAATTGGAGATCAAAGCTTCTAGCTGCATCCTCAGGTCCCAGAGGTTATGAAATTTTACTGTCTATGAAAATATTTTTCATTATTTTCTTTACAAGGGGGAACAACTGGAACACAACTTTCATATCTGCACAGTTCATGGCTGTTTAACTGTCACCAACTGGCAGTTTATCTTAAACTCATTTTCAGCTGTTGCCACATTCATGATTACACCACATGTGTTTTGATTAATCAACTCCTTTTCATTACCCAGCATCAGCAATAACTGACATCCTCTCTGAACCACAAAATACCGTGCTTCACATTTTTACAGAAGAGCAATAATAATATTAGTTAAATGCCTGTAAAGTTTAAAAAGAGGAATGGCATCATGGGAAGGGCAAAAGGATCATATAATTATCAAGAATTATAAAATACCAACAGTATCTTCTGTCACTCTGTGTGTGCACAGCAAGAGGAAGGCATGAGCTAAGTAACTCAAGGCTTGCTGGGGCAGAATTGTCTCTCGAGCTTTTAATCCTCTGAGGCAAATAGCAGGTGCTCCATCCAGTGTCTGCCAGGTGCCAGGAAGGGCTAATGAGATGTGAAACGACCTCACCTTGGCTAATTTAGCCAAGCCCAGTGGAACAAGGTGCACAGGCCTTGCACTAGACAAACTCAACAGTCAAGAGGCATGTGAGGAATTATCTTCTCCATGAATGAACTAAATCAAGGGACCCCCTCCCTGCTTGCTTCTCTGACAGTTCAGGGCCTCTCAACTAACCAAAGCTTATTTTTGATAATTCATGAAAGCTAGAAATGCAGGCAACAATGGGAAAACAACCAACAAGAAAGTTTTCAATCAGAACAAGATGTAAAATAGGATGCTTTAGAATTACTATGCATTTAAACCTCTGAAAAAACCTAGGATGTGGTAATTTGGCTGGATGTGGTAATTTGCTTCCGTACTTAAATAATAAAAATGTAACCTATTAGTATAAAGTTAATGTAATTAAAAATGAAGCCATATTTTTATCAAAATAAGTATTATTTAATAGTCTATCTACTCATGATACCACAGAACATCTACAAAATTGAAATTAAGGTAGTAATTTTATACTGGTAAATAATAAGAATTGTTAAAAGAGCATTTTGATTTCATTTTTCTATTTTCCTTTGTCTACTACAAAAGAACAATGTATAAAACTGTAAAACACTTGATTGTTCTTGGGAAATACAAGTTATTTTAGTTCAAGAAGTACAAGCTTTAAGTTAAAGAGTATTTGAATGTTTCCTCAGGATACAGTGATATTCATCTTTTTCTCAGTACAAAATTGATTGAAGAAGTAATCATCATTGGCATGTAATTCCTATTCCATTATTAAATGTTTTTACCTACCCTGCTCTGTTGATATAAGGGTTGAGGTAATCTACCTAGTAAATCAAAACAATGAAGTGATCCTGATTAAAAATAATTTACAAATATTTTATTTCTATTAAAATCATCCATCAAAAAGATTTGCTTCTATGAATGCATTGATTGTTTTTGCTAGCCAGTAATATTTCACAGATTTTCTTCCTATAATGAACCACTCTGAAACTTTTCATTTTGTATATGGCATAGGTCACCTAAATCAAGTCAATGGTTTCTAAATCTTATCAAGATGACCAAAATTGCAGGTAGGGACATTTTTCACATACGTGTAGAATATTGACTATTCTTCAGTACAGATCTGGACTGCCATATCTTGAGGGCTGCTCTGATCTGTAGAAAATAACATAAATATATGCATAAAAATGAACAAAAGAGAGCTAAAGCTTTCAGAATTTTCTGTCCTGGCATAATTTTGCTGTAGTTTAAAAAAAATTACAAACTTTCTCTAGGTCAGTTCTACAAAGGTAATGAACAAGCCACAAACTGGCTCAAAGAGAAACAATGTAACAGCACACTTACAGCTCTCTTTCTGCAGTTAAATGGTTTCTTTTGAAGCATTGAAAAACATACGATTTTTTTCTCATAATGCTGCCTAACACTTCCCAGTCTTTTAAAATTTAAAATATTTGATTGTTATTTGAATAAATTGAATAGATTTTTTTTAACTTTTATGACATAATAAAATAAATACTATTTCTTTTTATGAACAATAGGAAGATTTCCCTGGGTTCAAGTCAGTTTTGAAAACGACTTGGGGGTTTGTTTTGTTTTGTTTTGTTTTGTTTTGTTTTGTTTTGTTTTGTTTTAAGTACTTCTTTGTGGTGTCTTAAATTTATGGTTTCTTTTATGGCCTTTTTAATTCATATGGTATTCATAATCAGACAAGATTTTGGTTGTTTTCCAATAAATCAAGAAACCCGAAGTTATTAAAGACTTCATAACCAGCAAGCGTGTGTTGAGGAATACAACTCAGTTTGTTTTTAACACTACACATATCCCTAAATACCATTGAGTTCAATGAGCTTTATGGATACACTTTAAAATTATCACATGCCTAAGCTAGTTTGTGCATAAGGAATGTCAAATAGGAGCTTAGTTAATTCCAGAAACATAATGACATCCAGCAGCATCCATATTTATGATCCACCAGAGTAAATAATTATTTTCTTTGATTGTTTAAAAATATTTTTATCATTAAAATTCACATCCATACCTCAATGAAAAAAATCTAATATTTTTAACATTTTTTCATGTAAATAGAATTTTGTTACACAATTAATATCTGATCTGGTGTGTATCACTTACATACTCTGGGCCATAATTTTCTTCATTTATTACATGGCTGCATTTGTAATTATGTCTTGAAAATTCTTCAGCTAGGAAATAAGAATTCAGTTCCAAAACACTCCATGTCAATTCTGTCTGCATAGAAACTGGTAGCCTGCTTAATAGAGTAGATTTACACAGCTGTAGGAGCTCTGCCTTAAGATTCATCTTGATGAAGACTAACAACATTAAACACATTTATTTTAATCAAACAAGAAACCAGAGACTGTTTTCATTTGCAACAAGTGAAAGTCATCTTTCATTTAAATCAGAAGGAAGTTTTTTAGGTACTTCATTTAAAACTGAATCAGGTCTCAAAATACCCTGCATGCACACCAAGCAACTCCTGAAAGCATTCTCAGAGCCAGACTCATGTGCTGGCAGCTTTGTGACACACTTGAACAACTCCTATTTGCTAGTGCTGCCTGAAAGAACTTGAAGAGGTTGTTCCTGAATGTTATTATGGGAGCTCAAATCTCATTATTCTCCCAGCCAAATGTAAAGAGATTTCTGAATAGAATAAAAATGAGTTGCTGTGGTAATTTGCTGATATCAAAAGCTGCATTTATTAATTCAATAACATCATCTTAAATAAGTAGGCTTCAGAACAGAAAAAATAAAAATGTCCTGCATCTGCATTCCATGTGTATGTTGTGGTGTTTACAGGGTCATTTAAAATATGTTACTACTAGTTCATAAAGAATTATTTCACTCTGATCTTTCAGTGTATTAACTGTTAACATTTGACATTTTCCCTTTTTGGTCTTTGCTCGGTAAGTAGAAAATATTCCACTGTTTCTGTTCTGTTTAAACTAAAATTTAAATTTATCATTTTCCTTACCTACTTGAAATAGCAACAAATTGCAATGCTTCATAAAATATGTTTAATTTCTAAAATTCCAAACTATGAAGTAATTTTTCAGAGTTTTTTTGCTAATATTTAATTTTAAGTCTTTCATAGAATCAAGAAATATCTCTGAAATCTGATAATATTTTGATCTGAATCTGAATACATAAAAATATAATTAATACATAGGAAGCCTTTATCAAAAACTGCTCAGTCAGTCAGAAGTGCAGGTCTAGATTCTTCTTTTACTCTCTGACATGAGAATTGTACCTTAGTAGTACCTTTTCAACCTTATTTGCTAGAAGATTTGAAGATAAAAGTCAAATCATTGCTTCATGCCATTTTCTTTTACACATGAGTTTTCAGAAATCCTACATGTCAAAAATATTTTACAGTTTTATTAAGAAAACCCCAAAGCAGTAGAAAAGTTTTCCTTCCTGAGCCACTGCAAGTGTTTCAATCACAGTCCTAAATTTTTTATATCTGGTCCTCCAGTATTTCAGGTTGAAAAGGACCTCAGGAGACTTTTGGTTCAACCTCCTCACCAAGGAAGGTGCGATCAAGGCCATTTACAGTAGAGTCTTGAAAACTGCTAAAAAACAACTGTACAAACTCTTGGGGCCAATTGTGTCAATACTTAGTTATCCTCAGTGTGGTGGACTTTGGATTTTGTGTTGTTTTTGGGTTTTTTTCCTTTGTTTTTAGTTCAACTACTTATGTTTCATGAGTAAATGAATAACTATGTAAAAATGAGCCATGGTAATTACTAGGGTGATTCTGCTGCACCATTCTTATGACTTGATACATCATTTCATACTTTTTCACATAATATGATTTATTTAACTTGGTTGACTTAGTATAGCCCAGTTTCTCAGCAGGGGCTCATCCACAGGAGGTGTGTAGTATCAAAGATGTCTTTTTTTGTGTGTTGAGAAAATTCCTCTTAAAATTCAGACCAGACATTATTAATATGATTTTATCAGTAGATTAATATAAGACATGTATTACCTGTAGTTTGGTGGGTGACAGAAATTAAGTAGGGAACCTGAAAGTCAGTTTTATGTTTAATGGTTTCCAGTAATTTCACCCTACACTGATATTTGACAGTGACCAGAAATTTGTTATCGTATGTCACCATTAAGTCCATGGCCCCATCTCCAAATCTCCTTCAAGACATGTATCCCTGGTACCAACACATTGCCATGTGAAACATGAGAGACATAAGTCTTTGAACATCCTTGTGTTTGGCAATACTTTTCTATAGGAAAACAAGTTTAACTTTATTATGTTTGTGGATAGGAAACCTTAATATCAACAGGTAATATTTTTAAAATCTTGCAGTGAGGGAAATGATGTTGGTCTGTCTTGTAACACCATCATAAATGTTACTCTGGATAACATTTGATATTTCTGCTCATGAAATATTTACCCAGTTGATCCACATGCCAGTCTCTTCAGTCCTCTTCTGGAAAGTAATATAGCTATCACATAGAAAAGTTTAGGCTACTTTATCGCACAGCAAACAGTAGCTGCTATACATCAAGTGGAGAATATTTTGCAGATATTATAGTAAGACTCAGTATTTGTATGTATTCGCAGCAATGCATGAAAATGATCTGCATCTTTTTGTAGATTTTGCTACCTCAGTCTCTCCTAAATTCTATTTCTCTTCTGGACACCCGTTGCTAAATTTATAATGAACTATTGCAATAGGTGTTAGTCAGCTGACTAAAAGAGACTGTGAATGACATAGAAAATAAAACTTGTTTATAAGATCGTCCCTTTTGGACTCTAGACAAAAAGCTCGTCCTTTCCAAGTATGTTTCAAAGGACACTGAGGTGATGGACTTTGTCCAGACAGGGGCAAGAAGCTGGTGAAGATTCTAGAAAACATGTCCTGTGAGAAGAGGCTGAGGCAGCTGGGATTGTTTAGTCTGCAGAAAAGGAGGCTTCTAAGGGATTTCATAGGTCTTTACAACTCCCTGAAAGGGGTTTCATAGTTCTCTACAACTACCTGAAAGGAGATTGTTGGTATCTTCTGCCATGTCTCAAGCAAAAGGACAAGGGGAAATGGTGTCAAATTTTGTCAAGGGAGGCTCAGATGAGATATTAGAATTTTTAATTTTCTTTAGAAGGATGATCAGGCACTGGAACAGATGTCCAGGAAGGTGGTGGAATATTGTCCCTGAAAGTGTTCAAGAGATATCTGGATATGGTTTGAGGGTGATTATGGTAGTACTAAGTTGAAGAGTGGACTGGATGATTTTCAACAGCTTTTCCAGCTATGATGATCCTGTGATTATACCACAGTCATAGCCAATGAACTGGCAGTACAGCACCTCTATGTTTGTCTCTGTTACTGAAAGAAAGTGATGCCCATGATGTCCCATCCTCCCAGATTGCTCTCCTCAATTTGCTGTTTATACTTTTTGGGCCTGACATTACAATGGTGTCCTTGGTTCTCGGGCTGGAAAAGGATTGTTTTGTCTGACTAAACTGTGAGGAGAACTTGCTAACACTTTATATGAAGTTCAGAGTTATATATTAATGTGGTACAGAATCTAGAAAATATGAAAGCTAAAACTTAAGCCATCAAAGGCACCTTCCTCTTTTCTGAGTACACTGGAGAGGCTCATAAGAGATGACTGCAGAATCTGGACCCAACACAAATGCTCTCCTTTCCTTTGGCTCATGGCTGTAGTAAATTAAACACAACTCTGTTAGCTTGGCAGTTTCACACACCAGTAATTTCCAACCACCTCTAGGGAACATCATGCAGAGCCACAATGAGTTCAAGCCCAGGGTCTGAGTAAATGAAAACACATCGTGCATTGGAGAAAAATAAATGCATTTATTCCTCCACAGGGCTCGTATGTGGTCAGGAGCATGTGCTGCTCTTGAACAGATTTAAAGAGTCTGTTGGCCACAATACATAGAATGGTCTAAAAAATGGTAGCAAGGAATGAAAAATGCAATTCATTCCTCTGTAGTGTCTATTAGCTGCAAAGAGCTCATTGTTCTTCAAATGTTTATTTAGGGAGAGAGAGTGGTGATGATATTTTAAAGCTTTGGAAGACTTAATTAGGAATGTGCATCTGAGGAATATGTACTTCTTTAGCTTGAGTCTTAAAATTATTTGTATTCCAGTGTTTATATGAGATTTCTGTTGCCAGCTATTCTAACTATGCTAAATTTGAGTCTATGTGACATAAGAGGTTCATTTTGTAATTCCCTGCTATAAAATTTAAAACATTAGATAACTATCATTCTGGTAATTTCAGAGGATTGTAAGTCTATTTTTATTTTTATTTTGTTTTTTGAGACACCAAATACAGTCCCTAAATAAAGAAGAAAAAAAAGTGTGTGATCGTCTGTTTTTGTAAAAGTCTCTGTTTTTAAACTGCACTGTTAAAAATGTTTAAAAGGCTGAAAACCTGAGTGGAAAATTTTAGGTGTTATGTAGTTTATTTTATTTATCTGTGACACATGTTTCTGGATTCATTGAAATATCCAGCTAAGGCCCTAACTTCATGGAAATCCTGGTAAAATATGAGAAGGAAACCCACTGGTTATGTCAGAGCTGGGGCACCCCAGGTCCCTTAAAGAGGGTGAAACCCTTGGCTCCTTTATGCTCAGAAATGAGAAGGAAGGGTGAACTGAGCTCCTGTCCCTCCCAAATGGCAAAAAGACCCTTCTGTAGAAAGGTGTCTGCTGCTGGCTTACACCTCTTGCTAAATTAAAAAACAGTCTAGCTCTAAAGCTGGGAAGGGCCCTCAGCAAATCCTTTCCTATTCCAGGCACTAAAAATACTTATCACTGTTCTTGGTAATACTAACATGTAATTTAGGAAATAAGAACACAAAAGTTTCATTCAAGTAGCCAGAAAAAAAAGTTGGAGTACTGGTGTAGACATAAAGAGGGGATTTTACGCTGTGTGAGTTAATGCAAAGAAAGATTTCCTTAACACCTACTGCCATAGACAGAGTGATAACAAGCATCATTCCTGTCTGGGAATCTCAAATCTGACAATTCCCCTATAAAACACACCTAGCAGGCCATGTGCAGGAGGGAAGGTGTCCTGCCCCTTCCAAACATGCAGGAGTGTCACAAACTAAGAGTCATTTTGTGCCAAATTACATGGTCTGCTGGAGGTGATCACCCAGCAGAATGGCTCAGTGCCAACAATTTTAACAGATAAATGGGCAAACTGAGTTTGTACCTGGAAGAATTTATTTCTCAGGGGCTCAGTAATGACCTCCTATAAAAGTGAATCTTGATCTAGGCTTGTGTCAAATTTAAGAGCAGTCAAGTAACCTGGGGAGTTAGAATCAGCCATTACACAGTTGCAGGTAGAGCCCTGACAATAGAAATTGGTGTGGTTTGATTAAATTTGCCTAACAGCTTGCCTAGAGTGCTCCTGAAGAAACTGGATGATCTTTTAAATTGAAAATAAAACTTTTTATTTCTTTCTTTTTTTTTTTTTTTGTGCATAATTATAGAGTTTTCCTAACCTTTACAATGCATTGAAGGGAAGTGAAAAGAGTTATTTTCAGGACCTTGTCTGTTCAGGTGCTATTTTCTTTATGAGAAAAAAACAAAAGAAAGAAGGAAAATAGAGATGAATGACAATGACATAGCCAAAAAAATTACATATTTTTTACAGTTAAAAAAATTATTAAAGATATTTTGCAATATTAATGATGATCCATAGATAAATGAAAATTTGTTTTCAAATTTACAGTACAAATTATTTTCTTTTGCTTTCACATCAATGACACATGATTTTTTTTTTTTAACTCTATCATCTTCTTTTTCTTCATTCTCCATTTATTACTTTTTTAGTTGCCTTTGCCAAATCTGCAGTACTGTTTATTAAGGAACTCTTATCCTTAGTGTATCTCTTATCTCTTACTGTATCCTACAGTACCTAAAACATCTCTGAAGGATTTATTGCTTTCCATGGATCTACAGAAAATTTAGCAGAATTCTTTTTCTTTTGATTGTGGATGTATATTTTGCAGTTCTAAGTTTCATCTGTTCAGAGTAATGTTTCCTACAGTAGATAAGTAAATGTGTCATATTATTTCACAGTTGTGTACAGTTGTAATACTCAACAGTTCCATGAGATATATTAGGGAGAAGGGACATGATAAAAGCATAAATAAATGCTTAAGGGTACTACCACTTTTACAGATATTAGGAAGTAGAAAGGCCGAAAATTATATTGAAATGTTTTAATCACTTCAAGGAAATCTCCAATATTTATGAATATCAGAATATTTTCAAAAAATACTTAAGGTGAAATAACAGCTACCAGGAAACTTGAAACTTGGGGTTTTTTTCTGCGTATTGACATTTTGTCAATCCTTTTCACCTGTGAGATGTACGGACTACAGGCTCTTAATCTTTTTCTTTAACATACCTCAAAAGAAAAGAGGGGTTTTAATCTTATGGATTCCTTTTTGAAAATACATATATAGCTTGCTCATTAATTTTAATAAAATAGTATGTTCACATATACAATAAAAACATCAATTGAATTAATTTTAATCTTCTGAAAATTAATTATCCTTCATTGTCTGGAACTTCAGTCTCTATGAATGAATGAGCAAATTATATTTCATGTAAGCTATTAAAGGACTTTCTATTTTGGTTGATCCAACCAGCCAGCACAATCTTTTAGCAGAGAGAAAACATCGCTTTCAGAGCTGAAGATACAACATGTCAACTCTACAAGCCTTAGAAAAGGCTATCAAGTACTAAATCCAGGGGTCTCTGATCCCTTGAAAGCTTGCAACCTGAGTGGCAAATAGGGTCTTGTAAGTTAAATAAAGGGTGAAGGAAATTGGTACCTGTACAGCAGCTTTATAGGACACCCTTCAGGAGAAAAGGACACTATTTATTTTAATATGTTAAATCAATTTTGATAGGAACCACCAAAACTAATCTTTAAACTTAATTTAGGGTTTTTTCCAAAGAAATGGGGGATGATAAGAAAAGTAATACTCCTGATATTAAAGCCTATTATTGAATTTTATTAGAATTTAAGCTGAAGTATTTAAGAGTGTTCAAAGTGGTTTATCTTTCATCATATCAAAACTAATGATGAAAAAGCAGATTTATCCATTGTTGCAACAGGCACACAGCAATTACCTCTAAGCATAAGTGATGTCCCTTTCAGAAATCAGGGTCAGACTTAGCTGAATCAAGACAATGATATGCAGATAGCTACTGAACATCTCTCCTGAGGGAATGCATTCTCATACACAGCTTTTAAAGAAGATGATGATGCTGATCTGCTGCTGTCACAGATTGGTAGGAAAGTTCACTGTTAAGTTTTAATCACTAAGGTTCTAAATACTCAGATTTCTGCTGTCAGTAGAGAGGAGATAAGGCAGCAGAATCTGTCCTCTCTTTGCACCAGTAGTGTCAGGCAAACTGGGGTTTAGTGCGTTCTGAAAACTGAGCTTCTGTTTTTTTCTGAGTGTGGGAAAGCTTTCTGGAAGGCAGGACTAGAGAAGCACACTGCTCCTGGACCAGCCAGCAAATTTATACAAATATGTAAAAATATATTTTGTGCAGAAAATACTCAAGTGATGTATCTCCGAAGATCATCTCTTGGAAAGTCAGGTTGCAGATTTCCTTACATTTGCTATGGCTGAAATAAATTGATTTGAAAAAAAACAAACAAAATCAAAAAACAGGAATCAGAAGAGAAAAAGTCATTATGTTTCTAACTGAAGCATTAAAAAGGACTCAAAACCCTTAATTTGCTTTTGCTTCTATATATGTGTGAGTATGATTTGTTCATATAGAGGAAGACTAAAACATTTTGAACTACCAGAGAAGAGAAACTGAATATGAATCAGTTATTTTGACCCATATCTGTAGGAGTCATTTTAGTGGGGAGCAGTATGCAATTAGGCATACCTTGTTTTGCCTAATACAAGGTATGGGCAACACTGAGATGTCAGGTCTCTGAAACTCAGATCTACTGAATAAACTTTCAGTTATAGGAAATTTGAGGATAAAACCCAGAATAATTCCTCTCTTATGTTGTCCTGGAAAAATTTTCACACGACACTTGGTAAATAATTTTATTCCATGCAATTTTCCCAGAATTTTCTATTTAGGAAATAACTCAAATTGCTCTAGACAAGGACGTTGAATCCATTTTTTATTTATTGGATAATGCTTTAACAGGCCTGGGAGACAGGTTTCATTTTCTCATTTACTTGTATGAGTCTAAGCTCACTTTTTTCATCTGACATTTTTGGCCATCACAGGACTCAGAGCCCCATCTGGACCAGCTGTAAAATTGCTGACAATTTTAACAGATCCATTTGACCCTGCCCTATATAGTTTTTCTAATCACGTGATAATCTTGACCAATTCATAATTGTAAAGAAATACAATGACAATAGTGGAAGTATCCAGTGTGGAAAAAGCACAAAAGAAGGAATGTTACCTAAAAAACATTTTCTGAACACCTAAACTTTACGTAGAATTCTGCAGGAGTTAGAGACAACTGCCTTTGATAATCAGATCACAGAACTGCAGGCAGAAGACAACTAAATTACAGTGTGCATCTGTGTACTTCATTTATTATCTATTCTAGGTCTGAGAGGGAGGTAAGAATCCCCAAAATACCAAGAACTGTTATCACCATGATCCATTATTAATCTTTACTCACCAGCTGCACACAAGCAGACACACACACACACACACAAAACTTTGCTTTTGGCACCTTTTTAAGCCCTCATGCATGTCATGTTGATTCAGGAATTGGAGAGAAGGCTTATAAGCAAGTAAATAGAATCATTCCAGTCCTTCTAAATATGGAGCATTTTGATTTATCTCAAGATAAAAAACAAGACTTAATAGTTAGGGGGTTATTTTTATCCAGTGGAAAATTTACTGGATGTTCTATCATACAGAAGATATGAGATAAATTGCATATTTATTAATTATATTATTTTTATATTTTAAAATATACCTGCTTCAAGGTCAAAGTAAAATTCTTTGTGAAATATTGTTAACTAATAGTGTGCATTTGCTACCAAGTAAAAGCAGATTCAATTTGTAAAACTACTTAAATATCAGCAACTCCACATTTTGTTTTAATATATCCCAACAGAAAAGAAAACTTGTAATGTACAAAATTCATATTTTTCTGTGTAGGTAATTAGAAGGATAAAAACCCCTAAAAGCCTGAAAAGGAAAAATGAGATTGAGAAAGAAAGTTTATCTGCCCTTAGCTTCTCGACACATGTCTGCACAATCTGTATTTGTTTAAAGAAATGTACAACTAAAAGGAACTCTTAATTAACACGCAGGAGAAAATTCAAATCTTCTATTTTTTTCTCCCTTAAATGAAATAAAACAGGAAACACTTATGGAAGAACCTCAGTTATTTTTTTTTTTTCCACTTAGAATTTTATTGATCTGTGGAAAGAGAAGGCAATGACTTTTCTCTCTATGACACCAGGTCCTTCCTTCCAAGGACACCAAACTCGGATGCTGAACTTAAACATCTGAACCAGTGAGTTTATTCAGTGAAAAGGAAGCCTGATGCAAAATTATCTCTGGAGTAAACATGAATACTGTGATCAACACACAATATATATATACACAGCAACAGACAAAAGTGGAACAGCTGCTGAGATGTTCAGCAGTCATGCATTTTAGGTAGTTTAGTAGGGATTTATGAATTTATAGCGACAGAAATTATTCTATTGATTTAAACTACTGAAATACCTCAAATTACCTTGTCATACCTGTAGAAATCAGGAAGATCCTGAAATATGCAGCTAAAACTTTTGGCTTTTCAGGGATCTTGGTCTGATTTATCTTTCTTTATTTGTTTCTTGGAAAGATTGAGGGGTTTACCTGTAAAATGGGGGACACAGAAGAGGAAATTCCATTTTCTAATATTATGCTGCCTACCTGAATGAAACATAGGTTCCTGAGCTGGAACTCCAGCAATGCAAGAAAAAAATGAAATGGATTTGCAGCCTGAGCCTCTTTGATAATGCATTCAATGACTCTGGGATGCAGAAGCAAGGCTTGGAAATGTAATATTTGATTTAAGAGTCCTCTGCAAGGTTTACCAGGTCCATGGCTGAGCCAGCACTCCTTTGATTATGTGACTGTTCAATAATATGTCATGACTGAGGAGAAGGCACTGAGGTGATGATGAGTGGGTTCAGTGCTGGAGAATAAGATGAGAAGTTGATTCATGGAACTATGGTATTGATCTAGTTAGCATTTTTTATTATTATTATTACATATTTTTATTACAATTACCTTTTGTGATAGAAGTGCTGGCTGCTCCAGAGAGCTTGGCTTTGGTTCATTCCGCTGTGGTTACTTCTCACCTTTGGATGACTTTCACTGGCCTCTTGCTCTTCTCCAGCTCTGAGAGATATTTCTGATTTTGATCCTCCACTGTTTTGCTGTCATTAGCTCTTTGCTCTCTCTGAGCACTAGCAATCCTGACCGTGTTATCTTGATTTCCTCTAAATTTATGACAAATTTCTTCATCTTGGAAAGCCAGGGGAAATTTTCATATTACACAGAGCATGGAAGGAACTGCTTCTCTACTGACCATAACACAGTTGGATTTGAGGGCAGGATAATAGTGCCATCATTTCTATAATTTATTTACATCAGTGTGTAAAACATAAATTCTAATCAAATTCATGGTATGACTCTCTTCCAAAGAATAGCCAAGACACTGACAGAAAATGAGGCTAAAATCCTCCATGAGAAGTGACCAGATATTTTCACCAAGGCATTTTTGAGGGTAAATGTTGCAACTATTAGTCACTATTTGGTATGTTTGTAAGAATATGCCCCTTCCAATGACTAGGATTTTACCTCCATAATGGAATATCCTGGCCAAAATAAGAGAGAATATCCCACAGATTAAAGCAAAGAATAACCAATAGCTGAGTTTGGTGGCCTTCCAAAATACAAGTGACCTGAATTCTTGCTAGATACTGACTTGAAAAGATGCATTACCCCCTGAATCAGTGTCTTGTAAGATGTCCAGGTGCAACTACTAAAGAGAGAGTAAAGATACCTGCCTTTTCTCCATCTAACAGGAGTTTAGAGGGAACTCAGTGCACCTTTAGTGCAGTGTCCCAGCTCCTTCCCGCTTACTACCAAAGTCCCTTGCCAAAGACACTTGGCAACTTCCTTGACAAGAAATGTATCTTTATATTACTGATAATTTATGACTCTGTTTGCAATGGAACATCTGCAATTTGGTGGTAGACCGTTCTGTTTATTCTTGGAAGCTCAGCTACCTGTACGGTGACACACATTCCAGGAATTTGCCATTGGAAAATGATTTTGCAGTGCCTAGACTTGTGGTATGAGAGCTTATGTGTCAGAATATTTAGAGCCAGTTTTATAAATTCAAATATATAAGAGGAAAATATTTAAATATATTATATATAAAACACATATTTTCCTATCATTAAATCTATATATACTGCTCTTTTCTATCATAAGACTGAAAAAGCATCCTCTGCCTTTTAAAAGACATATTCTCTTGTTGCTTCTTCTTAGACTGTGTGATATCCCACAGTGAAACAACCTTCAGATAGATTCTTCTCTTCTCTTCTCTTCTCTTCTCTTCTCTTCTCTTCTCTTCTCTTCTCTTCTCTTCTCTTCTCTTCTCTTCTCTTCTTTTCTCTTCTCTTCTCTTCCTAAATTTCTTGAAACATGTTTTTATTTTGTACCCAAATTAGCAAATTCTTTGCTTAAGACCTTAACATGTATTCCCCATTTAAAAGAATGAAAAGGTTTATTTTGAAACAGACTTTACAGACAATCTACTAGGAAGTCTAAACACACCAGAAACTGATTTAAGGATAGGTTTTCAAGAATCCTCAAAACCTGCTTTGTTATTATTAGGGAAGCCACAAATAGACTGCATTTTTTTTTTTGCCTTTCACTGCTCAAACAACACAAAAACAAGATGACATCTAACCCTTCAACCTTATAAATAGAATAAAGAGAAAAAATGTATCACAGAAAACATCTTTGCTATCTAATCTCAAAATTCGTCCTCATCCTATGATCATAATGACCAAACATTCCTGTCCTACAGCCTCTCTCTTCCAGACCTTCAAGCAGTTTTGTGTTGCAAAGTTTGGATCTTCATTATTTACTCAAGGTGTATTTTTTGAGGTAGTGCATTTTGTTTTCAGCAGGTTCATTCTTTAGCATCACAGAGATCAATGCTGGATGAAAGACAGCATGCTACCTCTCTGTGGATAACAAAATAATTCAGAGATCATACAGTGCCTTGTCATCACAGCACAGCACAGGTCATTTCCACCATTTATCACCACTAAAGGCAGGAACCCCAGCAGCAGAATCACCAGTGTTCTCATTTGTTTTGATAGCAGGTATCACCTTTAACTGTGCAGCTGAATTTCAAACTATCATTAAAAAATCATTACAACCCCAAATGGGACATTGTGAACCTATGCTTCATCCAGAGTGGTTTTCCTGAGCTCTCAAAGGATGAGAGCAGCAATATCAGTAATGTAAATAAACTGCTGTGCCATGCCATCAATGTTCTTATTGTGGGTTTCTTCAACCCTGTGCTTCTTTTCAGCCTGTGAGCACAAAGTGAACTCCTTTTCACATATTGAGAGACTGGGGAGGCTGTAAAGCTGCCCCAAAGATTCTCCTTTATTCAGATCATTACTGGTGCCATGCTATTCATTTTCCTTAAGGCACTTCATTTCACAATGTCTTCATGCCCTGAACCTTAGTGCTTCCTTTGAGAACTCCAGTACCTGTAAAATCTATGAGCCAGTCTTTCCTTGTTTTAAACTGTTTAGGCCACTTTTAATTGAAGCTGCATGGTGAATTATACAGCAGATTTCTGTTTGTGTAAATGCTTTATGTCACTCTTCACTTGCACATAGATTTTTAACTAAAAATATTTAACTTAAAACAGACTAAACCTCATTTAATGGATAGCCAGTAAGATATGCTATCGACATCACAAACCTCTGTGGAACCTGTATGATGTATTTTACAGGAAAGAAATAATTTTCTTCTGACTTTGAAATTTTAATTTCCTGACCAGACACAGTTCTTAGCTTCTTTTGCAGCCAACTTATTTTACATGGCCCAATGTGAACCAGAGTGAAAAAGCAATGGTCTTTCTTTACAGAAAATCTGAGATTTATGTGCATGTATCAAGCAGACAAAGCTAACAAATGCATCCACATGTTTCTTACTCAAAGCACACAGAACAGCATCACCCAAGGAAACTGTTTCATCACATTTGCTTAGCAATGTCTAACTCCTTTCTTCTGAAAGTATGTTGATAAGATTGCAGTAAGAAATTTAAAATTTATATCACATTTCAAGCCAGGTAAAGGCCCTACCTATATATTCTTAAGGAATTGATGCAGTTTGTCTGTCTGTCAGTGTACTTGCTTGAAGAGGGAAAGTTCTACAGTTTTTTTATAAATTAAAGATTTCAGTTTTCCCAGGAAAATTAAATATCCAATTATATCCAAAAATATCAAAAAATATCAAAAAATATCAAATAAATATGCAAAAATTTATTTGGGGAAGATCTATCTGCATGGAAACTATGGCTTCTTATAGTTGTGAACCCAGCCTCATGAGTTTTATGTTCAAATTCAAAATCAAAGCTCATGTAAGGATTTTGTGTGGGGTGTGCCTATTCATTTAATTCTATGAGGACCCTGGAGACAAAACCATTACCAGGACATAAAATTGGCCAGACTCTGATGCTTGCCAGCATTGCCTACAACATCTGAGCACACATATGTGATGGAACGAGTCCATGCCTCCACAGATGACAAACAAATTTACAGCTCTTGCTGACAAGTAAATCACTCCTCCCATGGCTGACATAATCCTGCATTGTGGCACAGCAGTTTTATATGAAGGGTGAGTTTTTGATTCCTTCCTCAAGGAGGGACCCCTCACTATGCACTGTTCTTCAGAGAGACTGTAAGGAATGTGTCTCACATCCTCTCTGGTCCCTCTGCAGTGTGGTGCCCCGCGTTCCCACTCACCTCAAAGAACAAGAGCATCCAGCAGAATGGGGTGATGAGGGTGGCAAAAGGCTTCGTGAGGTTCTTCTGGAGGGATCTTGGAATATTTGTTTACATGGCTCCTGAAAATGACACTGCACTTTCTAGGTTTGGAAAAACTGTCACTAATCTTCTTGGAAAGTTTTATCTTTTTATTCATTCTCTGTGCAGGATTTGATGAAATTCTTGTGTGTTTTCAGCTATAATAATTTCCTCTTCCTTTTGGCTTCCAAAGTGTCTGCAAAACTTTATGTCTCCTCAGTCAAAAACAGCACAGGAAAATACTTAGAGAGAGGAGAGGATTAGAAGCAGAAACAAAGTAAATATTGTTTCCATTGAAGGTGGTGATATATAAAACATGGGAGAAACAAGTCTTGTTATCTGGAAGTTTGAAAAAAGTCCTATGAAAAGCAGGTTACCTTTTTCATGAGAAAAATAAGTGTTTTCTTGCTTGCTATTTTCTGGTTGTGCTCAATGCTGAGAAAGAATTCAAAAGAGAGAAGGTATTTACAATTCTGATGGAGGAGTAGGTGTTGAAAACGCTATGTGTGATAGTAAGCATGCTGTGGTCTAGGCTGCTAGAGACTCTCTGGTGTACTGTGCAAAGAAATGGCAGAGCACTCCTCACTCAGCTCTGCTCCTGACTGGCACTGATTAACCTCTGTGATGTGCTCGGGGCTCTGTGTTCTGCCTCGGGAGGGCTCAGTTATCCTGCTTGAAGAATATGATTAGTATTTCTATCTTATTTTGCAAGGGGGGAAGGAGAAAGGGATGAGAACAGATATGTATTTATTTTCATCTTATTCAGAAAAACAAGATAAAGGAGGAAGGATTCTGCTGTGGGTAAAATGTCTCTACAATGCAGCAAGTTTTCTGAGGGACCTAAAATGAGATCACATGCTTCTAATGTAATTGAAAGAAAAAGACATAAACTCTTTCCTGTTATGGTACTTGTATCACTCATGGCACTGCAGCAATAGCAGGAAACACAACAACTGCATGGAGCCTCCAGTCCCCAGCCTCTGCCAGATAAAATGTGTTCATTTATCTGAGGGCAGGATTTTGACTACCTGTCATGTGCATGTAATCTGTGATAAAGATTCTGAACACTTAAGACTAAGTGTTTTGGGGACAGTGGATGACCCTAAACATCAGAGCCCTTAATCTGATGAAAAATTCAAAAGCTAGAGACTTTTTTAAAGTGTTTGCAATATTTTCACTTTACCTTTGTTTGTTCTGTATTTTGTGGTTGTTTCCAAGAGCTGAGAATTGTACTTTTCTAGAGAAGGCCTAAAAAGGACATTTTTTCTTTCCTGTTTGTCACAATTCCAACTGCACTGGAACCCAAGAATATTCTGCATTTTTTTTCAAACAAATAAAGATAATTTGCATTAAAATAATGAATTTAAATTTACACACACATTTCAATGTATATGTAAATAATTTTGAAAACTTGCTCCTGTTTTGTGGACATTTACCACAGCATTGATAAATATTTGCAAATAAGGTATCATGACAGGAGCTGTGCAATTCAATGAAGTATTAAAAAAAAAGATTAATTGCCCATTTTACTTCTCAAACTCCTTTCTCTTCTCTACCCCTTTGCTCAGTTGAATGCTTGCTATTTTTCACTGAAAATTCTAGGAAAAAAAATCTACTTAATTTAAATAGAGTGCTCAAGTTTTTTACTGACATCTGCAATCCATGAAAGCAATATTACCTAACTTCTGGAGTCAGCTGAAAAGATGCATGATATTACTATAAAAAAAATATATTTATCAGGAGCTTCCCAACAGCTTTTACCTCAGATAATCATAGGAATGAAATATTATGTTGGATCTATTCTCTTGAAAATACATACACTCAAAATGGTGGGTTTGAGGAACTCAAATAATTTTTAATGTTACTTCAGTTGTTGAATCTAAGCATAGCTGCAAAAGTAGCCACCTTAGAGAGAATGCTTCAGATTTGATTTACAATTCATCTCAAATCCCAGAAAAGCCATCTACATCTGGTTTTATCAGTGCTTGTCTTCCTCCAATGCTCTTGTACTCTTGACATAAATCTTAGATAAGGATTTTAGCAAAAGTTCAGATTCATCAGATATGCATTTATTCCATGGACATTATTGTTTTTAAATGTCTACTTTGCATAGAGTTTTTATGAGTTACTGAGGTAAATCTTTTTTGGTTCATTTCTGTTTTAATTTAAGGAATATTTTTAAGTGGATTAAACTGATCCTTTCTGTAACTCTACCGACGTAAATGGAGTCACATTAGGGACATATTAAAACTGTTTGTCTCATCAAGAATCAGGGCAATAGCCTTGAAAAATGCTTGGAATTCAATGTCTTTTTTGTGCCATCTGAATATAAAATATAAATTTCTGCAAAAATTACCTAGTCTGGTAGCATTCAGAATTTCATTTCAGTAGATAATATGGAACCAAGAACTTAAAAAGATGGCAACAAAGGTAGAAATATTATTTATAAAAAAACTTATAAATTAATAATTTTGTAAACAGAGTCTTTGTGAGTTGCTGTAATTTTTAGGAATTTTTCTTCCTTTGATTCCATCCCAAAGTATTGTATTTAGATATTTAAAGAAGCTTTAAAAAGACAATAAGCACAAAATTAAACACCTGAGGCTTTCTTTGAATATCAGGAAACATTTTTGTACAATGTGGGTGGCAAAGCACTGACACAAGTTGGCCAGGGTTGCTGTCTTTACCCTTAAGAATATCCAAGAGCTGTCTGGACACGATCTGGAGCAACTGGCTTTAGGAGACCCTTCTTGAGAAGAGTAGTTAAAATCAAATGATCCCCAGAGGTAAAATCCTATCTCAACCATGTCGGGATTCTGTGACTGAAGCCAAAGATAATCCTAGAGGAAGGACCTTTGCATAAATCTCTATTGCCTTAATGTTTTCTTTTCACAGAAGGAAAGTGAAAAGGTGTTGGGGTTGAACAAGAAAAGGGCTCTGGTTTGTGACCTTGGGAGCAAGCACCCTAGTTCTCACCTGGTTATGGTGAGAAAAAGCTCACTCCCATCACCCCCTGGGAGTTAGCATGTTAATATTATGTGAATGTTTCTAGAAAGTTCTCTGTTTCCCTCATTCTTATTGGTCTATGTTCGCTGCAGTAATTTTAATATTCCTAATCCTCTCTTCCCATTGGAACCCTTCTCTCAGACTCTGCCCCTAACCTACGCTATACAAGTTGCTGTTACCCATCATGGCCCTTGCCTTTTTTGGTGCACCCTATAGAGAATTGCCCTTCTGTAAGTTTGTTATTTTAACCACTAAAGCTTCTTTGTTTTCTGGTCTCTCTTTCATTTGCCACCTTTGGACTTTTGCCGGTGCTCCAAGGTAGCACACGGCCAGACCATCCAGGCATGCTGCAAAAAGGGCCTTGCTACACAGCTATGCTTTAGCATTAGATTACAAGGTCAGGACTAATTGGAAATAAATAATCAATAATTCCTTGAATTTGCATTTTTTCTATCTTTGGAGAACATGAGCCCATTAGAATCATAGCTCCCTGAACATTCAGTATTAACTGATTGTTCTGCCTTTGATTTTGTACGGCAAATTTATACTGAGCCACATTATTTAGACACTCTCATTAACCATTGAGGCTTTTATTGTTTCAAAATTGGCAATAAAAAGCATGTTTCTTGAAATCAGCTTTGTAACTGACAGCACTGGAAAGAAACCAGACAGTCTTTTACTTTAGGATACTGTCTCAATACCATCATACATCATTACACGTCTCTACATTTCCTGTTCAATAGTTTTTATCATAAGACACAGCAACAAAAGATTTCATTAATTCTCTCATTATCTCACATGTTTCTCCTATGGATGCTGCATATGAACTGCATATATTTAAGAATACAAGATCAATTTTCCCCAAAAAGAGACATTAATTTTATATTTTCAAAATGCAAATTTATCCTGAAAGTCTTTACTCATGATCAATTTTTCTCTACTTTTTTCCCTACTCTTCTCTGCTTGCTGAGGCTACAAGGTCTCATGTTCTGCCTTGCCTTTGATGAATTTGAGTCCTTTATGTATCTCTGGTGAGGAAAAAAGGAAAGCTCTATTTCAATAGCTTTTTCATTGAAGATATTTCAACAGCAAATGCATTTGTATACAAACAGAATTAGTAGAATAGGAAATTTTCCTAACATACAAAAATCTTCTGAAAAATGAGCATGTCTGCAATTGTTCTAGCAAAACAATTTTAACTAGATAGGAACATGCTGAACACATTATTGCTCATGTGGAGAAGAATTCAGTGGTTGGACCATACTCCTACCATTGCCTGCATCTCTGCCTTGTAAAAATTTAGGAAGGGGAGTCCCCATTTTCTCAGTTAACTGCAAACACAGCCAGCCCAGGGATAGCTGAGTCTTCCCCTTTGTACTTGGGGTATTTTCCGTCTGCCCAAGAGCCCAGGAGAATTTCATAGATAATATTGCAGGGTAACCAATCTGGCACTTCAAGTCTTGTCACATTAGAACTCGTGATCACAAATGCACAAATAGGGTGGTATTGACACAATAGGTCTGGGCACTTTTGCAGTCCCCACTGCACAAATAGCATCAGTTAAGTTACACTATAAGCCTGGGCACATTCATTAAGATTCCAGATTCACAAATACAGCAATTTATTGACTGGTGCGACAGGGTTAGGTTCAGAAATCAGTACTGATAAATCCACTAATATCAGAAATCAAAAGCAATAATATTAGTGCAGAATAAAGTTTATCCAATAAGCATTCTTGTGGGGGAGGAGACAGGCACATCCTTTCGACCTCCAGTATACAGAGGCAGACTTCCCTCTGACCTTCTACTCCCCTTGAATTACATTTTATTGTTTTCTTTTGAGAGTGAAGAGAAATTTTCATTTTATGTCATTTCAACATTAGATGGAGTTTGAGTGACTTTAGTAACACATGTAAAGCATGTGCAGGTTTTTACTTCAGTAATATATCCGGGGCATAAAAATGCAAATGTATTTTCAAGTTGGTGAAACATGGCTCAGCTTTCAATTGCTCTTTGTGTCATTCCTTTGGCTTAAGTCCCATTACCTGTATTTATTTAAACAGAACATGACTTCAAGTCCTCAGTGCCACTCCATCCTTTGTTTCCTGCATCTTCCAGGGCAGTACACCAAGTTCCCTCAAAGTCTCTGCTTCTAAGGTTTGCAGACAGTTTTGTTTCTGGTGAACTATTGCAAACATGGCACTTGCTGAGTTTTATCTTTCAGTATTTTTCCACAATCTCTCCCACTGAAATGTTCCTATTATCGCTTGGTTTTTTTCCAGGAACCTAAAAGTTATTTCAGTCAGATGAGAGAGGAAAACAGTAAACATGATAGAATTGCCATTATAGTGCTTGCTTTTCTGTTAACAAAAAACAATAAAAGCTCTATTTGTATCCTGATTTTTACTTTATTTCTATCACCCCTTATTATTCTATAGTCACAGTTTTCTTCCACTTCTTGAAAATGGATCCACTTGAAAATGGATCTTGTATTCTTAAATATATGCACTTCAATGGGGTGTGAATTAAGAAAATGCTTGAGACTCAAATGTTGAAATTTTGGCAGTTGTCCTTCAGAGGAAGAGGATTGGTCCTGCGCAGGGTCAGGAGCTGAATTCCACGGTACTTGTGAGTCCCTTCCAACTCAGCAGATTCTGTGATTCTGTGATTAAGGGCAAAGACAACTGTAGTTTCCTGAAGTGCAAAATAAAACATGAATATCATACAGCTGGAATACAAGTTACTATATGAACAATGTGATATCTTAGAAAACAGTTATTTAAATGGAGACTTGATTAAATATTTGGTTTCAGTTTGGTATGCAACAGCAGGCACACTTTCTCTGGGTTTCTAGTCAAGAGAGGCTTGGGGGGAAAAGCTGAAGCACTTGTCTGGTGTGGTCTTATATTTACAGGATGCTATATCCAGGTGTTGGGATACTATGCCCAAACCTAATGTTTAAACTCTGTCTTTGTAAAAGGAATCTGATTGTCAGGTTCCTGAACCTGAGACAAGGTCTGAGGTCTTTCCTAGGTATTGAAAGCTTTTTAAAGATTTTCTTTTCCAAATAATTTTGGCTTTTAGACATATTAAATTTGGGGCATATCAATTTCTTAGATTTACTGTGGTTTTTTCCTGTTTCACTTGTTGCCAAATCACAGCTGATAAGTTTAAAGAAATGCAAATATGCTGTAAAGTTTTAAGTTATTTATCAAATGTTAGCAGGTAGCTGAAAAGCAGCTTTTATCAGATCTACATGTGATTTTGCAAAAAATGCAATGAGAATTAATATTTTACTGGCTTCTAAAAAAAATAAAATAAATCACAAACCAAACCCCAACAACCCCAGAAAAATAATCCACAAAAAGCACTGTAAAAACAGCACTGGTGGCATTCATTTAAACATCAATGAAATGTAATATAATGCAGTGTAAACTTCAGATACTGCTCTCACCCTCTTTGGTGACTGTGAAAATATTTGCTAATTGCCTATACTCCCACGATCCTCCTTCCTTCTGCTGAGACTCTCCATCAGAAGCTGCATAATCATCAGTCTTTGAAGTCAGTAGCAGTCTGCTAACAGAGCAATTAGTAGAAGCACCAGGAGCCAAAGGTGGTGGATGTGTTCCCTCTTTTTGTGACATATAAACAGCATTTATCATGGACTTAAAAAAGATTAATAATATACACACGGATTTGTTACATGCTTTTATTTTTTTCTGTTTTAACAAGGTGAATGAATGTTAGAAATTATTTTTTGAAAAGAAGGTTGTCAGGCTGCAGAAGCTGGTGTGTCAGATCCCAGGATCCTGACCTGAAACATATGTTACATGGCACCAAGGATCTACATCTGAACACTGAAATGACTTTTATCTGACTGAATGTAGTCATTTTATATTGGAATCACCTATTTGGACTTCCATTTTTTGCCGGTGGGAAGAAATAGATTATTGCCTTTTAAAAATGCTTTATTTAAAACACATACATAATGGTTCATGGCCATTCTGAGATAGTTATATGATATTAATCAAAATGGACATAGTAATATTATTAATTGGACCTCAAACCAAAATTATCTTGCCTGGACATCTGGATATAGAAACAATTTTTGAGTATTTCTGGATAATGGCAAAAAATCTGGTTAAAAGATAATTTCTCAGAATTTTTACTGTTACCTGTTGCATTACAAAATCATAGATGCACTTCAATATTTTGGGAAGTCTTGAATATTATTTTCTTTCTTTTTCTTTCTTTTTTAAACTTCAAAATCATCTCTGCAGAAACTCTTGTAGCTACAGCAGTTATATGACAAGAGTTCTTTTAAAGTTACTGCATTGATCTGCTGAATGAGCTCATCAAGGTATCTTTACAGATACTTCCACAGTATGTGCTTCTCTTTTAAATATGTTTAGTGAAGAAAAGGGAGATAAATAATAGCATTCAATAAAATAACACTTGTTTGTATTAAGAATTATCCATTTGAAATGAATGACAAGAACAAAACATAGCTAAAATGACATAATGATACCCTGATAATCCATTCGTGTTTTATTAATAAAAAATTATTTAAAAGAGAAAGCAATGTAAAATCATGTTTCCACTTCCATCCGCCTTTCATTCTTTATCTTGTGTGAAGTTTCAGATTTTTTTCAAAGACTTGAGGCAGATGACAGCAAGCTGAAGAATCATCTTTGTTGCCGAGTAGAGGAAAAATGGAGAAAGGAAAAAATAGTATGCATATCACTATTATGTGATATTCAGTTCAAACAGAATTCAAGTGCTGCCCAAAGACAGCTCCTCTTTACTGAAATGATTTACTATATGCACACTCTGAGCCACAGATGCATAGTTAAAGTAACAAATCTGCCTTGTAAATGTGTTCTACTGCACCCACTTCAGCTTGGACAACGCAAACTGAATTTGTTTCTGTAGACAGAAATGTTTATTGAAGTGTTACAGCATGTTACACAGGCTAGAGACATATTAAGCTGCATTTTATTGAACACAGAATATCTTCTGATGTGAATTTTATCTTGAATTTGCAATTAAAAAATCTGGTCACTTGGACATATAGTATTAATAATCATGGAAAGCTATTTTATCATGTGTGGTGAAATATGGTACTACTATGTGAACTGTGGTGTATTTTTTTAATAAGCTAAAACTTCCTTTTTTTAATAGACAATATGAAGGTATTCCCTTTCTTACTAAATAAAATGAAGGTATGAAATAGCAGTACAGATGGGTATATCATTGGAGTTGTAGTATAAATGGACCCTCTGTTCCAAGGTGGAGTAGAATGCAAGCAGCCATGGTACTAGGGCAGACAGAAGTGAGATCTGGGAAGAGTCTTGAGAGAAGGGATTCAGGTAGGTGCATTTGTTCTAAGAAAGACTGATAATTGCACTGAAGTTCATGCCCAGGAAAAGAAATTTTACTTTTTATTGCAAAGTTGGAGGTTTTGTTATTTCCCTCAGAGCAGGGGAATTGCTCTTCATATGGTTTATCTAAAAAATAAATGTTGTACTTTATATGAAAGTTACCTCTGCATATTCAGGGCATAAACTTTCCTCATATTATTCAAGCCTAGCAAACAGGTTGATTTAACAAAAGAGTTAAATCAAGCTTTATTCCATAAATTTTTACAAGTATGACTTCTGTTCAGTCAAGTGAGAAAATACAGCAAGATATTTAAGGCCACCATAACTTGTAGCAATCAGTCTACATAAAACAGAAATCTCTTGCCTAATCAAAGGTACATGTGCAATCACAGAGTAAAGACACCCAAACGTAGAAACAACAATCTCTCTGTTAAATTAGGCAGAGAGCTCCTCCTCTCCAGTGTGTTTTTGGTAAGTGCAGTAACCCTATGCTGACTTTGTTGCATACCTTCTGAGACACTTGGCATGACTTATGCTCTTCTATTTGAATGTGTGATTTTTCTTTTTATCTGTTCATCCACAATTACGTGGAGATGAAATTCCTGACTTGTGAACAAAAATTACTGGAGGAAGCATGTGGAGTAAGAAGGCTATGAAAATTCTGGCAAAGACCAACGCAGCAGCTTTCCTTTTGCCTACCTGATGGAGGAAGGGCTGCACTGTAATGCAGCACCCATCCAAACTGCAGCTGTGGGGAAGACAAAACTGTCCCTGTCCAGTCAGACTCTTTAAAATAAATCAGTTTAAGTTGTTTTCTAAGGAAATGTATCTTAAGTAAACAAACTTGAATACATATCTAGCTTTCTCAAAGATGTTGTTACCTCCATAGGGAGAAACCTGTTCCTCAGATTAATTTCCCATTTTATTGATTCAGAAGGAAGAGGAAGGGAGAAGTGAGATACAGCACAGACCAAAAGAAATGAATGTATTGAGTGAGACAGGTGAGGCTAAGAATCCACTACCAACATTGTTTTGTGGGCAGAGCTGGTTACTTCAAAATCTGCTGTCTGGTCTCATAACAAGAATCTTTTCTAATCAATGTAGTTTTTCTTTAGAATTTAGTGAGTTTATTTTTTTAATGCCTAGCATAATATTGTGTCTTGATTATTTCACAAAGATTTGTTAAAAATCTTCCTGGTTTTGCATAATGTTACTGATTGAAAACATCATGTCCTATGTATTTGAATTCATTTTCATCGTGTACAACTGGATGTGACTTATTTTTATTTATATGTCTACACTTTCAAGGATCCTTTTAGTGGAAAGCTTATCTGCAGTGTAATCCTAGAGGAGTTCCCTCCCACTTGCACTTAGCAACAGGTGTGTATGTATATATATATATATGGCATTAGAGCAAGTAAAATTTATCTTTTGAAACTCCATCTGCTTATGTAGGAATAAATTAGAGCATATAAATATTTCCATGAAAATGTATTTCTTTCAAAATGCAGTTTCGAATTTTTCTTAACAGTCTGATCAACAGCCTTGATCTATTTTGTCATTTGTTTTAGCAGACAAATTTATTGCCCAGTATTTGAAAAACTGAAAAAGTACTTATTTTACCAGTGTGCATCTATGGTTACTTTTGCATCAAATAGTGGCTTAGAAAAGGAACGTACTTTCAAAAAACCCCCCATTACTTTTATTGTATGTTTTCTTTTCTTATCACAGACTGGTATCAGAGCACACATAATTGATTCTTCTAGTGAAAAACTAACCCCAAATACTTATTCCAAACACTTTGTTAAGGCAAGTAATCATATGGAGATGATTGTTTAAACATTTGTGTTTCCAACTTAATTTAAGAGATGTTCAACTTAAGAATGGAAAAGATTTTCTGAAACCCAGGGATTTGGTGTTTGTAGCGGAGGGAGAGGACAGAGGAATGTTCAATAGAAACATAAGAGAGACATAAATCTCCAAAGACATTGAATATAAGCTTTTCATGGTTATATATATCTCACGAGTATATTTATTTCTGTAAGAAATTTTTATAAGCAAAGAATTGGGAGACATGTTCAGATTGCCTAAAATCAATGTAAATTACAGAATTTCCTTGAGTCTCAGCTCTAGACACCCCTTAACAATACTGAGACCAGGTCCAGTGGAAATTTCCTGGTGCTCAGCTACTGACAAACCACAGAGATAAATTATTAAAAATAATTTATTCAAAATAAATTATGTAGCCTACCCAGTTTATTCAGACTTCTCTAAAATTCCAGACAGCTTTTAAAAAAAGTTTATAACTAATGTTTTTGTATTGCACATATAAATTGCCTCTAGAATTAATGTGTTAATATGTTATATGTGTATATATTTATATATATATATTGTAGTGGGCTAGAACACTAATGTTGTAGGCAAAGCATGTTAGATTCTGAAGCATATGATTATGATTCAAGACAAAGTCTGAAAGGAGAGCAAAAAAATACGTTTTTCATCTTCTCTAAATTCGAGCCTTTTCTCTGAAAGACCAAGATGGTGTTTGAGGACAATTTGAAATAGAAAGTGTTCTATTATGTTTCCAATGAACATGCTTGCTATCAGGAAATAAACTGCTGGAACTCACAAAGAAAACAGACAGATTAGTTTTAGTTCCCCATGTTTTCAAGCTAATTTCTGCTTTGTTCAATGATTGCATTTAGTGTGCAAATTATAGTCTACTTTATTAATATCTGATCTTCACTCCTCAGGTATTATAAATCCACCACACTATCACCAATGACTGTAAGCTGTTTGAGGTATATTACTGAATATCTGACTTTATCTGACTATACCAGGGGCATACAAATATCTCTTACAGCATTTTACAGAGTTCATGGTATTTGTTCATGCTAGTGTTAAGTACAGTATTGAATATACTAGTTTCAAAAATTTTCATAACACCTTTTGAAATGGTAAGGTCTGGCTTCCAAAACCTTTTTCATACTTTAATTTATGCATACATGTTTCAGATTGTATGTATTACACTCATATAATTTATATAGTTTTCTCAGAAATTTGGAAACTTTTAAAGGACTACAGTGTCAAAAATTGCCATTTCCACAGTGTCAAATAAGATGTAACGTGGAAGCTAGGCTGAGATAAATATCAAAAATTCCTTGAAATATGTTAGAAGCTGGAAGTAGGAGAATTATACTGACCTATTGTATACAGAAGTAGAGAGATTTGAGGCCAGACTCTCATTTGTATTTTAAAAAGTTTAATGCCATTCATCTCCTATTTTAGCTTCTTTCTGTTAAAAACTGTGTTCAACTCCCTGATTTAGATGGCATCTAACACTGCAGATGACCAAAAGTCATACACGTCACAATTTTTGCCAATAAAATTCCTTCATTCTTAACAGGACCAAAAAAAAACCCGCTTGTCTCATCGACAGTCCTATGCCCTGTCCCTATCAGGATCTACACCCTCCCTGTTCCTTGGTCTACCTTTCCTGAAATCCTAATCAGTATTCAGCCTAGAGATAACCTCTACTGATCACCTGAGCATTTGCCAGCACCAGATCCGTGCCCTGGCTGAGGAGTTAAAGGTCATCCAAAGCCTCCAGCTCCAGCTCTTGCTTCCCACCAGGGCAGTCAGATGCCAGCGCCCTGTTGAAGTTGCTTCACTTTGCACAAAAAAATGCAAAATATACCTTCTGGATAATGGGGGAAATGGAACATTGATTCATGGAGGCAACAGTACAGTGAGAGGGCATTGAGTTTCACAGACTGAATTTACCTTTTATATCTAAGCTGCCCTCATGTCCTAAAATAGAAAATTGAAGATTTAGGTTTTATGTGAGTTTGGGAGAATATTTATGTTTATGGAGGGAGGTGTTTACATAGATGAAAATGTAGTGCAGTAACTGGCTTTCCAAGCTTCAACCCTGACTGGTTTTTTTGACTTACAGACCTTGCAATGATGATGGGCAATTTGAAACAATAAGATAAAATGCACTTTTTCTAAGTAAATTCTTGCCATATCTTTTTAAAAATTGTGATTATGCAAAAAAACAAATGTTAGGGAAAAAGAAGATATAATTTAATTGAACATTCACAAAGTCCTAGAAATACCTCTGGTGAGTTTATGAAATAAATTTAGGAAATGGAGAAGAAAACCAAAGTACAGCCATAAAAACAAGGAAGAGACAAAATCTAAAGCAAATATTGATTATCTTCTTTAAACTGGTAAGTACTGACAGAAGGATGACAATCTTCATAACATTTAAAGAGTTTGAGTTAGTTGTGATAAAAATTGTGAAGAACTTGAAAAGCAATAGAAGGTGTAGAAGGTAAAATTTGGAAAATGCATACAATGTTTTTGCTTTCTTTTTCAAGACTGTATTTTTTTAAACAGAACCTTGTATTATGCCCATCAAAATCCATTTGTTCATAGATGTATCTACCAGTACTTTGTTGACATCAATGTAATTATTCTATGAGTTCATGTGGCATGCAGGAAAGCCTGCTTTATTTAAGAATCATTAGGAAGGACAAATATGTCAGCAGATTCAAAATTGTCTGCAACTAACATAAAGGATGCATTTATCATCACTGAACTCTAGTTTTAGTTGTTCTCCTTACATTAACTGGCAAAACCAGAATGCTTTATAGGGCTTCCAAATAAATGTACGCAAAGTTGTTAGAGATAGGAAGGATTATGTGTTAAGAGCTACATTATGACTGACATAACAGTGTTTATGTGCTTGATTTAGAACACATATATGCAGTTAATTGTTTGGATATGGAACTATCCATTTATTAAAGAATTTTACACCTGCAATTTTTAAAGTTCTGTTTATAATGGCCGCTGTCCCAAGAACTCAAAGACATTTTTCTGAGGCAAATGACTCTACTTTCCTAATTCTGAATCAGAATGACTCATATTTCTTTACTATTTGAAGATGAAGGTCCCCTGTCAGTAATATCTGAGGAACATACCCTCAATAATGTCCCAATAAACTATTGGCTCCTGAGTAGACATTCATATGCTTGTGACAACTTGTCAACAAATCACAGAATACTCACAGAGCTGCATCAGTAGTTCTGCATATGACTCACAATTTAACCAGCAAACCAAGGGCCTGGGTTGTGTGCTGGCTCAGGAGCCCTGCTCACCATGAGGTCAAGCTGAATGGCTGAAAGGTGAGGAAGTGTAGAGACAACCAGGGGAAACTCACTGCACTGCTATAGCAGGCAAGTGGTTTCTTTCATCCATACAGCAACTTCATTTAAGAAGGAATACAACACCTGGATCTAAGTCATTTCTCGTTCACTGTGAGAAGGGGATGAGGATGTTGTGGATCCATTGTGTCATGTATCTAAAATATGTATGATGATTCCCCTGATCAATAACTACTGATGCAGACTACAGACTTTCGCTAAGAAAGGAGGAACTATCCTGGCATAATTCTGTTTATGTGTACTTTTATATATTTCTTGCAAGCTCAGGACCATGGGCAGAATTTTGAGACATCGTTTGTGGACACTAAGACTCTAAAACTTCTGTGGGCACTTTCCGGTACAGCACAACAGAATATAATTTTGTGATTGACAGGAGGGAATTCTGACTCCCTGACCCTTATTGAAAAGATTGAAGAAGAGAGAATGGGCTTTAGTGGACAAATGTCAGTGCCATGTACTGTTTAATCTCCCTTCAGAGGTGACAAGTAGTATAATCTTCCATTTTTTAAAGTGCAATGCATTTTGCAGAGTGACATGCAGACTACCTGACAGCATGAGCTTGAAAGAATTCATTGATCCCTTTTACTTCTGTTTTAACTAGCTGTAACTTCAACATCTCATTGTTCTCTGAATATTTTTCAGAATTCAAGCATTAAGAGAAGGAGTTCAAAAGGGCCCTGAAATGAGACACTAAATCCAGCACACCAGTCTTGGTTACCAACCAAGTCAAGGTTCAGATTTACCTTAGAGATTTCTAGTTCAAATTTCAGGAAAATTTATACCTGCATAAGCTCACAGGAGAACAGTCCCTCAGGATACTGTCCATGGAGAATATTGTAGCAAATGCAACATAAATAATTTTCTCCTTCATAATTTTTCTTTCAGAATGGTTCATATAGAAATTGTGAGATAAAATGTGTATACTAGTCTTAAACTGAATTCTGCAGTCCTAGCTTTGTGATTAAAATACCCTTTCCATTTGACAGTTATGAATGTCAGGGCCACTAAATTCAAACACATTCTATGCAATGCAATTGATAAAGAATTATGATAAATGGTCTATGTCTTGGTGGGGCAGTACCCCCAGACTGACTGTGAGAGGTTAACGTGTTGTGTCTCTGGTGGTAAAGAAGCCACATGGCACTTCTCTTACCGAAACAAAGACATTTTCATCTCTGCTGTGAAGAGGTCAAAGAAAATGGCAAGAAATCAAATGTGCAGTGGATAATAATCAGAATTATTAGAGGAGTTGGAAGAAAAATTACAGGTTCCTTGCCACAGTTAATTGTAGGTTTTGAACCATTTGTAATTATTCCAGACATCCATATAAGAAGAACCAGTAATTAACCTCAGTCAGTACCAAACCCCAAACATATGTATTACACACTGTTTGTTGATAATAGGCCAGGTTGTGCTAAGAAAGGAACATGTTCCATGGCACTGAAAAGAAAGAAGGGGTGGATACATAAAGCATGGCATTCTTATGGGAGATGGCCTGAACAGTTGCCTTCTTTTGCAAAAGCATGAATACACTTTTGATATTTAGTTTGCAGTCCAATTACTGTATTGATCAATGCATATTTTCTCGCTCAATAGATAATCATCATTATGTTTAAAATTGTTTATTTCAGCCTTGTAAAACTGTCATTCCTCTAGCCAAAAAATTTTATTTTTTTTTTTTTTCATCTCTCAGAAAAGAAACAGTATGGGAACTCTGTGCTTGTGCTGAAAGCACATGCTCCCAAGTTGATGGGTGAAGGGCCTTTGTCAGCTGTTGTCAGGTGCTATGGAATTGCATCCAGCTCTTCTCATGGTTTGCCGTTGTCAGTAGGTAGGGATGATTTTTACAGGGCAGCAGATTTCACTGCAGTGATGGGGAAACAAGGTATGTATGCATGAAGTAGCCCCTGACTGCAGTGAAAGTCGGGGACCAGGTGTCCCATTGTGTGGACTCTCATTTGTTGAGCTGCAGAGAATCACGTTTCTTTTGACTGTGTGGTTTTATTTAACATTTCTGTGCAACCAAAAAAATACTAAAGCATGTGCAGACTTAGATTTATGAAAGCCTTACGCATGCTCATGAAACTTAAAAATTAGATTACATTATTATTTAATTGCCCTGTACCTACTTATTAAATCTTAAGACTTCATATTATTTTATTTTAAAATTTATTAATATATGTTAAGATTAAATATTATTAGATAAAATCTTAACTAGTATGAACAAAATATTTTATATTAAAATAATTTATAGTAAAACTCAGTTATTTAACTTCATTTTAGTTTAAACATGTTCAGAAATTCTTATCTTTCTTGTGGTATGTATAGGAAAGGACTGAAAATAGTATAATTCATCTTCTTCTAGCAACAAAACTTACAAAGACATTTTGGTTTCTTACTCATGTTTTAATGCGCCATTATTCTCTGTTTATCACAGGAATTTTGAGATTTCTAAGAACTTCTTTGGAGGTTCATTGTTTATCACAGGCATTTTGAGATTTCTGAGAATTTCTTTGAATGTGACCTTTTTATTTTCAGTCAATTTAAATGTAGATAAACCCTCCAGGATGTTTTACAGTTTCCTGTAAGTGCCTCCAAAAGATGGACCAGTCCTCCCAGTATTCACTATGAATGAATGAGAGAGACTCAGACATATACGACTGAAATAGCTAAATAAGTATGACTAAAAAAGTCATAGACATAGATCACCAGCTGAAGTATCAGGGTGCTTCAGGGCAACTGTAACCAAACCAAGCATAATTTTAGGGTTAATTCTGAGCTCATTTACTTTAGATATGTGCTTACTTGAATTAATTTTATTGGCCTAAAAATGATGTACTCAGAGAATTCCATTCAGAGGTGTATCAAGGAAAGCATCAGCAATAGTATAAGGAAGAAAATGAATTCCTGTCTAGACAGCCAGCAACATTCACCCCATTTGTCTTCTGTATCTGCAAATTAATCCCTGAACCATTTGAAGTTATCTGTTCCTGCTGCAAATGACCTGGCTCATTTGAGTTACTGACTTAGTGCCGCTGAAAGCTCTGGCTGTGGGCTGTGGTTTGTTGCAAATGTGTGTACAATTTCATAGCAGGCACCTCCTCAGGAAATAAAAGATGATGAATGAGATCCCTTTTGTGAATTCACTCTGGTGAATTGGTTGGCTGCCTGACTCTGTCTTCTTTTGTTCAGGACTAGATAAGTGGAATTTGAGGGAAACTGAGGGGGCCTCTTGTATCCAGTACATGCCAGTGTTGGTGTTGCACAGTGCTTTGCTCTGTAGAAAGCTTATATTTTTAAGTTTGTTGTCTTTCATGTCTAGGACTACAGTCAGCCTTTTATTTTGTATTCAACCTGAAACACACACAGAACCCCAGACTGCTGTGGCAGTACCTTTTGTTTTTTCATCCCAAAGCACTGTTAGCTTTACAGCCACATGCTGGAGGATTCAGGAAATATTATCTCATCTCTTATGTTAGAATGTGTAGGAAATGATTGCCACTGAAACCTGAATTTTCCCTTTCCAGCCATTGCTTCAGAGTTTTTAGTTGATAACCTTATGCTAGGGAACACATAATTCTTAATAGATAACTCTTGTAGAAAATGGTGATATAGGTGGCCAGGAAGGATTTGCTGATAACGCACATGCAGAAAGCTAAACAGCCAATTGATGAGTGCAACACCTGTGCCTGATAAAAGCAGCCTCATACTGCAATGCAATAGTCCTGATGAAACCACATTGTTGCCATGGAAAAATTCAGAGGAACATCTTCTGCAATGGAGAGTATGAACAGATGAGGATGGGCTGGGGCAATCCACAGCAGTTATTTCATTGACCAGTGACTTGGAGTTTTCCTCCCTTTCCTTTTCCCTTTTTTTCCCTTTTCCCTTTCCCCTTTCCCCTTCCCTATCCCTTGGCTTGTTACCCAACAATGATTTTTGCTGAATACACTTATGACCCAAGGATAACTCTTTGTCCTTTTTTAATAAGTGTTTTTGAAGACACTCATTTTATCTTTGTTGACTGTAAAGACTGTGAATACAATAAACTAAAAAAAATTACTCCATAAAGAAAGGAAATAACTATGTTCCTTCCAATACTATTAAGAAACATTGCTGTGATAGAATAGAGCAATTTAGGCACATACCAAAATAAAGTATCAGCATTCTCTATTCTTTTTTTTAACAGATAGTCAATATCAAGTGAGATGGCACAGCTGTATTTTCTTATAGATTTTTTCATTGATTGAACAATTAATTGTCATTTAATAGGACATGTATAATTTGTAAATATCACTGAATATTATTGAGCTTAAATGATATGATTTGGTTTTTTATATCCCTGTACACTAATTACAAGACATTTTATGATTTTTTTGTTTTTGTCCTAAGATTGATCCTACTGGTTTTGTTTTTTTGTCCTCTATTCTACACTGAAAGAAAAACTACTCCTTAATTCCAGGCAACTGCCATTTTACTGAAAAAAATCTGTGGTGCCTCTTAACATATTATCTCGACAAAAGAGATTAAAATGCTTGAAAAATGAATCCAGTTAGGAAAGGAAGTTGTTTTTAAGAATGTAGTGCTACCAAGGAAAAAAATGAGATGAATTTTAATGAACTGCCATAAATCCCCCTTTCCTCACTCCCTGTGTGCTGCACCAGGTGGGAGGAGGTGGAATCTACAGGAGCTGAGAGTGAAGAAGTAAAAGTAAGCCTGGTAAGGAGGGATGGGAAAGGCACTGTTTTAATATCTGTGTCTATTTCTTACCACTCAAATCTATTTTAGCTTACAAAAATTAAATTAATTTTCCCCAAGCTGATTATTTTTTGCCCATGATAGCAACAGGTAAGTGACCTCTCTGTCTTTATGTTGACCAACAAGCTTCCTCATCACATTTTCTCACCCTGTCCTGTTGAGGAGGGTAAGAGAACACCTGCGTGGCATTTTGACCCTTAAAAAATACTACCCCAAAACAGTTGTTTATGTGATGGAGAAGATCACTCATTAGAAAGACAGACAGAGGAGAAATAACATAATTTTGACCCATAAAAATTTTATGGGTCAAAAAAAAATTTATTGGTCAAAAGATTTTACCTTACTTTGTTGAAAGGAGTTTATATAGCAGATTCTGAATGGTTGTTAGAAAGACAACTTATGTGGACCACAATGATATTTCTGTACTGAGAAGTAAAATTAAATGAGCTTGGTAAAATTTAGAATTATATAGACAGAAAAGGCTGTGTCATTGCTGCATTAAATGAGGAGAGAATCAACATGACAAGTTAGAATGATAAAAGTCAAATAGGACTCCAGATTTGATGATGCTGTCCACAGTGATACAGAAGGGAGCTGAGGGTTTCAGAACAAAAGGCCAAGATGTGCCTTTTAGTCTCACTAAATTTTATCTGATGACTAATTATCCACGATGGGTTTCAGCGGAACAAGGAGAGGTTTTGGACAGGAGAGGTAGTGATATAAATTTGTCTTGTACAAACTAACTCTGAGGCTGACCATATACTTACGCAAAAATTCACTCTTGCAAACTTTTCAGGATCATATTCTAAATGCATTATATTATCTTTGAGTTGAAGAAACAAGTTAAAATTCAAAAGACCAACTCCTTATATTTGTCTCTTAGCATCTCAATATTGATATTATCAAAGTTTGCTTTCAAAGTTATAGTCTTCTGTTATTAAGTCAGATATCAGATTTTACATTTTGGTTTTTTTTCTTTCACTTTAATTTCTGATTAACTTTACCCAAGAATTAGATCCATCCTTCCAGGAGAGTCACTTTATCCTTATTATTGCTATCTACATTACAAATGAATTAATTAGCATTCTCATCCCAAAACCCAAGTTCATTATCTTATAAGAATAAAATTTCTTCAGATACATCCTGATATATTTGATTTGTCTTATTTATATTCTCAGCAGGCAACTTTCTTTCACGTGGTAGAGATGGGTACAAGTAAGTCGTGATTCTGCTCATTATTTTCCCCTGATTGAGATTTTACTTTTGTCCTTTGTTACACGGAATCCTTATTTGTTTTCTTCTCTCTTTGTTTAATTGGTTTGTGACTCCTGAGATACAATATACTTTCCATTCTCGAGTATGAAAAACAGGTTCTAATTTTTTTAACATTGTTTATATTCAGCAATATATTAAATTGAGAAGCTTATCTGGGTAATAATTAAACAAAAAATTAACTCATTTAAATATCTATTTGCTGAAATGTGTTTAGTACTGAAGTCACAATGACCGTATTACTAAATACATACAGATAGCTTAATTGGAAGGGTGACAGTTTTTGCATTGAGCCATAGCTTTTCTTCTACTGAAAGATGTAGTTTTTCCTCTGTTAATCTAAAAATTTTTATCCCATCTCTATTCAGTTAGTACCATTCCATTCAGGTACATGCTGCAGCTTTTGCCAGACCTTCACTAATATCCAAATATACTCCTCCAAAAGGAAAACTTTGTATTTAGAGTATGGAGACTTTAGGTCATTAAAATTCCTCAATAAACATCTCTATTTTCTGAATCACTCTACAGTATTTTCTTAGTCACCTATGCAGTCCTTTCCTCAGAGCTAGTATAAAAATTTTGGATTATTGTAGTCAGATGTAGCAGTGCCCTAAAGGAACCTTTTGCCACCACACAGTCAGGACAATAAAATATTAAAAACATCAAGTTGTTAAAGGAGTGAGCTCAACACAATTCTCCACCTTATTTCCCCATTTCACTTACAGAGACCCATTCTTTTTTCAGTTATTCATATGAAAGTTCAGTGTAGTTGTGAGACACCTGAGAGTACATGAAAGAGTCTCAAGGGCCCTGACACAGGAAGCAGACATGCAACAGGAGGCCTGGAATGATTTCCAAAGGCAGCTGGAGGCCAGGTAGACCTCCAAAAACTTCCAGTGGTGCTGCATTGCTTATTTTAAGGAAGTGAGTTGAACCCGGGGTATGATCTAGTTTTGTCTTCCAAGATCTGGAAACAAAAAGTGGAAACTCCAGGGACTCTTGTAGAGATACTCCAGATACAAATATGTTCAATCTATGGGACTAGACTAGAAGTGACACAAATGAAAATCTAATGTCTGTAGTGTGGACATCAGATCCTTGGCACTGGCTCTCCAGTTCTGCAGATCCATCCTTTTCATTCTGCATGGCTTTCTTTTAATTTGGTGTAGCCATGGCATCTCAGCAATTGTTATAGTAAGTGGAGATCCTGTGAAGTAAAATCATCTAGACCCTAGTTCAACTGTCTTAGATGAAAAAAAAAGTTATTGATTGACAATATCATTCCATCTTTTGTTCACTGGGAGAGTTCTGGTTTTGTATTGCTATCATTAGTGATACCATTGTTCAGGGTAGCACAACAAAGGATTGCATCCAGAAGGTGCCAGAAGGATGGAGCTGGAGTTTCTCAGTGGTGCTCAGCAACAGGACAGGAGGCCAATGGGCAGAAACTGGAACACAGGAAGTTCCACCTGAACATAAGGAGGAACTTCTTTCCTGTGCAGTGGCTGTGGACTCTCCCTCAATGGAGGTATTCAGGAACCATCTGGACATAATCCTGTGCCATGTGCTCTGGGATGGCCCTGCTTGAGCAGGGAGGTTGGACCAGATGACCCCACTGTGGTCCCTTCCAACCNCTCAATGGAGGTATTCAGGAACCATCTGGACATAATCCTGTGCCATGTGCTCTGGGATGGCCCTGCTTGAGCAGGGAGGTTGGACCAGATGACCCCACTGTGGTCCCTTCCAACCTGACCAATTCTGTGATTCTGTAAATAACAAATTCTTAAAGGCCTTTCTGGAAGTTTCCTCCTAAATTATCGTATACTGACAAGATATAGCTATTTTGATTTAATGGCAAGTATGCAGCTTGCAGCAATATACCTAAATCCTTTTAAAATTGATTGCTAAAAAAATAAAAATTTAAAAAAAAAAAATCACTTTTTGACAGTTTTTGTACTGCATTCCTTGTTTATTGTTTTCTTTGCCTATTAAATTTGAGCCATAAGTAACCTTTTCCCTTTGAAGTGAATTCAGTGCATGAAGAACTTCACGATTTATTAGTGAAGCTCTGCTTAGTGGGATTTACTGTGACCTGGAATGCAGTCACATAGAAAGAATATTCCTGAATAATGTATTTACACTTGTAACAGTACAAAGTGAAATGTTGCCAAACTGAAACAAATACCCAGACCTTAGAGTGATGAAATTCTGAAACACAAGTTTTTAGGAAAAATGGGTGCATTGGGCAGAATTGATGAGTTTAAACCTAGAACGATAGCTAATGAAATGGTGAAAAAGCAAAAGGAAGAAGGCCATTGAGTCATTCAGTCAATAGAATATTTATCAAAGAGATGACCATTTACCTAAAAAGATGAAATTTTCAGTCCAGTAGCTTCTTCATTGCATTTACAAGTCAACATTCCTGTTTTGTAGTCACACCTGGGGTTCCAAAGAGCTTTGTTGCCCAGTAGTCATGCTGCTGACAGCTCTCACAGCGCTCTGGCTGGCCAGTTCCTCCTCCCCCCAGACAGAGGAATTCCTCCCACACCAATCTCTGCAACAAGGCTCACATATCAGAAACAAGGCAATGAGGGAGCAGAGAGGCTTCCAAGGCTTCAGCTTGTACTAGGCTCTGCATATGACCAGAATGCATATCCAGGTGATACTAACTGGGAGGTGCTTAGAAATCCCAGAGTACTAACATAACTAAGGGTTCATTTGGAGGATATATTGACCCCCAAAGAGTAGATTTTGCAGTGATTAACTCTCTTTGTGCAGATAAGGTAATTTCTTTAGTTCAAGTTAATTTCAGATAGGTCAGACCAATTTGCTTTACCCAAGAGAAGAGGCTTAACTTTCCAGATCAGCTGGGCATTTCTTTCAAACAGAAATGGAGATCTAGAGTGTGAGGATTTCCTGTCAAGCTGCTAGAAAATCTGACTAATTATCATTGCATCTAGAATAGAGCTGAATAGAGTATCTTTAAGGAAGACTTAATGATCTTGATCTTCAGCTTTCTTCAGCTTTTGCTGCTCAATGCAACATAGCTCTGACCACAATTTTCCTCTATTTCCTTCAAGAGCTTCTTGACATTTATCAAATCATTTAAGATTGTCATCTAAAGTGATTCTCAGGCTGTGTTTGGTATGGGTGTTTTATTTACATAATGGACTGAATTTGTAAAGCAGAAAGAATTGCACTCCAAGTGAAAAAGAAGGGGAAAATTAAAAGCAACCCCTAAGTTTGCCTCTTCATTATTGAAAGGATGCATTATTTGTATAGGCATGCTACAATTTGAGTAGGTCAGTAACTGAAAATAGATCACAGGCAGGGGAAATATTTCTCTTTGCTTGTATTGTAATAGCTTCAAAAGAGCTAAACAGCTACTGTAAGCATAGTGCTCACCTATTTAAATCTCCATTAAGCAACAGTATTGTTTTTCTTCTGCAACACCTAAATGATGATGACAAAAGTTCTCTAGGTAATTATGACTATATTGCAGCATCCTCCATATCATACGTTAAATTTGGAGATGAGTATATTAACGATGGTGTTTGTATAATAAAGAAATGGGTGCTCTTACAGCCTCATTCAGACATGCTTTTGTTCTGTAAAGATTTTCCTGTCCCCCATTAAACAGACGAAAAGCAATATTTTTGCTGACAAGGAATTGAACTAAATCTGTTAGTTCTTTCCCTTGTCACACTATATTGTGAGTTTGAGCAATAATCTACTGACCTCAGTTTTGTCTGAGCGATGACCTTCTCATTACTGCCATGTCTACAGCCGCGAGATGGACAGAAATCTTAGCTGTGGACCACTTAATACATATTCAGCAAATCCCACATGTTTCAGCACACATCCCATGTCTTTCAGTGACACTACTGTTAAAGTAGATAATTACACAGCACCTAAAGTATTCTTGCTTTGAGGGCCTAGGAGACAGTTTTAATAGGCAGCAATTTATTGGACTTATTCTTCAATATACTCTCTTTTGCTCTTCTTGAAAAAATACCACTTTGTGTGATGCATAAGCATCTTTGTTCATCCCTCCTAGTAAAGAATCACTGCTGAATTTCAGATATGGCCTTCTTTTTTTTTTTTCCATTTCTCTAAGCCTCTTCCTAATCCATTTTCTCATCTCAATTAAGAGTCAAATCTGCATTCTATTTAAACCGTAATAGGCTAGGTTAATTATTAATAAGATTTGGTCATAGAAAATTAACTTGCTGGGTTTATTTGTCATTTGCACAGATTCTTCCTTATCTCTTGGCTATGGGAAACTAATGAAAATGTTCTATAAACAGCTCCTAAAATGCAAGGTATTCTTGTTAAAAGAATCAGATAGTTAAGATATATGAACATAATATGAAACAGAACAATTTCAAACTTCAATGTAGCAGATCATTTCCTAGTGGAAAATATATGTTAGCAGCATACCCATAGCGACATCCTTTCAGTATTTATTTTAAACAGATCATCTTGGCAAGGCAGGGCTTAAAGAATAAAAGCAAAGCAGAGCAAATGAAATACAATAAGTAATATAACATAACTACAAGCACAAGAACACATTTAATGGAAGAACAAATTTGAAACTAGAAAACTTATGGAAACTCTGAGTCTGAATTCAGGGAAAGAAGATCTCCACAGATTTTCACAAAAGTTTAAAAGGGCAACAGTTATGCAGCTCTTCTAACTCTGTCTTTCTGACATGAACTGCAAGCTGCCTTGTGGACATAATTCACAAGAAAGCAAAAAGATGTTCCTTAAGACCTCTGTTCTTATAATAAATTTTGACCAAGTAATAGATTCAAAATTTCAGAAAAAATGCACAAGGTGGCTATGCAAATTCCTTATCAGAACATTTTTGGAGCATGCTAATCAATTGTACATGACCAAGAAGTGAAAGTACTGAGTATCATTTATTGTCTTTGCTGGGAAATTTGACTCAGGTCAGTAATTTGATAATGAAAAAAAAAACCCAACAAAAAAAACGCCCAAAACCCAAATAGATGTGGTTTGAAAATAGTCTAATTTTTGCCTGAAACTTTAGCCAAACCCAGAAATATTGTGAAGGAACTTGTAGGTTAACTGGAAACATGTTTTTTTAGGACAGTCGGAAATCAGTGGTACTGAGTACAAAATATGTATTGGCAATTAAACATTACATATTGCTGAAAAAGACTAGCAGAAACCTGAGACAGTATGAGGCCATATTACATTCTAGTTCTCAAATCTATTGTGGAAGAGACCACTGCACAACCTTAACAAGTTCTGGCTTAATAATAGTGCTTACAACAGATCCATACAATACTTTGTAATAAAAAATTCCTCTGTAAGGAATCAGTCAGGAGAAAGGCTGATGTTACAGCAGTCTGGCTATGTGCAGCTAATGGTTGAGAGCAAAACTTCTGGGAAGCTTGTACTAGTATCAAAGTCTAAATAGAGCATGACCTTGAGTGGAGAGCCAGGCAATTTGTGAGAAACCTTGGGTGTGAATGCTTGCTCAGCAATACTTTGAAAAGATCCACATGTGCAGGTCACACTATGTTTGAAATCTGCAGAGGAATAGGCACCCTGTATTTAAGCAGAAACATCCTTATATTTCAACCTAAATAGTAGAAATACTATATAATGTGCTTCTATTTTTACCATTTAGGATTTTTCAGGTTGTTCTTGTTTAAAACCTATAATTCATATCAATCCTACCTATTCACAAGGAAGCCCTAATTTTGTGCTCATGTTTGTCTTGTCTTCTGCCCTGGATAAATATTAATCCCCAGAGGAATGCCTGCTAGATTTGTGTAAGATACTCAGGAGAAAAATTACAAAAGCTGAAGAAAGAGTCAGCAATTTTCTATATAAGGTATATCTTTTTAAAATGCAATAAGGCTTGATCAGACATTGACAGAGATTTTAAACACTTGAGGAAGATCTTCCTGCTTTGTCATAACATTTTAGATTTAGGTACTCTAAAATACAGTTGCAGAGCCAAGAGATACTCATGGAATTTTTTTTTTTTTTTTTTTTTTTTTTAAGTTTTCCTTACAAATCTTAACATATTTAGCATCCCTATCACCCAGACAAAAGCCAGCCAAACAAACCCCCAAGTTTTGGGGTTTATAATGATAGTGAAAATGTCATTTGACCATCTTGTCTTCACAGACTTGAAAGATACTTTTTAACTACATGACACATCACATATATAGCGATAGTATTGTGCAGATGAAGACCAAAAATACTGCTGAATGATGCAGTTTACAAAGCTGAGTTTTCTTTGTAAGTCTTAAATAGTAACACTTCCTGCATGCTCTTCTTGAAATATTGACCATCAGGCAATGATCCTAATTTTCTATCTAATCAAGATAGAAAAACCATGCTGTAGCAAGCCATATGTCACAGACTTCCATTAGCAGATTTCAAATATTGACTAGCAAAGAAGTATTCACTTTCCTGAGATTACCAATCTATAGGATAATATACAATGTGTCTACAATAGCCATTAATGGAAAATTGATGAAGATAAATCTAATTTGTAACAAAGTTGCTGGTTTGCAAACACTTCATAAATAAAAGACAAGCCTAACTCAATGAACAGTTCCTAATGAGTATTTCAAACTTTATTGATGCCAAGAACTAAAGTAATACCCGCTATGAAGTCATAATACCATTTTAGCTGTACAGTTTAAAGTTGTAACAGTTTCCTTTTGATCTTCTTTCAATAAACTCTCCTTACTAAATCAGCATGTTCTACAAGTTTATAAAGCATACTGATTTCAGAACACAATCAAAACTGGGAAATGCAAGTATCAGCTCTTTTATGTTTACAGATCCATGTAAGTCTAAGAAACATAGGTGCACAATTTCTATATATATCAAAATATTTGCATTTGTATTATTTGTCAAAATGAACTTTACTGATGGATAAGGAAGGACACACAATTATTATTAAAAACGGTTTTAAAAAAATATTGAGAGTTATTTTAACACTGTAATAGTGATCCAAATGTTTTGTTTTGGTTGCAGGACTACTCAGATGCTACCTAGAAGGAGGAAGCTAAGCAAACCCCAGACTCTGAGCAGGGAGTATTTAATTTTTTGTCTCTTTTAGTTGGTTTCATCGAGTTCTTCTTTTGATTTTTGTATGGATGTCTTTCTCTTCACCAGGCCTTCTGTTTGGGTTCCCAATAGTGACATGAGCTCCCACAGCGGCTGTAGGTGGGGCTTGATGTTTTTTGTGGGCACCCACTTGGGTCCTGCACCTGTGGACACACAAGCAAATCCCCTTCCCCAGGTGATAAGAGGGAAAGGCCCCCAAACTTGTCTAATTTCAGGGTCCTTCACCAACACTGGTCGTTTCTCTTTTAATTTTGCTTGCATAATATTCATGAGATATCTGTAAATTGGTGGGACAGTTTCCATAAATGAATTATTTGAAAAATTAAAAACATAAATGGCTTTGCACAGTCTCTCCACTGTAGATAGAACCTCCACTCCCCCTTTTTCTTTTTCTAAGATAGCTTTTAATGACCTGTGGGCCCTTTTCAGTAATAGACTGGCCTGTAGAGGAGTGAGGTGTACCTGTTATGTGTTTAATGTCCTATAGGTTAAAAAATTCCTGCACTTTTTGAGATATGTATCCTGGCCCATTACCAGTCTTAATTTCTTGGGGAATGCCTAAAGATGAAAAGGCTTGGAGGAAGTGTTTTATTATATCTTTATCTTTTTCCCTATTATGGGCAGATGCAAAGATGGCTCCTGAGAAGGCATCAATTGATATGTACAGATATTTAAACTGCCCAAATGATTGAAAGTGAGTTACAGCTGATTGCCAGATATGTAAACTGTTTAAACTTTGGGGATTAACCTCACCTACAAGGGATGTTTTTGGCAATCAGTACAGGAGTAAAAAATCATCTTTGCTTGATCTTTGGTAATATTAAACATTCCCATAAGTGCAGGGGCATTTTGATGAAAAAAAGGAGTGGCTTACGAGGGCTTCCTCAAAAAAATTGGGCAATGTTGCTTGTATTGCCATTGCTAGATTGTCTGCATGAGCATTTCCCACCATAAATCCTGGGAGAGGGTGTGAGATCAAATCTGTGCAATAAAATACAGTTGCTTTCTAAAAGAAAGAAGAAAAAGTAATCTCTTAAGAGTTTACGAGGTATCATTAGAAACTCTTTTAAGTAGGGATCCTTCTGCTCTTTCCACCACATCTGCAACATAGAAGGAATCAGTAACCACATTAAAAGGGAACGTAAATTTAGAAAAGACATGGACAACTGCTGCAAGTTCCACGAATTGTGGTGAGCCTCCTGTGTTTTCAATATCCAACTCCCGTTCTTTTGTGTCTGAATTCTGCCATGTGATTACTGACTTTTTAGACTCCCCCGAGCCATCTGTGAAGAAAGTACCCCATAACTTCTAAAAGGTTTTAAAATTAACTTGAAAGAGGTATGTAATAACATGTTTGGGAAAACAAACTGAAATTTGTCCCATGAAATTTACTAAATTTACTAAAGTAAGTTGTATCAGATTGTTGAATTAACCATTCCAAATGTTTAGAAGTGAGAGATAAGAATATAACTGAAAAATCTCTCCCTGAGAGGGAAAGAATCCAAGATCTAACTATCATTATTAATTGATATATGATTTTGTGGTAAGTTGTTGTTGTTTTCCCCAATTGGTATGATAAAAAGACCCATTCTAGAATTAATAAGAGGTATGGTAATTTTAATCCCATTTAAAAATAAGGCCATAAAGTTGAGGATTTTCTTCTAAAATGGAAAAAAAAAAAAAGTAAGTTAGGGTAAAATCGGTCAGCTTGGTGTGATTGGATGGCTGTCAATAATTTATCCTGGGCATCTTGGGCTTCTTTGGTGAATTTCTTTGGTGAATTTAATGTAATTTCTATTCTCAACAGGTTGAATAAAGGGGCCAAATCTTGATTTGTAGCGCCAGTAAGGGTCAAATCCAATTGATGGGTCCCAAGAGTTGCTGCATGTTGTTCAGTGTCTCTAGATTATCTTTTAATTGAATTAATTGAAGTGTTACAGTTTGTTCCGTGATCTTGTATTGGAGGTACCTCCATGGAGGATGTTGTATTTTTTTCCCTCCACTATGAGGAATCCAGCATCCTGCATGACTGGGATGACTCCATCGAAGGTGGTCTTTAGCAATGAGTCCTCCTCAGCAGCTGCAAGGATGTCATCCATGTAGTGTAATATGATGGAGTGTGGATGTTTAACATGAACGGGAGAAAGAATTTTTGCTACATGCCATTGGCAGACTGTTGGTGAATTTTTCACACCTTGCAGTAAAACTGTCCAATGGTATCTTCTCAAAGGAGCTTGCCTGTTAATTGATGGTATGGAAAATGGAAATCGTGGTGCACTGTCCGGATGTAGGGGAATGTTGAAAAAACAATCTTTTAAATCAATGAGAGTTAATTTCCAGTCCTTAGTAATCATGCAAAGAGAAGGTAGGCTAGGCTGTAAGGATCTTATCTCCTCAATGACGTCTTTTATTTTCCTAAGGTCTTGTAGGAGATTCCATTTTTCACTATGGGGTTTCTTGATAACAAATATTGGGGTGTTCGCAATGATGGAGGTGTTTCAGTCTGATTCTGGTAAAAGAAATGCCTGAGAAATGATTAGTCCTTTAGGTATGAGACAGGGGGGATCTAACCATCTGGCAAGTACTATGACTTCTTGTGAAATGTTACGGATAATACTGACGACAAAACATGAAATATCTCAGCATTGGCTCTACTTACTCCTATAATTAAAAAACCCACGTGGCCATTGTTCTAGGACTAATTGTCCAGTGGAAATAGCATGGTACACCAAGTCCATAAGACTGAGGGTGGTTGACAACTCCAGATGGGTACCTGGGGGCATTGTGGCAAGGAGGTCTGAGATGAGATGCTGCAGCCATGGCCCTGCTGGTTGTCTGTGATCTCTGGCACAGGTGACAAGGGTGCTTGTATTCTCACATGCCTCTGCCTCGCACTCTGCTGAGTTTCCCAAGTGGTGACAACTGCATCCCTGTGCTTGGTAAACTCTGTTAGTTTTATGACAATGCCCTTTGCACTCACACTGTTTTGGACTATATTTTGAATATATGTGTTTCATTTTTTGACAGTCCTTGGCAAAATGTCCTTCTTTGCCAGAATTGTGACAAAGTCCCAATTTTTAGTCCTGCTGTTTCCTGGAATTTTGCTGAAAGGTTGGCAGCAAGGACCTTGCAGTACAGCTGTGTGCTCGGGAGTGGCCAAGCAGTTGCGTGCGTCGATCATCTGAGTGATGGTCGGCTCAGGCTCAGATGGAAGTGCAGGCAATGATTTTTTGCACTTGGGATTGGTGTTTGCTGCTGCTAGCCACTTTAATAGTTCCTTCCTGGCTCAGTCCAAAGCAATTTGTTTATCTAAGACAAATTTTAGTTGGTTGAGGAATTTAATTTCAAGGCTTGTCTGGGCCTTGTTTAATGTCCACAAAATCTAAATTTGGTTTGTTTCCATCCAGAACTCATAATAGTGCTTTCCTAGTCATGTCCTTGATGTTGTTGAAGGCTCGGACTTAGGAAGATTCTCTGCCTCTTGATCCGGGTCAGTGTGAGCCCCTTCTCCTGCTGGATGTTCTATTTTGAGTGCTGTCCTTGCTTGATCCCCTGCATATTCTCCTAATAGTTGGTTTAGCAAGCGCTTCCACCCCAGTTCCCACAGGGAATCCTCCATGGAGGATAGTAAGGATGTCATTAGGTAGCACGTATTGTGTGGTGTTAGCACATGTGCAGAGAAGGTGGCCATCACTAAATCGCCAGAATACGGCGAGTCCCCCCATTTTTTCGTGCAGCTTTACATAACTCTTTGATTTCCCCAAAGGCCAAGGGCTCTCATTGAGGGTTAGCATCCCTCCTTTTGCGTATCGCACTGGCATTAGAACTTCATATGCATTGTACCTCACTTTAATTAAAAGAAGTTTAGTAGCTGTTGTACTTTGGTATAGCACAGATCACAATATCTGTCTTTTATCATTTCCTTAGTTTTAATCTAACTTCAATTCTCCCCCTGCCTTGATGGTTTATGGAAATGTGTGGCAGGATTCATCAAAAATAAGGTATGGCCATCTGTTTTCACTTTGATGATTTGAACTGAATATCTCTATAATCTTTTTAGTATAATCTTCTGAGTTTTCTAATAACAATTCTTCTACCATAACCTAAGGTTACAGAAATTGTTTTAAAACTCTTTGATACTGACTATAAAATGTGAAAATTAACCCTTTGGCATGGTTTTGTGTACCTTCTTTTGTAAGAAAATTGCAAACATCTTATGTTCTGACAGAGAATGATGTTTTGATGTTTTACATCTGTGCATATATGAGTGAGGGAAGAGAGAGAAACTAATACAGGGATGTAGCAATAACAAAATATTTTAGGCTTCAATACAATCTTACATCTATGCATTAATTTACAAGCTGGATAATCCCACTTGCTATTATTCCTGACTACATAATTTTTACCCCAACTGACACCTTAGTATCCTACGATGGAAGACATACCTACATAGATGCATTTGATTGAAGAATCACAAAGAAACTGAAATTTCACTCCTCTTCATTGAATCATTACATTAACATAGATTCTACTCCTTCTTAGTCACACATCATATTTCTGAAGTATTGCAGGGCACAGTGACATTGCAGCCATCTCTCCTGTTGCTGGAGGGATCCTGAAGTAATGATATGAAGAAAAACGAAGAAATTAGTGTTACAATATTGAACTGTCAGACTCTGGAGGTTTTTTGCACTTCCTTCTCCATCTTCTCCAGGTGTCTGAAACTGTTTTGTCAAGCTAAATCTCTACCTTACAAAACATCTCATTGCTACCGAGATGCAGTGTGAAGTTTCCTTTGAGACTGAATCCATTTTCTCCAATTAGAGCAGCTGATAAGTGTTAGCCTACATAGCAAAAGGAATAAAAGCATACAAAAAATCCACTCCAAACTCCACCATTGTTCTATAGTAGATTTTCCTCTAACAGACGACGAAAATTAAGCAGGAAAATTTAAATTTACCATCTTTACATTTTACTGTGAACCTTCTGAAAATGTACTAGCAAACATTATCAAGAAATCAGCCTTAGTTTTGTACTCTACAAGTTTCTTTTATTTTTATATTCAAATATTTATGAAATTTTATTTCCCTAGCAACTATTTAAAGATAATAATAGGTCCTGACTAAACTGCATTTCATTTTAAATGTTAATTATTATATTGAGCATATTGTGGCTAGCAAAACATATCCAATAACAAGCCAGTGAACTAGAAGATCTTCCAGAAGGTACTTTTAGATGGAATAAAACCAAAACCATGAAGAATAAAGTCCCCTTTCCCAGATTATCTTAAACACCTTCCTGGAATCTAAATTGTGTATGCCAACCGTGCATAATCGTCTATTTGATCTGGCCTGTGCTATTCATGCAAGCAACGTCTTAATAGCTTTCTCAATTTTGTTTACATTTGAAGCCAGTATAAAGCATTTCCATCTCTCTTATTTTACAAGACCTCTTTCTGTCCTTTTTATGACTATAATTTTCTGTAATAACTGTCATTCTTAAAGGAGATCTCACCTAAAAGTGGGTTGTTTCTTAAGTGCTTTGCAGAACTAGAAACACAACCATCATGTGCCTACTTACTTAAGGCTTAATTACTTTTTTCAGGGTCTTTGATTAAAAATATACCTCTCTTATGTCACTACATTCATTTTATCAAATACAGTTTCAAATTCAAGCTCTAGGTGCATCAAGTGACAAAAAAAAAAGCCCAGAGAAAATGTTACAGAACCTGCAAGTATCATAGAGCTGATTAACTTTCTCATAAATATCCATTGCTACCAGATATAATGTAAAAAAGTCCTGTTTTCCTCCAGCTGATTTTTATATTCAGAAAAAAATTCAGATCCAATGAAATTTTAATTTCTCCTGTATCTCTTTATCCTATTTTTACTATGTGGTATTTTCAATTATCTTTCTACACTAAGTACTTACAAAGGATTCAGGTAATTTCCTTTATCAATCTGATGAGCTCCTCATTGGAGCCTGAAGCTCAGTGCAGTCTAGACTCAGATGGGGAAAGTCTACTGCTGGAAACATCCACACCAACACCACACCCTCTCCAGAATGGTGCTGCCATCTATTATATCCTCCTTCCCCATCACCATTCACTCATTCACTCCAAATTTGGCAGATATGAGATCATAACATTGAAAATCATGACTCTATATCAAATAGTTTTGTAGAGTTGTACTAATTCTGTCTTTAATGATCCATTCTCAGCTTTCAAGTAGACTTAAACATACCACATTAAACAAAGACATAATGCAGAATGTGTTTCTTTGGGCGTAGCAGTACTGGAGAAGGGGATAAAGTCTGTTCATCATGTAGGTAGGCATCCGTCTACATATGAGATGCACACAGACACTCAGTCAATGTCGTCTCTAGCTTCAAGAGGAAGAATGGGGACAATAATGTGGAATCATTCCCTTCTAGTTGGGAAGAGAAGGATCATGGACAGATAGAAAATTCTCTACTAAGATCATATTGTAAAAATTATCTAGTATTAATACATTGTAGGAATAATGTATTATTTTCCAGAGCTTTGTGTCTGAGTTATGAACAAAGGTAAAAAATGCTTGGTGAAGATCTTACAGTCTTTTTTTCCCAAAATCCAAACAAACAAACAACAAAAAACCCCTGCAACAAGATGAGAAAGAAGTCAGAATTTAGTCACAGATTTTTTTAACAACATTATATTAAACTTTTTGAAGCTCTTTAAAATTAATTATATAAATCCTTTACGACTCATACCACATTTATTTCATTATGGTATAGCTACTAATACACTTGCAAATATATCTTCCAGTCTTTTACTATGAAAACCAGTGGAACAGATTTATGACCTACATATCACAACTATTACTCATTTTTTTTTCATCTTCCTTTAGTTTCACAACAAAGTTCTTCCCTGAAGGAATTTACTTCGATTTGACATGCTATTATATTTGAATGATTTATTCTGTGTGTCTTGGAAGCACGAGAATCTTCTTATGCTGATCATATAGAAAGAGTCCTTTGTTTTTCTTAACATATTGAATAGTAGTGTACTGGAGACACAGAAGTACATGTTTTGGTGGGTTTTTTTTTTGCTTTTTGGTTGTTTGTTTTGTTTTTTTTTTAATTAAGAAGTGCTTTTCTAATAAATTTCTTCTATACAAATGTATAGTTGCAATATACATAAATTTCCAACGTAAACCAGTGGTCAGGAAATCAATGTTATGGTATTAATCAACTTCTACATTAATTCATTAGTTGAGTGCACATGGACATAGTGAACAATGCAGTTTTATTTGCAGTCAGGAAGACATGGTTGGTGTCTGGTACACCAAGACTCTCCAAGGTTTAATAACTTACAGATTGCCTACATCTTGATGGCTTCTTTTCTTCTTCCTTTGTGGCTAAAAATAGCTTTTCATTAAGCATCAAACCTACTGTGTCAACATCTATGAAGAGCAAAAACACAGATTTCCCTCCAGAAAAGTTGCTTCCAGGTCAATTTCCAAAGTTTGTTTAGATTTTTAGAACAAAGCAAAGCAGAAAATAATTCACCTTTATGGGTAATATATAAGTATATAATCCTAGTTACCAAGGAAGTGTTTAATTGCTGCTTTCCTTTTTCCTCCTCCTTCTGAAATTATAAAATTATAGTTGTGAAATGAAAATTAAAAATTTAAAAAAAGAAAAGGGTTTCTACAATAGGATTTAATGAAATAAGAAACAGAAATGTTTTGGAGAAGACAAAAAAGATGTCTTAAACAGATTAGAAATTATAGTTATGTAATTATAGTTATTATAGAAAAATGTCTGAAACAAGAAGGATATGTTTGGGGTTGGAATTTCATAATGTTTCAGAATAAAATTTCAAAGTTTTCAAAATTTTCCATCTTTGCTCTATGAAGACAATGGTGAACAAAACCAAAAATAACACATATTTTTATTTTCTTTGCCTCGATAATTTGAAATTAAGAGTAAAACTGCTCTTGTTTCCTAAACTATAATGAATTTAATCTCTACTTTGGGAAATCCAGAAAGAAGAACAAGCTGTAGACCATCTTAAAGTAAACCTTTTCACAGGGTCAGCTCCACACCTAGCATACTTGGAATAATAAATGATAGTGCTGGGGTTCTTTGCAAATTAGAAATAACTCTTTGATATTATTAATAAGCTGGGTAAGAGCAGACATTGTTTGCACCCTCTGGAATGTATCAGTAAGTCCTTTGCAGACTTCAGCTCTGTGAATTCTCACGATAACAAGTGTGTCACTGTAGCAGTAGGAACAGAGCGACACGGACTCCATTTTATGCATCCAAAGCAGATCATTTGTTGTGGAAATAGCACCTTTTTTGTACCTTAAATCTATACCTGGCATAACTGGGACCAAAACAAGATTTAACAGAAGGTCACACATTGGCTGGCCAGCTGCAGTGCTGCTGTCCCCGAGTTCCTCCAGACAATCAGCCTTCTGCTCACATGTTGTGAGTCACCAAACAAAAAAAATCTTGCTTCAATTATTTATGTAAATTTATTTATGAGTTTTACACTTGTTCAATTGAAGATGAATGGTGGATTGAATAACAAAAATAAAGAGCAGGAGAACAGCATAACCAGAAGAAGAGACACAAGTTTTGAAGTGTCTTTGAGGCAAGAAGCAGTGATGAAGGTATCATTTGAAGATAAGGTAGAAGGCAATAAAATCACCAGAAAAAGGAAAAAAAAAATAGTAAATTTATGGGAATATCAGAAAAGCAGAAGACTCTCAGCTAAAGAGGAAAAAAAAAGAGAGGATGAAGACCTTGAGAAAATTAAGTAAGGCAAGAAGAAGTAAAGAGGTTCAAGAAAAAAGGTCCTGAACCAAAATCAAATAAATAAGTTGGAAGAACAGTTTTGTCTAGTGGATTCTGTATCAGGAACAAACTAGAAAACTAGGCAGAAGATAAATTTAGGCTAAAGAAAGAAGAGAAACCCTAGAAGTTAATATAATAAATGTTAAAGTTTAATTTTAACCCTAGAAGCTAAAATACATTAAATGATCAATAATTTAGGCCTAAACATTAACAAATCTCAAAAAATAGTTATAATGACAGAACTTAAAGATTTATGAAGAAAAATAGAATTTAATAATGCATATTCTATTTGCATGTTGAATTGCAAACCAGCAATTAATTAAACTGTGTCTTTACAGCCTGTGTATGATAGAGGATTATTGAAAAAGAAAATAAACTTTTTGTCCATGCAGAAATGTCAGGTCTTAAAGCTTTCCAGGAGAAAATACAGTTATAAAAAAATCCTGGCAAAGCTGAAGGTTGTAGGCACCTGCTAATATGCATTCACTTGGAGAGCATTTTAAAAGGAGAAATTCTAAAAAGTCACAAGTAAGCTCAAGAGCGAATAAAAAGTTTAGACATTCTTAATACGTCTAACACCCATCCAGAATGAACATATTTGTAGCATCCAAAAGTTTTTTTCAAACAATGTAGCAGCACGTGTGAGCTGGCAAGTTGCTGCTAAGAGGCGTTTGGATGAGCCGGCAGACAAGCACACAGCCTAGCAAGAGAAAGTCACGAGTGAAAGATGAGAGAGGCCTTCTGTAAGGAGTTCCCATGGGTTTATTGCTGCCACACACCCAAAGGGTCCAGGGATAGAAGACCACAAGTAACTGAGGTCTGGATTTAAGAATGGGGCAGGAGGGGACAGATCTCGGGTCAGGGTCCAATGGGTACAAGGGGAAATGGTGCAAAGGTGGGGTAAGGGAAGGCAGGCACTGACAGGGCAAGCTGGGCAGAACCCTGCACCAAATGGGGGCCAGTGGGCATGCAGGGAGGGGAGAACATTCTAGGGGATAACCATGTAGGGTAACGAGGGTGGTCAGGGCCAATGGGCAATGAGGGGCACAGAACTGGGCTACATTAACATATAACCACAAGGGACTGTGGGGAGAAGCCTTGGCACCCTAAATTGAACACCACTTTGATGACTCAGCATCCCTCCTTCCAGGGCATGGAGATGGTTACTTCCCTGCAGGCTCCTGGGCCTCCACAAAACAATACCACTTTTACTGTTGTGTCAGGATGTATTTTGTGCTGGGGTTTTTTATTTGGTTGTTTGGCTTTGTGGGTTTTTGGGGTGTTTTTTTGTATGACCAGTATTTCTGTCATCATTTGTTCATTTTGTTTTGTTTTTAAATTTTGTTCAAGCTTAATTTTCAAGATATAAAACATTTCTTTGATGTTTGTAATGGTGCAGTGGTGCTGCTACCATGAATTTGCGAGGTGACTGAAGACATCACAAAATGTTGTAAACTTCATGTAAAAGACAAAGATCATTCTCACTCACAAGAAAACTCAATCACAATACTTCACATGAGGTAAAAGAAAGACAGCATTTCCACAAGTGGAGGAAAAAACAGCCCAACATGGGTAAAAGATCTAAATTGTTTGATTCACAGGAAAACAAACACTTCTCTGTAAGAAAAAAATGTGTTAGCCTGCATCCTCTGATCTGGAAAATAGCAGGTGTTTTCAGTTTCTATGTATAAACTATCACTGTAGCTGGAAAAATATCAGAGCTGTTGGCTGTTGAGAGAAAAGTGTGCATAATTAATAGTGTATCTGCAGATTGTTGTTTCTCCTCACTTTCCTGTAGAAGTGGTAAATGCCAGGTAATTTTTTTTTTTTTTTTTTGTGCCCTGTCACCACACTTCCTCCTTGCTGGTGTTTCCTTTTATTGTGAGCCTCTCAGTCCAGCTCTCAATTTCCAAAAAGCCCTTGTGGCTCTCCCAACAGTGGCAGCAGCACCTCTCCTCTGTCTTCCCTTTGCCTCCTCCATCCTCCCTCCTGGTCTGCTGCCAGAGGAGTTGGGCAACAGTTGGCCCAAAGGAGGAATGTCTGTGTGAGAAAATCCCCAGGAGCACTGGCTGAAGGAGTAGAAACAAAGACAGGGACAAGTTGGTAGCCTGTACCAGCCTGCATCAGTCTCACCTGTCATAAAGGTCCCAGCCATTTTCATCTGTCCACCTGGTTAAAGTCTCCTCTGAGCTCTGTGATCTTGATGATTAGTGGTGTGTTATGCTGGCAGTATGTGAACCAGTCCTTCTGAATTGCAGTCCCACTGTTCAGGCTTCTGCACTGGGATGGAGCATTCTGAGTGTTCTTATGCAATGTTAATCCAATTGCTGCTTAGCAGCAGGCTGCACAGAGGTCCCACACAATCCCTCATCTAGGCCAGCACAACACAAATGTTAAAAAATCCTGCCTGTGTTCAGATCCTGGGGCCTGGGAAAAAAATATTATCCTTACCTTTCTTTGATCCTTTTCTCATAAGGGAAGACAAATTAGAGGTTGGTCCTAAATCCTGCAGTCCTTATATGTTTCAGTACAATGAAATTTTGCTCATATCTTAAAGCTTTTCCCCCAGACCAGTTATCTCAATCCTAAACTATATCTTATTATATTTAGCAACAAGAATTCCCTATTCTATTTGGTCTGCCACTGACTAACAGTGAAGATCTTTTGCCTTCTGTTCTATTGGAGTATATGTCCAAGTACTTTAGAACTACAGAGAGTGTCTTTTAGTAGAAAGTATTAAGACAAAATGCATAGACTGATATAATCTCAAGCAACAAAAACTTNATAAAATCAAAAAAAAAAAAAATTTGCTTTTTTTTTTTTTTTTTTTTTTGTTTGTTTGTTTGTTTGTTTTTTAACATCAGGACACTACAGGATTTAAACAAGAACAGAAAAAAAAAAGTAATGCTTCAAAATTTCAATTTCTTTTAAATAAAAAAATAACTAAATAAGGTAGCCATGCTTCACACTTAATACCATCTATATGAAAATTGATTTTCTGACGACTTAAGAAATTGCCAGTCATTATTTAACAAGTGGCACATTACAACCCATTGAAATCAATGTAAGAATCCTGTTTTCTTCAGCAATAATTTGCAAGAAAGGACAAAGAAATAAAGCTTGTTGCTGCAGCAATGACGTCTTTTCAAAAGGTGTTGGCACCAGGAGCAAGCAGGCAAATACTTAATCATGAAAGTGATACTTACTGGACAAATGTCTAGAAAGTTGGGCTTTTTATTATTTGGCTGGCTTATCAAGTGCTTTGAGATGACACTCTGTGTATATGCAATCGAATTGGTATTTTCTCCATGCAGCTTTTGGTGTGATGCTATTTTACAGTTCAGGTCTGTAAATGTTAGGCTCAGGAGCACTCTCAAGATTTTTGCTCTGAAAGTCAGCACTAGGCAAGGCCTGATGGTGCAGGGAAGAGACTCTAGCACAAACCAGCCTCCTGTGTTTTAATTTCCATTCACACCTGATCAGACACGCATGTGGAAAGGTATAGAATGTAAATTTGTATGTAGTCCTAGTGATTAGCTTGTCACCCAGGACTGGATTCCTGGGAACATGAGAAATTTTTCAAATCAGTTGCAGTAAAAATCCTACTTATTCACACAAATGTTCTGTAATCATCTTGAATGCTCCCAGGATGAATGACTTCCAGCAGTACCATTGGGTATTTTGCAAAACTAAGAGGTATGGGAGCTTGATGATTTTGATATGTGAACAACAACAAACATTTCTTCCTAAGCAGTAGTAAATAAATTCTCAAATGTTATTTTTTTACATATTCTTTTCATAGTAAATGTTACTTTTTTAAAGATAAAAATAATTTAATTTCACCCCCTGAATTGACACCACATCTTTAATTCAGTTTTCTTTCTTTTTATTTTAATAAATGCATATGTCTCTATAAAATTATAAGTCTTTGCTCAAAGAAAATGCAAATGCTGTCATTCACAACTTTGAGATCAGTTGTTGACCCTCTAACAGCAATGGGCTTGACAGCAGCTTTAACTTGTTAGAGAAAAAGCCTATCAAAGTCTGTTGATATTTACTCCACTCAAAACAATCATCAATTAAAGCAAGTATGGTGTGAAAAAATTTATAAAATTGCTTGTGCTCTTGAAGTAGTCTGATATTTCTTATCAGTTCATCCGGATTTTAGTTGTGACATCACGAATAAGGGGAAAAAGGAAACAGCTTCATTAGACAATCTTAAAAATCAAAGTGCCTCTTTCCTAAAAATGTTTTGAGGCTATAGATATTAGCAGTGGGATTACAGGTCCTTTAACAGTTAGGTAATCATAACTAATGGTCTAAACCCTGGAATCAATGAATATACTTTAGTTTTTCCTTTCTTTCCCACTCAATATAGTGCTCATTTTTCTTTCTGAATATGCAAATCAGATAATGGGTTAATTTTTTGTTAATGAGGAAACCTAAGCATAACAAAATTTTAGGGTTTTTTAATATATAATTAAATGTTTTTCAATAATTCAGCTAATGGCACAGTGAAACTTCACTACAGTGTTTTAGGAGAAAAGATAATTTTAGAAGTCAGATTTTCACCATCACTTTTATCTTAATTTTAGTAAAATAATGTTTTAATGACAGCATAAATAACAGTTTCTTTTGCCCAAAAATCATAGAATCATAAAGTAGTTGTATTTGACTGCTTGAGTATAAATTTAAATTTATGGAAGTCTGAGATGTGTGTAAAAACAAAATCCCACAGGTCTTTATCTGACGCACTGGCTTTTTTCTATTCAAAAGAAATGAGAAGTTGAAAGTGAACTCTATAACCTTTTTTACTGCTTCTCAGTTCTCATACAAAGTAAAGATAAAATGATATGTGGAACACTAGTATAATTTACTTTTGGAAATCTTCCTACTCTGTGCTACACCTCCCATCATCAATTTGCAATTGTAGAGCAGGACATCAGGAATCTTCAGGAATCTGATCAGGAATCTGAGCTTTCTTTTCTGAAGGCTGAACCAGCCAAGGTCCCCAGTCTTCTCTTCAAAGCCATATTCTCCAGTGTCCTGACCATGCTGGTGGTCTTTGTCCAGAGTGTAAATGGTGCCAATGTGTTTGTTTGCATATACGTTTCCATGTGCACCCATCAGAACTTGTTCTTAGCCGCATTTGCCATTTAACCTTGACTACCAGATTCAGTGACTTCTAAAAAATTTTGAAACACATCGACTCCATTCACACATGATCTGTTACAGATTCAGCCTACCTTCAGAGTCAGCCACAGATCCATAATCCTGCTTCTCTGCACCTGCCCAATCAAACATTTGGGAAATGGCTCTTGTATTGGCTCAAAGCTGTAACAACGGAGGGCTATGCTGCCTGCATGAAATTGTGTCAGGGGAGGTTTATATTAGATATTAGGATAAAAGATTCTTCATCCAGTGGGACACTAGAACAGGAAAATGGTCACAACACCAAGCCTGACTGACCTCAAGAAGCATTTGGAGGATGGCCTCAGACACCAGTAAGATCCTGTGCAGAGACAGGAGTTGGACTCAATGATTCTTGTGAGTCTCTTCCAATTCAGGATATTCTATGGTTCTGCACTCCCCATTTGGCTAAAAACATGTAGCTTAATTTTTTGTGGATGCAGCCATAAAAAGACAGCTCCAATGCTTCCTCCTGTAAGGCTTCAACACAGTATGTGGGGCACCCAATTACATACTAGTTTTGATCATTTCATTCAGCCTTTTCACATGCTGATGCTGTTTACTTCACATTCCTTTTAGGTTGCTGTGGTTACTAACCTACATGTAAATATTTTTCACTCCTTGCCACCAGTGGATCTCCCCTTTCTTGCAGCCAAAGTTTATAAGGGTCAGTGCATAAGCATTTGTCACTGGCAAATGGTCGTGGCACCAAGGAAGAACTCTGGGAACTCAAAGCTATCTTCTGATGAAGAGCCCAGATCTGATCGAGATGTGTTCTCAACAGGGCTCAGTAGAGAGGAAAGATCCTTCTGCCTGCTAGTGCCACTCTCCTCAGGGTACATTGTCCTTGTTTCCCACACTGCCCATCAGGTCCTGACCCCTGTGGAAAAAGTCTCAGGCCCTATTCCACAAAGCTGCTTTCCAGACAGGCTGCAGCAAGTACTCATGCATGGAGCTATTCCTCTCCAAGTGCACAGCTTAGCATTTACTTTTTTTGAACTTGATGTTCCCATCAGCCCATTTGTCCAATCCCACTTGTCAGGTCCCTCTGAATGTCAGCCTAGTACTCCAGCATACCAGCTTCTGCCCTCAAATCTGTCTGATACTATTGTCCAGATTTTAAAAGGTCACAGTTTTGATTTTTGAGAGATTTCACCTGTAACCAGCTGCTAGCTGGAGCTTCTATTGCTGATATTACCCTTTGATCCCAATGGGAAAGCCAATTTTTTGCTCACCTCCACTCAACTGCCCATTTACTGGGTTCTTATTTGATCAATTTATCTCTAAGGTTACTCTGGGGGAATATGTCAGAGGCCTTGATGAAGTTAAGGTATACAACATCCACTCTTTCCTCCTTCTTCACAGATCTAGGCATCTCAACTGGGCTGGTAAGTTATGATTTTTCCCTCGAGGCAGACATTAAGGAAAAACCATCTTCATTGTATTTCTGAAACATTTACATGAATTTTTTGAGAACTACATGTATTTGCAAACTACATATATGGGCAAACTCTGGAAACTACAGTATCTGAGGGAACATGTCGCATATGATTGAAAAGACTGGGAGATAAACGAGCAATTCTTTTTTTTTGATAGCTTCTTACACAAATGAAAAACCACCTACTTTTCTATATAGGTATTGTTATTCATCTTGTTCATAAAATTAAAATGGGGAACAAAAATATGAAATAAAAAATTAGTAGAATTTTTTTCATATGGACATACTCCCAGGCACAGTGGAAACCTTTCTATTTTTGACCGAAACCAGTGGCTTCACAGTTTTTGGAATCCATACAGAAATCAAGATTTAGCTCGTCACAAAAAATTAAAGACTTGCAAAATGATAATACATTCTCATTGATAGAAACTCAGATTTTTTTTTCCAAAACATTAACTAAAGATACAGAAAAAGTGACTGATTTCCCTATAAAGCAGTATCTTTTAGATACAGTTATATTATATTCACTAATAAGTTGTTTCCATAAATCCTCTAATTACTTATAACACTGCTCTTTAGAAGCTGCATTTTCTTAAAATTGTTCTGGAATTTCAAGTTCTATTCAAAGCCTACCAAATTAAATCATTATGGACTTTACATCAGACTCATATAAGCTGACATTTTTGGAAAATATTGTAGGTCAGACTACAAGTGATGTACTGCACAAAGGTCTGATCCCTCTCAAAAAGTAGCGAGATACATTTAATTTTGCAACACTAAAATCTATTTAAGAACATAGAAAATGAAGAGGATCCAAGTTTTGCCACCGAGACACTCTAGGAGCCTTTTTCCTTTTCCTAGAAAGAGGATATTAATTAAATCTGATTTTTCTGGTAATGGTGGATTAATCCAAATGTCTACCTAGCTGCTCACTCAGTGGGACATGGGGACAAAACAGGGGGGATTGCTTAGCAGTTATGTTGTAGGCCAAACAATACATTAGTTATTGATTATTAAAATAGATTTGAGTAATAAGGAATGAAGACAAATATTAAAATAACATCTTAAAACTCCGTGTCAGTCCTTCACTGCAGACTCCTCTACCCTGCCCCTGAATAGCGCAGGAAGGAACGTGTGCAGAGGTGAGTTAGAACATAATATTTTTTCTCTACCACTCCTTCCTTCCCACACTTTCCTCTTTTCCAGTGTGGTCTTTCTCCCACCAGCTGAAGTCTTTCAGGTAAAAATTCTGTTCCAGTGTGGGCTCTCCACAGGTTGCAGTTCTTTCTGGAAGTATCCATCTGCTCCAGAATGGAGTCCCTTCATGTGCTGCAGGAAAATACCTGCTTCACCTTGGTCCTTACCACAGGCTGCAGGGAATGCCAGCTCCAGCACCTAGGGAACTTCCTCCTCTCCCACCTTCTCTGACCTCAGTGTTCACACTGTAGTTTCTCACTCTTTTATCCCCCTCCTCCTACACCTGTCCAGCATTTTTCTCTTTTTCTTAAATATGTTTTTCCAAAGAAACATAAAAACTGTCCTGTGGTTTGCCCTATACAGCCAGTGGGAACTGGCTCTCTCTTCCCCCTTCCCACTGTCTCTCTGCTGCAAAAACCTTTGCCACCTGCACCCAGTACAGTGGTAATCCTGTTTAACCAAGCACTGAAACAGAAACAGGGCAGGATGTAGGTCTTCCATCTCTAGGAGCATCANACCTTATGATTCAAGCACTAAGATCTTTAGGACATGGATGAATAATACAATACAAAGCACTGCATTGTCTAAATAATCATTCTGGAGGGATCTCCACCAACCAGTCATTTACAGACAGTTATGTCTACTCCTTAATCTTTATGGGAAACAAATACATAGCCATTTCAAAATCCTTTTTTAATAAGACTCTATTTTTCAGTTCTTTGCCTATTGTGGGACATTAGTTGTTTAGGTTAAATAAACAAGCTTTAAACAGAATGAGTCACTTATTTTTATAATATTGCATGGTTTAGTATTCTGATTGCTTAGCTCTGCTTTATCTGAGAAGCTGCATTTGTTGAAGCCTTAGGCCATAAGCTAGGGACTATGCTTTCTGCTGTAATAGAGTAAATTTTCTTAATAATTTTCCAAGTAACTGGCATGATGTTGTTTTAGCTTTTGTATGAGAAGAATCTTGATTACACACTGGTGTTATAGCTGTTGCTGAGTTATGAGTATTCCAAATCTAGTACTTTAGTTTCCCAGGCTCTGCCATAGAGCAGGTGCACAAGAAGCTTCTTAGAAACCAAATCTAAGGAGGGAGGCTGGAGGGAGGCTAAAAATGTCAGCAGAAGCTGCAACTCATCAAGATTATAGCAGTTAATGTCCCACCTGCATGGAAAGAAGAGAAAGAATCCAATAAGGTGTTAGAGGACCCCAGACCAAAAATCACCACTGAACTAAAGAGGTGTGTGGAGAGCATGTGAAGGATGGGTGCATAAGTGGCAAAGGTCTATTTGCCCAGGGATTTCTTTGTTCTAGGTCCCTTTCTGGAGACACCCAGCTTGAGCTGACCTACTGCTGTACCACACTATTAAATTATTTCTTTTTATAAAATCTGATACCTTAGACTCTTCTGCAGGAAATACAGGGCTGTGTCTGAAGAAAGATGAATCCCATCTGAGCATGAATGTGTGAGTGAGGAGTCAAAAGGGGCTGCTATTGGCTCATTGGAAACACCCACTGTGAAGGGTCTCAGGCCCCAGCAGCTGCAATCTTGAGTGATGCTGCAGCTCCCTGAATTGTGCAATGCTGGAGCTGTATCTTCTTCCTTAACATTGCCCTCCCATTCTAAATTATGGTATGAATAATGTTACATAGCTGAAAAAAGTGCAGTGTGTTCAAATTGAATCTTATATATATGTGAGTGTAAAGTTTGTTTATGTAGAGCCTCCACATTTTTTCTTCCACAAATTAGATGGGAGATTTAAGAGAGAGTGGGCTACAGATCTGAAGAAGGAAAATGAGCCATTATCTAAAAAACAAACAAACAAACAAAAAAAACAGGGATAGAAGGAGGCAGACGTAAGGAAGGGAAGGGAATCCTGTTGCACCTCTGTAATAAGGTGTTTACAGCCTTTTTTTGTGAAACAAATTTCACTGCAAATAAAAATCCCTGTTATTTGCAGTGAAGGCAAGGGAACTTTCATTTCAACTTTGATTCAATGAAACACTCCCTTTCAAGCATACACTGATATTAGTTCTTGTTCAGTGAAACAGATGGAGCTAGAGATAACTCAAGGTAAGCATCCATTTGAACCTTACTGACTTCAATGAGAAGTTAGTTTGCATTGGAATTCTTAAATTTGATGACTATATAATACTCATGGAAATCTCCTAATCTCTTCAGTTTTTAATACTTGGAAATGTAGCTCATATTTTTAATGATATTTAGAGTAACTGAAGTCAACAGAATGCCCAGTGCACACTCATAATCTTCAGTGGCTTAATATTATGAATAAAAGTGAGTCCTCTCCTAGATAGATACGAGTTCCTTGTTAGAAAGATATACTACAGTTCAAAGTTGCCTTCAAAGATGCAGTAGGCTTTTTTTCATAGATTTTAATACTGAATTTTACAATCCATATTCTGAAAAGTACATTATTATGTGACATTATTTTGTGGATGGAAAATATGGGATGTAAATGACCATTGCACTTTGCATTTTCAGTTGCAGAGATAATATATTTATTACTATTGGATTTACCAACCTCCACATTATATTTTAGTTTTCTAAATCCTTCTCTTCCTATTTGACTTTGATGTTTAATTTGTAACAGATATAGACGATAAAAAAATGCAAACCCCATTACAATTACCCTCTTGCAATCACCCCATTATGGAATTCATATGTGACTTCCCAAATATCAGTTTCCCTCTATCCAGATGTCATGGCTGTGAATGTATTAACTTCCTTTATCTGCCATTCCCAGCCTTACCTGGAAGGCCTACCCATGCATTCTCTGTCAGTTTTTTCTGGGAGTTCTGTGTAAGCCCTAGAGCAGAACAGCAGTTCTGGCTTGAGCTGCTCATCCCTGTGCCCTCTTGCCCCGATCTTTCTGGAAGGACCCCCAGATCTGCCTCTGGTTTGATGACTCTGGCCTTGCCTGGGCTCCTGGCTGAACAATTTCTGAAACAATTTCCCATCTGAGGATTCTGGTTCCACAAAAATGCTGTTTTCCTCAGAAACAAGCTGGGGTTTCTGCATCTTTTATGGAAATCAGGCAGACAGGGAAGCTTCCCTTCCACCTCTTGCAAGCCAGCTGGCACAGTGGTGGGTGAAGGGCTGCCTGTCCATCTCACTGGACTTCATGGCTGTCCAGCTGCCCTGCTTCCCACCTGGCAGACTGCTCCAGTTCCCTGGCTTCCTGGCCAGCTTTCCACCTGGGTAGCCAAATCCCTATACAAAAGTTCTTGAAACATGCTCTATGCAGTCTCAAAACAATCAAGTTTGCTGAAATCAAGTTAGGCAATAAAGCAAAGTTTTCTTTGTTTCCAGTGAGAAAAAGAGAAATAAAAAAGTAGAAAATTGTCAACAAAACAAAAATTACACTTTGATTGCTTCCTTAGTTTTCACAGCAGTCTTTGTGCAAAAAAAAAAAAAAGACTACCATGGCAACATTACTTGTATTAGCAAATATAAAGGACTTGATAAGCCATTTTTCCTTTGCTTAGGCTATTTAGTCTTTTAGTCTATTTATCATTTTGGTTTTTTTATATCTTTAAAAGGAAAGTCACTCTAAATTGTTCCAAAGATTCAGGACAATTTCTTCTAGGCTTTGAGATTTAGTGTTGTCATTAAGTGAAATTAGGAACACATTTAGCATAATTTTATGTAGATTTCTGTCTCGCAGCACCAAGAAATTAGGATATTTGTCTTATTTGTTCAGTGTTATAACTTTTATATAACTAAAAATAAATGTATTCACATACAACGTACAAACAGAATTCAACTTGGGCAAGGGGCAAGCCCCAGCTCTTAACTTTAATGCAACTCCCAGGCCAATAGGTAAAGATTTCTGGGGTGGAGGATCCAGAGGCAGTTTTTCAGAACAATTAAGGCCTGTTAGTGCACTCAGGGCGCTGAAAATGAGTCTCAGTCCAGGGAGTTTTCCAAAGGGCTGTTATGCAAACTTTCCTATAAACAATCTTTCCACCTTGGTCTTCGGCATATCTCATGACAGAGGTCTCAGTCTGGGCCAGGATCAAAGCATAGAGAAATCTGAGATTCCACAGAAGAGTGAGGCCGAAGAGAGCTTTTCCCAGTAGAGAGCTGTGATGGGAACACTCCCCAGAGCAGCCTTTGCACACAGACCTCCTTTGTCTGTGGTACCTTACGTGACATAGACACTGGGCTGGTGGGACCTTTAAGACTGAATTGTCCACACATTTTGTTGAAGTACACATGTAAAAATCAAGGAACAGATTTTCTCTTTCCTAAAGTATGTATTATTAGAGCAGAACTTAAAACAGCAATTTCTTAAGAGACAAATACTTGATCTCATGAATGAGAAAACTAAAATAAAAATTAATTTACAAATATGCCCTCTACCTGTTATTGCTCACGCTTATAGATCTGACACAGACTTTTTCAAATTCAATATCATGACTTTTTAATTAGGAGAAAATCCACAGTATTTCTGTGAATTCAAGATATTATTATTACTATTAGTATCAGCATTGGTACTATAATTAGTATTATATTATTCTTGGCTTCAATTTTTAAACTTTTCTTATCTCAGCCTATGAGGGTTTTTCCTTTTCTTCCCCAGATTATTCTCCCCATCTCACTGGAGAGGGATGGAGAAAATAGTGAGGCATAGTATGATAGTGTCTGGGGTTAAACCAGTTAGGTATAGTAAAATAATATCTTCCTAAACCAGAAGAGAGCAGCTAGGACTGGGACAAGCAAAATCTCTGCTGTTTAATTACATCCTTTCCACAGCATTTAATGCAAGTACGAAATCTCTAAACAAATCAATTAGCTATAACATTCATCACACTTTGAATTTCAACTCCTCTTCCTTGAAATTTCCCCAGGAGTATTCTCTACTAAGCAAAGAAGAAGATATCAGGTGGATGTTTCTGGATGTTTCGAGTAGCAGCAGTCTCAGGCAATTATTTGAGATCATGTCATTGCCCCCACAAGTTAGCTTCAAGGCCAAGATACCGAAGAACTTAAGAAGGTTTCGAAAAGTCCAGATCAAAAGTCCATTGAGACCAGTGGTGAGTCCAGTGGCCCTCAATGAATGCTTGGGAAGAACATTAGACACAGAAATTGTGACGTTTCCCTAGGACACACTTCTACTCACTAAATTATGAGGTAATTCGTTCAGAGCTGAGAGGCTACAAAGCTGTTTTAGGCAATTGTGTTTACAGTCAGTGTAGGAGCCATGACATTAAAGCAAAAGCTGAATTCTGGGATTTTTCTCTGCTTTTGCCAGTGTGCCCTTTTCTATGAAAGCAGTGATAATAGGTGACACACTGTTGCTGCCATCTTCTTGTAATCTCAGCATGGGCTGTCACCTCAGCGAGCTGAGCTTTTGGGCTCCTGGTCATCCTACAGAGACATGGATGAGGTTATTACCCCAGAATTTTGTTTGGTAATAAATACCTGCCTGCCCCCTAATATCCTTCTAGGAACTGCCTCTCTCTTTTGACTGGCTGCTGAGAACCAGTCTGTCCAATACCTTTCACACCCTCTGTAAGAATTCTTTTTTTATTTTCATTCTCCTTCCACTCTTCTAAGTACTTCCCTCTTCTCATAAGAAGGGTGGATTACTCTGATCCTTCCTGCTTGAGTATTTACTTTTGATTTCCTCAATCCAATGAAAATTAATAAGATCAAGTGAGTCAAGGGATATAAAGGGAAAGTAAACAGTTCATTTTATGAAGGAGGAAGAGGATAATATCTGAAATACTCTGTTGGAATCATTTCACCTGATCAGTCCAAATTCTAACAGATTAGCAGATGGCAAGAGCATTCTGAATGAGTGCAAATCTGTCCTTTGTGCTTTTAGGATCCCAGGAACACAATATTTATTCTGATGGTAAATATCTAGAAAAATTGCTGGGAGAAGAGGTAATAAATTATAACTATGTTACAGTACGAAACTGAAGGCACAGAAGGCTATGAATTTTAGAATCCCTGACCCTGATGAAACTTTAAAATTAAATCTGACATGACATTGATCCCCGCAGTCCTTGTCCAGATTTTTTTTCCCAAAACTTATACAGAAAAAAATCTTGAATTATTTTAAATTGCAATAACTTAGCAGTTTTTTTGCATTGGATTTTCTCTCATTTCACACGGTCTTCTGGCTTGAACTCCCGCGCATTCAAATTCTGTAGAATGTGACATTCATATCTGATGGAAAACACTGACACAGAGGTTTTCCTGTTTCTGTTTTCCCGTTTCTGTTTTCCCTTCAGATACAGATAGTTGGATGACTTTGATTCTCTATATCCATATCTCATAAATCTTTTTTTTTTTTTTTTTAATCTGGAATAAAAATGAATAAATTTTATACCAGGGTTTTATTGTATCAATCTCATTTTCTCTGTTATTTCCTTCCTCATCTGCAGTGTCAGTACAAGCTGAGGTAACCCAATGGAAATCACTGAAGCTACATGAATGTTATCCTTGTACTGGTCAAGAGAAAGTGCACAGTTTAGTAGACTAAATGAAGGCAAGTTGATTAAACTGAAGTGGAGAATCTGAATATATATCAAAGACTTATTGGAAAAAGCACTTAATGATGTAAGAAATTAGATGTGTAAGAATTCAAAAGTAAGATGACTCTTAAGAGGCAGATAAACATTTTGAGAGGTGAAGAGCATAGCTTTTACTGCTAAATCCATTAATTCATTCAAATAATGGAGTAAAACCTTGCTTAATAAAACTGTTTATTATGCATTTGCTGAATTCTGGGTTTGTTTGGCAGTGGTTTTGATTTGGTTTTTTGTAGTTTTGTTTCAGTAATTTTGGTAATGTTTGGCATTTAGTCTGAAGCACCTGAAAAGCCTCATTGTAATGAGATGACTGCTCTTAGCTGGATCTGGTGCTGCATACAAATTTTAGTTGAAGGCTGCAGCTCTCTGCTACGGCTAGAAGATTAGACAGTTGGAACACAACTGAAAGTTGCTTCTTCCCAAGCTCACTAGTAGCATAGTTTCATGGATTTTATCACTAAAATGCACAACAATGTACAGCGAAAACACAGGAAAGACTTAACATTTTTAAGCTGTGAGTATATGCACAGGAATTAGGAGAAAAATCTTGTATACACAGAAGCTGACCTACTTACATTTAGCACTCTATGTTAAATATCAAAAAACACATTCTGCTGAAGGCATTATATTCCTTGGAATGTAATGGCATCTCTTCTAAACTGTTTTTTATTTACTCTTTCTGAAAATAAATGAAAAAATGGCTCTTTTCCACTGTGTTTGTGTATGATACAGCAGTTTTTGTAAGAGACATGGCTCTGAACTATTGCCATAAATTATATAGAAAATAGATACAGAGAAAAAACAGCAACAGAACACAGCTTTGAAGATATAGCCAATTTTAAAAAATAGAATCAAGATTGGAAATACACATTCATAGATACTATTTGGGAATTAAACTTCAGAAGGAAATTTTGTGTGGTAAAGTTACCATGACTGGTTGCCATGATCACAGATAAACTGGTGGGCCATAAAACTGGAGGAGATAGCAACAATGCCACTGCTGATGGAGACTGCCATGATTGCATATGTCTATAATTCTACCATGCTGAATTTGGCAGATTCTAGCAGCACATCAAAGGGAAAAAAGGTAGGACCAAGGACGATGAATAATGAATGAAGAAAGTACAAATATAAGGGTCAAAGTGTTAAGAAAACACGGCAGTTTATCACTGAGTCCTAAACAACATGCCCAACACTGTGATTTGACTGATGTAAATACTAAGATTGGGGTTGTTTTGAATGACCAAAAATTTCAAAACCCCATTCAAAATAAAAGAACTATATGTAATTATTTTGCTCACTTTTATTTTGGTTTCATTTAAGGATACAATTTCTTATATTTATGAGTGTTTCAAAGTTTGCATTTTCCTCTTTTCGCTATTCCATGTTAAAGAAGAGCTAACACAATTGGACTTTGACATCCTGAGGAGTGTTACTTCCCTGTGTGCTCGGAGCTGGCTCCAGCCTGCTCATAGTTCCCATTCCCTCTGCCTTGGTCAGATGGATGCAGCTCTGCAGTTCATTTCTGTAGGTGAAGTCAGCAGCAGTGCTTACAGAGCTGCCTCTTGCAGAGAAATCCAGCTGGATCCCTCACCACTGACCGGCCAGCAGGAGGTTACTGGGGAGGAAAGCAGACCTGCACTCTGCAGAGTGCATCTCCACACTTTGTATCAGATGGATAATCCACTGCTTTAATCCCGTGGGACACTGACCCAGCCATCGCGCCAGACTGTGGACATCTGTAGGTGCTGGTGTCCTTCTGCTCATCAGCCAGTCCACACTTGGACTGAGAAAAAGACACGGTTGGACTGCCCTCCTGAGTGAGACACAGAAAGCTTCTTGAACAAGCATTTCTAGTGCCATTTCTGTGTATTATGCTGTGGCTGGCAACTATTTATCCAGAAGCATGTGAGCAGGATAACACTGTAGTGGTACCTGGAACCTGTGTTTGGGCAGCTGAGCCATCCTGATGTATTGAGGGGTCTACAACAAAAATGATTACACGGGCCCAGGTATCTAAGCTCCTGTTAGAGTCAAGAGCCTTCTAGTCAATACTGTCAATAGAGAAAGAAAGCTATTCAGCTCTCCCAAAGCAGACATCTACTTCAGAAGGAGATAAATAGATCGCTAGGCTTCACTGACTGTGCTGGCTACATGAGATAAAACAAGAATTCAATTCTCATGTTCCATCCAGAAATTTGTAATGAAAAAGATGCTGAACTTCTACTTCTCCTGTTTGGCTTTTCTTGTTTTTTGGGGAGCTTGGGGGTTTTTTGTTTTGTTTTGGTTAATTAGGGGTTTTTGTTGGTTTTGTTTTTTTTCCCAAAAGGAGAAAAAAAAACTTTTAATATCTGGTACCAGCTGAAAAAAAATTGTCTCTACTTTCAAGTCTTCATATTATAAACTACATCAGGCTGTGCTCAAGGGCTTTGATTTTCCAGTCTTCTAGAATGGACATCAGAAGAATGATACAATTTTAACAAGGCCATGTATGAGAAAATAATTCTCTCTGTTCCTCTATATGGAATCAAGAATTTCAAAGCATGTAGGTCTCATTCTTATGGAATCAAGATATATCAAAATGCACATTTTATAATTCACTATTTTTCTCAGCTTCTCTAGACAAAACCTAGCCTTAGTGGGTTTAATAAATGATACTCTTTTCCCCCTCCAAAGTTGTTACAACGCTGTCATTGCTCCTATTAGATCCGGTGGATGTAACAGGCAAGTGTAGCTGACTGAAATTCAAAATGAAACTCCAGGGGTTTGAAATCAACAGGTGACTGAATCAGGAATGAGTTAGGACTTCAGAATTTTTTGATACAGTTCCATAATGAGAAGTTCTATTTTTATTAGACCACTATTAGATTTTATTATTAATCCAGAAGTTAAGCCAGTTTTCATCCTTATTTTGTTATTGTAATTCCTAGTATTGATTAGTATGTAGTTCTGGAGAGTATTTTTAAATTTTAAAAAAGGACATGAGTTATTTTTTTTTTTAAGAAGTAAGTGGGCTTTTTCCCCCCTTTTTTTTTTAAGCAACAAAAATGAGATTTCCTATTTTCACTGGAAATAACCTATTTTTCACTAGCTTTTGAAAAGTATTGTGAAAAACATATTTCTAGGGAATTAATGAAGTATTATAAAAATTCTGTTTACAAGAAATAGTTCTTTTACACTGAAAAATGACTCTATATTTGGTAATTTTTATGAGAAGTCACTTGGCACAAGTGGACTACCAGAACAAAGAAAGGGGAAGAAAAAGATGTCCAAGGAGTTTGAAAATACAAGATATACACAGATATGAATCAGGAAGTAAAGCTTTTGCAATCTTATTGTACTCATCTTCTGATAAATATGAAACTATTTTGTGGAGTTCATAAATTCAATTAATCTTTCCACTGACACTAAAACCTGCAGCTGCTCTTCCATGTGATGTGCACACCAGAGAAGTGAAACTGTATAATTATGAGCAGTCATTGAACAGAAGTTTAGTGAGTTAAGGTAGAATGACTGAGCACCAAATGGAGTGGAAAATTCTCTTATTTGTGTATTTGGTTTTGGGTATAGAGCTTTTACCTATAGTCAGGTTTAGAGGCTAGATGTCATCTTTATATCACTCATCAAATTAATTCATTTTTCAGAGAGATTCTTTCTTTTCTGTTCTTCACTCCCTGGGTGCAACCACACGGCAGGAGGTTGCTGCTAGTGATGTAGCTTTCTTAGAAGATTTCTTTAAAAAATTCTGATGCAGCAGGAAAAGCTTTATAAGTATGTGATCCAAGAACCAGCTTCAGATTTTAAGCTGTAACAGGTCTCCATTTGCATTTAAAAACCTCATTCATATTCAAAGACCTGATCAGAATAAGGAAGAGAAAAGTGTAGCTAAAGGTTATAAAAGCACAATTTTTAGTGCAATTTCTAATTTAATTACAGGGGAAAAAAAAAGAATTGCTCCTCTAAACCCAGGTGTATTGCTGGTGAGATATGAGGAAAAAGCAGAGGCAGTACAAAGGTAAGGGTTATCTCTGCTTTCTGTTTCCTTGTGCAAAAGTATAGATGTCTCATTTGTTCTGATTTCAGAGAAGATATGTTAAAATTGAAAGAGTCTGAAACAACACTTAGTGACAAGCTACTCTATTTGAGAGTTGCAAGTATTCACACCTGCTAGCCTTCTACAATAACTATTTTGGAGGCTGTTTGCCTTGTCTTGAAGGAAGTTTTCATTTACATTTTACTGTTTTCTCCCATTCTAATCCTCTGTAATTTTAAATGTATTTTTTAATTTTAGAATTATGACATTCTTTGAAGGCTGGATGTTTAACTTAATGGGGGGGTTTACAAAGTGGAAAACTTTTGGACAGTATCCTATACTGGATATTGTTTCTGTTTTCAATCAGTTTAAAATATTAACATTGAAGTTATATGGAACAGTGATTTTTTGTTGGAGGAATAGGGTTTTTTTTTTATTGTGTGAATCCTTCAAACCCATCCAAACCCAAAACCTAACCATTTATATAACACCATGCACAAAAACACCTTTTCTGCTTTGAAAAAAAGGAACATCTGTAAATTTGTTTTGTGAGGGTTTCCCCCCCCCACTTTTTTTTTACTATAGTATAGATTTGAATTTGTAAATTTAGATTCTAATGCTTGTTGACAGAGAAGCAAAATTTTCATCAGTTTTGGTTTTTTGGTTTTTTTTTTTGATGATGACTAAGACTGAGGTAGGTAGATTGCTGAGACAGCTGTTCCCCAACTCATGGCAGTCTGAGCAATGTCTGTGATTGGTTGTGTCTGGACAATGTCAGCATTATTTTCTGGTTTCCCAGTGGTGAGAATAATTCCTGTAGTAGTAACACAAGAATGTCTTCCATTTCTCACTACTGACAATATTAAGTGGCCATAAAACTAAGATATAAAAGTCATCTGACTCTTGGTAAGTAGTGGTAAGGGGTATCTTGGTTGTTGCATTATATATTTCTTAAATTCATGAACTCCCGGTGCACAAGATTCAGAATTAAAAAGACAATCAGCAGCTCTAGTTTACACAGTCTGTTTTTGTATTGAAGACAATAGGACTTTGGCTGTAAGTATTTCAACTAGATTTCTTTAAGTATGAAAGAATTAGGCATAAAGATGGAATTCAGTTTCCTCAGAAGATCAAAAGAAAGTTTTAGTAAAAGAAGATGCAATAATTACAGAAACACAGTTTTCCTGTTTTGAAAAGGGATTTTCACAACTTAAACAATTCAATTCCTGTTTTTTTGGTAAATAAACCAAGCCAAAAAAAAACCAAAAAAAACAAGCTAAAACAACCCTCCCCAAATCAACAAAAACAAAGAAACAAACAAAAACCAAACCAACCAACCAACCAAAAAACAAAAACAATCCTCACCTGCTTAGGAGGCAAACATTCTGTGTTTTGCAGGTTCACTGTGTGTTATTTTCTGCGTGCAACACATTCAGATATCCAAAGTATTTAGAGCAATAATAAAATAAAAGAAGAAATTTTCTTCTTCCTTTGCCCACCTCCAGACCTTTTAACACATCATCTTTAGATATAAAAGGTTAGGTTTCAAGCTAGACATGTGTTGAAAAGGTCGCACTCCAATTTCGAAACCCAAGAGAACAATGAAATAAATGCTGGCTAGCTAGTTCTTCAGAATTTGTTTTATAGACATGAGAGAAAGAAAAAAATGGCCAACTTTGGAAATTATTTATCTTTTAAGAGATCATACTTATTGACTAACAGTGACTAAAGGGTGACTAACCCTTTAAAAGCTCATTAATGATTTTTAATTTTCAGGTTAACAGGAATTTTCAACCTGAATAATGATTAGAATTAGAATGCTGCTTTAACATCTCTAAAAATGGGCCAAGATCTTCAAACATGAATAGCTAAATTTTGGCATTTTAAACTATATATAGAAACTGACATATCGAGTTGCAGTTTTCAGAAGTGCTGAATATCCAAACCTTACTAGTTTAATGGGAGCACTTGCCTAAGAAGGAAGTGCTCTATGAAGCTAAAATGTAATTTATTTTAACAGCACTCTTCATGCACTGTGGCACAAAATGCTTTTCAAGAAAGGCAAACTTCTCTTCTCAGTCATAACACTATAAATTCAATTTGATTTTGGATTTAAAGGTATCAAAGTGGGACTAAATTTCTTCCAAAATGTTTAAGAACTCTTATAAGGTTCCTTACAAATGTAAGAACTCAGATTTATGAAAGAAGAATGAGGAGAATGAGGAAATTGTCTTGAATGTGATGTAAGCACTTGAGTTGTTTGATTTTTTTGATTTTCTTCTGCCTTATTATTTGGTGGCTGGGATAATCTGTCTTTCCCTGGTGGTGTCTGACACTGTTGGTATGTTTTTATATGCCAGTGTGGTTTTTGTTGGGACTCTCAGAGTATCCCCAGCAGCTGTCCTTGTCTGCCCAGGCTTCCAGGGCTCCCCCCAGCCCTGGCCAGGGCCCAGGGCCACCGAGCCCCCAGGGCCATCAGCCCTTGTCCCAGCAATGCTGCTGCAGGGGTGGTCTCCAGCTGCCCACAGCCAGATGCTGCCTCACAGGGAACTCCCAGTGGATCCCCCGTGGTCTCAGCTCCCAGAACCTGCCCTGACAATTTACTGCTCAGTTTTAGTGACAAATATAACACAGGAGCATGTAAAGAATAATTATGACAGCTGGTATGCAGTAAATAAAGGTCATGTGGTGACAGTTTTATACCTTAGTCTTACATGCAAAGAAAATAAAATAGAAAAAATAGTTGTTAAGGTTTTATTCAATATCTCTTGGAACAGATGTAAGAGGCTTGTATTTTATCAAAATGTACTTTCTTGAATTCCACCCAGGTATGTTTTAAAGAGCAAAACACCATTTCCTTTTACTACATTGCAATGTAAATTGTGGCATTAATAAATTTTTGCTGCTATAAGGAAATTAGTTATTTTAAAAGAGCTAACTGACTTTCATGGACTAGCACATGTGTGGCTGTGCACAATATTTACTTCCAAATGCTAATTGTCAGATAAAAAAAAAAGGAAGAGATAAAAGTCATTGGGGAAGAGAATATTTCTTCCCAATTTTAGCCAGAGGGTGGAATCCTTGGGTTTTTTATGGCTTATTTTTAATAATTTTATTATCAAGTGAATGCATTTTAAAACTTTAATCCCTATAAAATTTAAATCAAGAATTTAGGGGCCAAGATCTTGGAAGTAAATTAGAACGCTCCTGTTCTGTATATCTTGGTGAGAGCAATATGTCTTTATGACATGGTTTGGCCACAGCCAGCCTCTTGCTCACTCTCCACACTCCCTATTCCTTATCTCAGTGGGGAGGAGAATTCAAAGGAAAATCGTGGTTTTAGATAAGAACAATTTACTGATTCAAACAAAATAGAATCATAATAATAAATAATTAAATAGCTAAATAACTAAATAAATATAGTATCAACACCAGCAATAATAACAAAAATTATGGTAAAAAAATTTTGAATAGGGAGAGAGTAGTAAAACCAGAAAAACAAGTAATGTACAATACAATTTCACACCATCTGCTGACCAAAGCCCAGCCTGTCCCTGAGCCATGGACAGTCCCCTTCCAGCAAACTCTCCTCCTTTCAAGTACTGGGCATGACATTCTATGGTATGGGATATTCTTTTGGGCAGTTTGGGTCAGTTCTCCTGACTACGCTGCCTCCCAGCTTTTTCTGAGCTCCTCCCTTGCAGAGCATCAGGCAATGAAAAGCCCTTGATTTAGGGTAAGCGCTGCTCAGCAACAGCCAAAACATCAGTGTGTTATCAACATTATTCTCATACTAAATCAAACTCATAGTGCTGTACTAGGGTGAAAAATGAAGTCTGTTCCAGACAAAACCAGGATACTGTGTAACAGCCTTTGAGTCTGGATAAAAATTCTGTTCCTTCCAAACTTCTGTAAGTAATGCAAAGAAAGGCTAAAATTTGTGTTTAGCTGTAGTGATTCTAATTCTGTGTATTGGTTCATTACACTTTGACTTCTGCCATGACATATATTCCTACAGCCGAGAACATGATCGAGCATCTTCAAGTGGTATTTTTTTTTGCTGACATGATGGTCTGAGGACAAAATATTTCCATAGAAAGGTAGAGTAATAAGGAAACAGTAAACATTTCAGAAACATATGAATGTTCTGGTTTGAAATAAACTCAGCATGGTGAAATTCCAATAGGTCAGCCACAATAAATATGCAGTCACACATGACAATGATCATAATATGCATTTTTGTAGTTGTCTAGAAACCCATAGGGATTTACTTCTACTCAGTTTGTTTCAGAATAAATTAATGATAGGTTTGAAACTGTTGCACTATAGGGCTAAAGACAAATGACAGAAGGCCTTTGAAATCTACCATCAGCATAGCTACTCTGCCTAAAATTCTGACCAGAAGATGTTCTCTTTTCTTCCTCCCTTTCCTGATATTTCCTCTGGGAAGGTGGGAGCTAAGAATCAAAGGCAGGGGAATAAAAGATATTTCCCACAAGTAGCATTTTCAGTTTTCCAGTTTCTTTTGTTATAATCAATTCTTGAATGAGACAGACAAAATGTCCAAAATGTTGAGTATTTCCTGACCTGCTCTTTTTTGTGACATTTTTTTGTGTAAATCCAATTTTCTGCTGGCATCCCTGAGGAGTCATGGGATAATAATGCTATGTACAGACATCCCTGTCTCATTTGAAACAGCCCTTGGCTGCCCTTCCCAGCATGGCTGGACAGCTGACTTAAGCTCTTTCAGAGCATGCTGCCTCTGAATTGGAGTATGGGAGAGGCAGTAGCCAGCCTATTGGAATAATCTACATATAAGGAATCACACACTTGCAACAGGATTGGCCAAGTCAGTTTAAAAGCCTTATCTAACAGGAGAGAGCACAAAAACTAGGGAATTAATGACATTAAAATTCCTAAATAATTTCACACATATGCCACTACAGTTAAGATCAAACCAGTTTTCAGGAATATGGCCTACCTACAATTTACAGGCATGCTTCTGCCACTTCTCAGGGTCTAACACAAAAGACAAGAAAAGCAAGAAAATTATTTGACTTTCGGGCAACAACTTGGCTTTCACCAGTGATACCCAAGAGCTGTTGACTTGAAAGGTAGAGGCACAGCAAGAGAAAGCTGCTAGGTAAAGGACACATTTCCTTCAGGCTCTTCAGCTCTGAAGTAGAAAACACTTTACCTGCTGTGTCAGCTGAAAAAGAGGAAGATCATTGTCTCCTGGGTGGTAGCTTAGTGGTATCACACTGCCAGGCAGAGAGGGCAGAGCTCCGCAGTGCCAGAGCAGCCCTGGTGCCAGGGAAGTCGAGGCTTTGCACTGCTGTCACTCAGGCTTCATCCACCTTTCATCAATTTTGGTTCTGGTGCCAGAGGGCACGAGGAGCCAAACTTTGGGGGCTTCACAGCGAAACTTCTCCTTTTCCTACAGAAGGAACAGAGAGACTAAACTGTGCTTTGTCATCTCTGCAGTCCCTAGCCAGGCTGCTGATTGGGAAGGAAGAAGCTGGAGGTTTCCTCCCTTCAGAAGGGAGGAAATCCAAGAACATCCCCTTGTGTGTGCTTTTATTTTTGGGTCTTTTTGCTTCTCCGTTTTGTATCCCAGAAGATGTTCAGTACAGGGAATATATTTTTTTTGCTGTGGGAAGACAATCTTTTAGAAGACTAGACATTTGTGTCCCAGAGTTCAGAACAGTTCAGGGGGATATCTTCCCAGGGAACTTGTCAGATTGAAGAAAGAGATCAGGGCCAGGCCTTTTATACAGGTTATATAGATTACTGCACAGTATTGTATGCCATGAAAATTGCTATTTAGTAATGTTGTCATGTGTTTAGCAACTTTTAGTAAAATTAATAAAGTCAGTTTAACTGAGTAAACAAAGTGAAATTAAACAGAGAACTTTAGTCTCTAGGCCACTGTTTTATAAGGATGCCACTCCAGTTTAACTCTTCTGTGTGGAAGTGACATGGAGGAGGTATGGGACAAAGTATGTGAGTATGAGAAGGAGGCCAACACACAACTCTGTTCATCCCATCCCATCCCATCCCATCCCATCCCATCCCATCCCATCCCATCCCATCCCGTTCTATTCATAAAAGAAGACAGTTCTGAGTCTGACTCAGACACCTCCTCATTCATCCACAAAGCAGCCACAGTGTTGTGGTCACACAGTATTGGTGCAACAGCCTGGGGTCTTTCTGTCATGTCACCACCAGGCTGGCAGCTCCCTGTGGCCAAGAACTAGGAGCATCAGGGATATATTATGGGATAAAACTTGGCAGCCAAAGTCCATTCCACACCAGCCAGAAGCAGGGCACCCGTGGGGCACATGGACAGCTTCAGCCCTGGGCACCATGAGCTGCTCAGGAGGGGACAGAGGCTGGACAAGGATGGAGACCCTCAGGTGGGTTGACAAGGGCCCAGGGCTGGCCTGTGAGGAACTGGAGACCAGTTCTGCTACGGTGTCAGTGGGAGAGAAGCTGATGGCCCCAGGGGCTGACATGGGCTCTTGGGCCATGTGCAGAGTTGGAGGAGTCACAGGGCAGCTCTGTAAGGGCAGCCAGAGCTGGAGGTTCCTCCTGGTGCCTGAGACTTTCCTCTGTTTCAATATACAGGTCACATTTCCTACAGAAACTGAAAGCCAGAAAAAAAAAAGAGTAATTCCCAGGAACATGTGCATGTGGCCAACCCCCATTTTATAAAGATGACCTAACTATCAAAGGAAATACAGCAACATTTGAAAGGAAGAAAGAAAAAAGGCTGAAAATATAAAATGTAACATCACCTCTTATGGTCCCTGATTAATAAAGGCTCTTCAACAGCTGTTTCTTCACCTTCTGTTGTAGCAGGGTTTTACTAGATGTGTCTGCCAAAATATTAAAAGATATTTCCTATGTTCCTGGGGAGGTAGAAAGCTTTGTTGGTGAAATTCCAATTTTTCAAACATCTAAGAAGTTGAACAGTTGATATCAGCAGAACACAAGTGGTGCCATGGCTTCCAAACCAGGATGTATACAATTTGCTCAATTCACTGATAAAGAACTTTGGGAGTAATAAAGTTATTGTAATCTATGTGCTCAAAGGTAGGTGCATTTGGTGCATAAACATTGAATGACAGCATTGTGCACATCATAATTCTGACAGACATAATAGCCATGTATTCCCAGACTGTACTTCTAAAAGGCAAGATGGGTTCAGAAAAAGCCATGGCCTTCAAAAACAGCTTTAGTAGGAACATGTGCCTCAGAAAGACTGATTGTGAAAAATAATTTGTAAACCAGAATTAAAAGAAGATATAAAAGAACAATAATATTGACCCTTTTATTTCTACTAATAATACAGTAAAAAACTTCCACCTCAACTCTTTTAACATGACAGTAAAGCCTAAGATGTGGATGTATTTTACATGTATCACCTTTTGTTACATTACATAGATACATTTCTAACCACAGCCTCCACAGCATCTTCCCATACAGACTTGTGGAAGCAAAACCTTCAATCCTTGTGAGGCTTTGGTTTAAAATTAAAGAAATTATACATCTTTGAAAAACAGAGCACAAGAAGATAACTGGAGCTAAAATGAGATGTGGTATCGATCAGTTCATAAAAGAAATTACAAAACCAGTTTATGAAAGAAATATTTATGGGATGTGAAACTGGGTGAAAGGGGAATACAAGTGTATTACATAGTACATAACAGTCGCAAACACAGAAAGAGAATTTTTCACCCCTAGGAACTAGAAAGTGAGCCATGAGAAGGATAGTCCACAAAAAAATTCAAGAAACTCACAGTGAATGGGAAAGAACAAATGAATATTTGATATGGTGGTGTTACTGGACTCCTTTGCTAAACACAGAATTTTTCCTGGCTGTCTCAAGAAGGAATTTATTTCTGTTGTCCTGGCTTATCTGGGCACACAGATGTATTCTTCCTGCACATTGTCCAATACTCCTGAACAAAGATTACTCTTGTTTCTTCTCATGGTCTATGACTTTTGTTTATTTGTCCAAGTAGAATGAAACTTCATCTTACTTTTCCTGATCATTCTGTTCCACATATCAAAGTTTGCTGAGGAGCTCTGCTGTACACCTTAGCTCTTTTACATCCTGTTAAGCCTAGTTTTTGCAAACTGTCCCTTATTTCTACATCCAAATTGTGAAAAGCGTCATCCCTAGTGTCTTCACCAGGTATGGGTGGTATCCTTACCTGCTCCTGCTGGTTTGCAGATACCAAGTAATTTTTTTCATATATTCTATCACTACTTAACAGAAAAACCTGGAAATAGGCAAGTTCAAAACTTTGAGGTTAATAAACCCTCCAGCTTGTTTCACTAACAAAGTTTTTCTTTTCAAAAACATCTTTTTATTCTCCAGGTTTTTAATAAATTTGTGACAGCTTTTCAGCACATGCATCTGGCAGAACATTAAGAAGACATT
>VYXF01003356.1:35007-47076 GCA_013397295.1 Polioptila caerulea | reverse complement strand
ACACAGAAAGAGAATTTTTCACCCCTAGGAACTAGAAAGTGAGCCATGAGAAGGATAGTCCACAAAAAAATTCAAGAAACTCACAGTGAATGGGAAAGAACAAATGAATATTTGATATGGTGGTGTTACTGGACTCCTTTGCTAAACACAGAATTTTTCCTGGCTGTCTCAAGAAGGAATTTATTTCTGTTGTCCTGGCTTATCTGGGCACACAGATACATTCTTCCTGCACATTGTGCAATACTCCTGAACAATGTTATCAGATTACTCTTGTTTCTTCTCATGGTGTATGACTTTTATTTATTTGTCCAAGTAGAATGAAACTTCATCTTACTTTTCCTGATCATTCTGTTCCACATATCAAAGTTTGCTGAGGAGCTCTGCTGTACACCTTAGCTCTTTTACATCCTGTTAAGCCTAGTTTTTGCAAACTGTCCCTTATTTCTACATCCAAATAGTGAAAAGCGTCAACCCCAGTGTCTTCACCAGGTATGGGTGGTAATCCTTCCTGCTCCTGGCTGGTTTGCAGATACAAGTAATTTTTTTTCATATATTCTATCACTACTTAACAGAAAAACCTGGAAATAGGCAAGTTCAAAACTTTGAGGTTAATAAACCCTCCAGCTTGTTTCACTAACAAAGTTTTTCTTTTCAAAAACATCTTTTTATTCTCCAGGTTTTTAATAAATTTGTGACAGCTTTTCAGCACATGCATCTGGCAGAACATTAAGAAGACATTCTCTTTCAAGGTATTCAGAGAAATTCAGAAATGTCTTTTATCAGGTCATCAAAAACAGATCAAAGCATAGCTTTCCTCTGTCTTTGGGGAAGAGATCAACAGCTCCAGGAGGGGCAAAAGCTGTTCAGACATTGGGACATCATACTCCTGTTTCTGCCTTGATATCAATGCAAGTATTTTGGATCAAATAATCTGTTCTTATTTCTGAGTGCTGATTTTCCAAATACGAAAATGGAAAGCTGCTTTCACAGGTAAAAATACCCTACTCTCAGCCTAAAACCTCTGGTCATAAATGTTTAAAACAACAAACAATTACCCATATGGTAACACACTAACATCTTCAGACACTTCTAAGAAGAGCATGTCTTCCCATGACACATCTGTCTGGAGGTAAGATGTGGAATATCTCTTAGAGGTTATAAAGAGCACTATAAATTTTGTTGAGATTGATGCTGTAACTCTTTCTACATGACAAAATAATTTTGGATTCTTAAAAGGACACTAAGATGCCTGTGATATGCATACTTAGAAAAATCTTTCTCAGTTTTGACACTTTACAAGCATAATGAATTAAATAATTACAATCATATTTACCTTATTTGAGGAAGTAAAGGATTTACTATCAGGACTTCAGTTAATTTCCCCACAAATTTGACAAAAAGACATTTACAGAAGGCTTTCTAATCTATTAATTGTGAGAAACTATAACATGTGTTATTTCCAGGTGTTAAAGAAAGTAACTGCTCATCATTCTCCAGGAAAAATTTTAAAAAAACCTTTCCTACTGTAACTAGGTGACCCTGCAAGAATAGTGATAAAAGAGTCTTGCTAGAACTTCTGGGTCATCAGAAACAGACCAGAAAAACAGTAAGGGTTGCTGCTGAAATTTTCAATTATTACCTATTTCCTACAGACCACCCTCTGCATCTTCAGAAGGGGCATGGTTCCTGTAATTCTCCTCTTCTATGAAAACATTTTTAAGGATGGCACCATATGGATTTATCACAGACACCAACATGAAGCTCCTTCACACTTCAGAATTTGATTTTCTGCTAGATGTGTTTGGGATGACACCCTTAAACTAAAGGAAGTGATTCCCCTGGCTGTGAGAAACTGCATGTTTGGATCTTGAAAAAATTAATGGGGTGATGTGTTCATCAAATTGAAACTGACTTGACAGTTCAGCTAAGTAGCTACCAAACTGATGAACCCCTTAGAATTTCTGAATATCCAAGCTGTAGATATCATCTGTGTCCTGATAAAGGCAGTAGTCATGCAGCACATGCAAGAGAAACCAACATTGCACTCTAGGGCCACATTCCCTTTGGCATGCCTCCACAAGGCAGCAGCCAAAAGATCATTGACAGGTGCACAATGTGACCTTTTCCTTCTGGAGGAATTAATTCCCATAGCTAGGGGACAAAATAGTGTCTGTTTCCTGTACACATTACCTGGGGTACAGAAGATGAAACATGCAAAAAGAAAGACACATAAATAAAAGCACACACAAGGGGATGTTCTTGGATTTCCTCTCTTCTGAAGGGAGGAAACCTCCAGCTTCTTCCTTCCCAATCAGCAGCCTGGCTAGGGACTGCAGAGATGACAAAGCACAGTTTAGTCACTCTGTTCCTTCTGTAGGAAGAGTTTCGCTGTGAAGCCCCCAAATTTTGGCTCCTCGTGCCCTCTGGCGGCAGAACCAAAAGTGATGAGAGATGGATGAAGCCTGAGGTCTTGCGCTCCAAGGGAGAAACAAACTCAAAAGGTACCCCAGGCCAGATCCACTTGTGTGAGGCTTGCAAAGCCCTTTGCCACAGCTGCAGTGAGCACAGGAACTCACGGTTTGGCCCGGGACACATCCCTTGGAGCCAGGAGGCAGCGCAGGGAATGTCTGCAGCAGGAAGCTTCGACCTGGGCTGCTCTGGCACTGCGGAGCTCTGCCCTCTCTGCCTGGCAGTGTGATACCACTAAGCTACCACCCAGGAGACAAATGATCTTCCTCTTTTTCAGCTGACACAGCAGGTAAAGTGTTTTCTACTTCAGAGCTGAAGAGCCTGAAGGAAATGTGTCCTTTACCTAGCAGCTTTCTCTTGCTGTGCCTCTACCTTTCAAGTCAACAGCTCTTGGGTATCACTGGTGAAAGCCAAGTTGTTGCCCGAAAGTCAAATAATTTTCTTGCTTTTCTTGTCTTTTGTGTTAGACCCTGAGAAGTGGCAGAAGCATGCCTGTAAATTGTAGGTAGGCCATATTCCTGAAAACTGGTTTGATCTTACTGCAGTTGTACTTGTACATGAGTGACATAATTTAGGAATTGTTTTCATCTAAAATTTTGTCACTGAAAAGAGCAGGACAGGAAATGCTCATTATTGGATGTTTTTGTTCATCTCACTCAAAAACTGATTAGAAAAAAAGAACCTGGAAAGATGAAAACTCTTCACATGGGAAAAACCCCTTTTATTCCCCTGTCATTCCTTGTTAGCTCCCATCTTTCCAGAAGAACTACCAGGTCAGAGCTTTAGGTATAAAATAACTATACCCAAAATGAAATTTAAAGGTCTTCTGCCATTTCCCCTTAAGCCTGTGATGAAAAGCCTATTTTTGAATCTCGTTTTTCATGTATTCAAATAAGAACAGCATAAAGTCTTATCCATGAATATAATAACCACACATTGTTATATAATCACATATTTGCTCGCAGTTTGGATGCCAGTTCTAGAGGTACCTTTTCTCACTGATTTTCTTTCAGAGCTTTTGATCCATGTTTTTCTGCTGATAGCTAAGGCTCACATTATAAATGCACCTTCCACACTCATATAATGGATTTCAAGGAAAATGGGATTACCTGTTAAAGACAGTTACCAACAGCAGAAATAAACATTTACTGGACTGCTCTGCAGAGATTTTGGCACTGTAATGTGGGCATAGGTACATGAGATTATGTACAATATCCTTACTTACATTATTTCAGTAAAATAAAATACTGAGTTTCTTTTTCTGTAGTACCACATGATTTTGATGCATGTTTTAATTCTGATTTCTGATTGTTCTTTTAATGGATTTGTATTGCTAGAAATATTTTTTGGAAAGAAATTTCTTGATTCTCACATCCAGGGATGGGCTCCAATCCCTATGAGATTCAAGACAACAATTAGGATGTATGCTTCTTTTTTTGCCTTTGCTATAGCATGTGAGGCCACACGTTCATAATGACTGGTATATAGAAATATTTCCATATTAAGAATAAGATGTTGGTCAGTATATGTCATTATTCATATTAATTTCCATATTACCCATAGTGATGTATTGGAAGAACACTGATGCTTTAATTAGTAATTTATGCAGTTGTCATATGGATGAGAAATGAGTCTCAGACTTAAATCCTGCTCTTTGTGTCAGTGAAACTAAAAACAATGTTATACTAATGATGGTACAATATAAATATAGCTCTTAATTAACAGAAGTCTGATAATTAATAAATTACAATTTTATGTCCTGGAGCCTTTTGCTATTAATCATTATTTGTTTTAGAATATAAGCAAAACATCGTTAATGACAGTAAGCAGATTGTGAGTATGAAATGAAATGTATCTTTTTTTTTTTTTTTAAACTGAATCTCATTAAGATAATTTCCCAGTCAGAAGCCCCTAGTTATTTTCTGCTGAAGCCTTGAACTTACTTTTTTAAGTTTTTTGAGTTGGGTAGTTGGGTGGGAATTAGCAGGTTTCTGATCGTTCCAGAAAATAAGACTGAAGGACAAACAGCACGATAATAGTCTCACCCTCTCATTGCAAAGTTTTATCTTGCTTTTCTTTGTGAGACAGATTTGTTGCCATTCCTTATTCACTCAGGACAAAAAGATACAGCAGTGCTTAGAATATGTTTTGTAAGACAAAACACAAGGGGAAAAAATACAAGACATAGGATTTAAGCTGTTTCTGCCACTACCTCCATTTTCATGTTGTGATATTTTATACAGAAGATAATTTTAAATGTGTTATGGACAAAACACAACAAAACCAGAAACTGTTCAGGAGCCTCAGAAAATTTCAAAATTTCTGTCTCTGCATTACAAAATCCGCCATAAATTGTGTAATTGATCTTCCCGTATTTAGGGAAACTCCAGGGGCCAGCACAGCCCCCTTGCAAAGAATGAACCTCATCTTGAGAAAATCACCTTCCCCTCTTCCTCCACCTTCCCCTAACCAGACAGGAAGGTTACTCCCACACATAGTAGTCATATTATTTGACTTTAGAAGCCTTTTTTCTGCCATAAATCAAGAATTTAACTTGAAGTAAAGAACTGTAACAGACCTCTGGTCCCATCTCCTCTTCCTTTTGAAAAGATTCCCTGGATGGACTCTCAATCTCATTGATAATTGCTTGTCTTGACTCTTGGCAGATGGTGTTACCAGCCCCTGTTCCTGCCAGCCCTGCTGGTGTCCTGTGGGACTGCACTGTGGCCAGTGAGGCCTCATCCCCCACTTTGGAGCACCCTTGTTGCAAATCCCCAGCAGGAATGTCCTGCCTGTCCATTTCTGCATCTGTAGGAACAGTTTCTGCTTGCCTGACTGCATCTTACATACCCACAGTTTGGTCCTCTCCGCCATGAAAATCACTTGAAAAATACAAAAGGGACTAAATCCAGCAGGAGATGCCTGAGGGAATTTATAAATCTGGCTGAAATTCACACCTAGAGAGTTCCAGTATGAATTAGTCCAATAATTTGTTGTGTAGGCAGAGAGGAGCTAAATCAGCCACCCTGGGATAAAGTCAACCTAATACCTCTTACCAACACATTGTCTCTCAGCTGGGGACAGTTCCAGTGTTCCTGTTCCACCAAGGGAATTGACCACTTGAGTGCCCTGGGTGTGCACAGTGGAACAACACTGCTGTGAAACTCACCTGCACCACAACTATAACTACAGAGCAAGCATATTTTTATGCTTATATCTCACTAATTCTACTCTTGTTGCCAAATAATTTACAGAAGTTTTTCGGTCTCTAAGGTGGTAAAAGTGTCAGACTTGTAGTTTAAGTAAAGTATCCACAGGTTATTACACCTTTCCACAATTCATTTTTTTAGCAACAATGTTATTTTAATATTTCTGACAAAGTACAAGACTACGAAATACTTATATCTGATAAAATTAAGCCGTTTAAGATAGATACTGTTGATATTATTGTAGTCTGTAAGGAATTACCTTATTTTCTTTTATAAATTGTTGAATTACAAAAAAGGTGTAAAGGTTTTAAGAGCTGAATGAAAAGCAAAATTTTTTTTTAATATATAAATTACTATTTATTCTTGTCAAGAGTGTCAAGAGTATCTTAAAGAGGAGACACTTCACATAATATAGACAATAAACCCATATTCCAGCTCTCTGATAGCAACAGACTAGGTTCTTGTGTCTCATTGGGTTAGGCTAGCACAAAACCTGAAATATAGGGTAGCACATACAACTCAAAGACACATTTCTTCTGATTTTAGGAGCAAACTAGGTCTAGCTCCCTGTGAATGTACAGAATAGCCAATATATCTGGAGAACAATTTGTATTCATGCCATCTGCAGAAGATCATGCATCATGCAAGGTGATTCAGACATGTACAAGTCCTTTAACATATCCCTTGATCTCAGAAATGGTGTAAACTGTGAGCTAATAAATACATCCAGTTCTAGTACCTGAATGGGCGCTGATAGCTATTGATACATTGAAGGAATTCTTGGTAATATGTTGAAATTGTGAATTTTACATACTGCAGTTTGAATGATACCTGTGAAACAGGTCAGCTGTGAAAGCAGAGTTTCTTTTCTTAGGATTATAATTTTAGATGGATTCTCTGGCAGTTCTAAGCTCTTCCTATCTTTCTTTAATTTTGCAGTGGGTGAATGGACCATGGTTATTTGAAATGTGGTGGGGAGAGTGCATCTCTGTAAAATTAATCTCTGGCAGCTGTTTTTGCTTCTTGGAACTGCTCAGAGGACATTACAAGTCTAAACGCTTTTTATATTAATACATATGAATAAATAGATGCACAGTATATAGTTTCAGGCATATATGGACTGGTAATTTTATGGTCCTTTTAACCTCAACAAAAAGAAAAAAAAAAGCAACATACACATTCCTACCAAGCTGGCTAATTTTAAATATCTACATTAAGACGGTCAATCATGCTGTGAACTTTAACATTCACAGTCTTGAGCAGTTTATTATTTGACACTGAGTGTTAGTGAAACTGGAAAGACTAGTGTAAGTGTGGACATATATATCATAGAATCAAAGAATCATTAAGGTTGGAAAACACCTTTAAGATTATCAGTCAACTGCCATCTTAGCACCACCATCATATTTCCTGTCAAATCCTTTCTCAAGTGCCATATCCACAGCTTTCTTGAATACTTGCAATGATGGTGACTCCTTCATTAACCTGGGGAATATCTTCTAATGCTTTACAAATCTTTTTGTGATTAAATTTTTTTCAAAAACCAATCTAAGCCTCCCCTGGCACAACTTAGGGCCATTTTCTCTCATCCTGTCACTTGTTACTTGGGAGAAGAGACCAACACCCAGAATAATCTCCTTATACACAGCTACATGTGATTTCACATTCCATATCACTTACACAGGAGGACATTGAAATTGTGCACTGCACTTTGTACACAAACACAAAGACTCACATGGTTTTGTAGCAGAAACATGACAGTTGTTTTTTGGTTTTGTCTGGGGTGAGTTTTTTTTGGTTTCTTTTTTGTTTTGTTGGGTTTTGGGGGGCGTTGTTTAGTTGGTTGGGTTTTTGTTTTGTTTTGCTTTTGTTTTTAGAATATGATCTCAAAGAGGGATGCCACATTCTTCCCAAGAACATTTTGGATTCAGTGAAAATGAAACATGTGGGGTTGAATGTGTCCCAAAATGAAGCTAAAGTATTAAGAAGCTGTGTCTGTAATTTCTGGTGAGATTCTTTTTTTTTTCTGAGTGCTACCCAAATGCCTTTGGCATAATTATAGGACTTTGTCTAGACAGCAGTGCAAATTTTTACATATGGGCATGTGCAACATAATTTAAAGTCCACAAATCTGCACTGTTATCTCCATAACTTTGACAAAAATAAGATTAGAGAGCTAGGGGGAATCTTTGCTTCCCACACTTTCCCCTTTTTTTCTGTGTATTTCAGTGTGAATATATTTGTGTCAATAGATTGAAAATTTTGGTAATATGCAAGTTTATGCCAGATCTGTTACTGAATTTTCTGAATTCACCTAATGTGACAATAACCTCATCCTTTACAAAACAGAGCTCTGGGATCATTTTCCATAAGTTTTCCTCCTTACTTACCCCCTCTGCTTTCTAATATAGTCTAATTTATTCCACTCTAATTCAATCTTTCTGCCAGTTTTAGGAATGTAGATAACAAGTCAGAAGATGGAAGAGTCCTTCTACCATGACCTTGTTTTAATCCATTTGTGTTAGAGATTTTGTATAGTTTTTTTATTTGTTTGTTTTTTCCTTTTTTTTGTTTTTTTCCTAGTTTTTTCTATATTTTTTTTCCATTAACGAGCTACAGAACAAAACTCCATATATGGGGAATAAAACTAGATATAAATAACTTGCTTTCCACAGTTTCTTATTTACTTTTACCAGCTCAGTGTCTTTCTAATATACCCTGTTGAAATGGGATAGAGGACAAATATAAATTTTGTTAACAGGTGAGAAAATCCTGTCTGTAGCAATGCCTTTGGGAAAGTCTCTCTTAGGAGAAATGGATATTAATTGTGGAAAATGTTTTTAAATAAATAGAATTATGTGTTTTTGAAATCAGGTAGCCTGTTCATAAAAAAGCCTGCTGTGATAGTTTGACATATTACACTCACAAAATAGCTAACTATTTAGATGTGTAAAATATGGGGTTTATTACTTTTAAAGCTGTGTTGACAGGGATAAAGCAACGGTGGAAGAGAGAGTTCACTAGGGGATCTCTGTAAGGAGATGTTAAATGGACACGAGTGACTACAGCTTTGCTTCTTGTCACTTGGTTTCTGCCAATGAGAAAGACTTTTTGTGTGAGAGGAAGATGATGTATGAATAAGCCTAACAGGTGAGAAGGTGAAGGGGTCACATGTCTTTTTAGGGTTTTGCATATTGAAAATACTGACTGTAAATTGCATGCAGGGTGATGTGGTCTCAGAATATCATACCATCTTTTCTTAAATGAAACTGCTCCAGGTTTACATCTCATTATTCATTATAAATATCTGTGCTGTCTCATTATGGAAATATGCATAAATAGATAATGTCTAATATGGCAATCCAAAAGATATCTCCTTTGTTTGAATCCTTTGGGTATCCCAAATAGAATTTAGCAGATTTCCCTTTCCCCCAGAATAACTGGTTGAGTTACTTGCATACAATAAAAGTTGTGTTGCTTATATACAATATATGATTAGCAATAGCTGTGCCATATTCAATCTCTTTTTCAGTCAAGAAAGGAACTTCAGAGGACCTTATGGCTCATTTAATTTGCTGGAAATTCCAGAGAAATAAATAAACAATCCACAATTATTGTAGACCCTTTTTTTATATTTTAAATAATATAATTGTATATTTGAATTCATAGTAATATTATTTAAGGCATTGTAATTCAATAATGTTAATTTTCTGTAAGTGCATTTAAGGAAAAGGGAAAATCATGTTCAGACACAGGGTTTAATGACTTAATATCCAAAGTAGGTATCTATTCATGTTCAATGGTCCATATAGAATAGCCTGCTCCAATGCCTTTAGAATAGAACAGGTCTGTATCAGGCCATTTCTCATCAACAAGTCAGAAAACTTCTTTCAACAATAAAATTTTGAAGCTTCATATTGTTGCCTTGTACACTCCTCAAACTTTAGCACACAGGGCTGTTACATCAGACATGCAAGTGCAGAGTTACTTAGCATGACCAAGAAGATGCTTTTTTCTTTTTTTGTAATAGAGGCAATCATTTCACTACTTACCATTCCTGAATTTTAACCATGCATCCTAGACTCCTCATAAAATCCTTCTCTGCATGCTCTGCTTGACAGATAATGATAACTCAGGTCCTTATTCCTCATGTCAAAAATACTGGAGGGAAAATGCAGAGCAAAGAAAATAATAGCAAAAACATAACAATAACCACTGTTATTTTCTTTTCAGTCCCAAACTATTGGCTTCCACATCTTGCAAAGATCAACATGCATCTAGCAATTATATAAGAAGCTCTTGCAAAATACAGGAAGAGAAACAAACTCCATTTTAGCATCAAGGATGTAGTCCAATAGCTATGCAGGCAATAAGTATTTCTCCAGGTTTGTTGTTTCCTTTACTCTCCTCAATTTTCTTATTTCGGCATATGGATTATAGAGATTTGTCTCACAGTATCCTCCTATTTTCATTCCTGATTTTGGGACCAAGGTGTTAACACTTATTCTACTTTTATTTTATACTTATCTTCACTTTTATAGAAGGGATATTCTAGATTTGGTTAAAAAGTTCATAATCATTTGAGTAATGTAAATTAATGTAAATTAGTGAGTCCCTACCCTGAATTCATCATCAGAGTAGAGTGCTAATTATGCAGAATATAAGGGAGATGAAGGAAAGCAGGAGTTAAGGCCAGAATTTTCAGTCATTTTGTATGTCTTTGTCATATTTGCAATCCTTGTTTTAATTTATACAACTGAGAGCTAGGAATAGTTTTTGCTGTTATGACCAGAGTCTTCAAACATGCAAATAGACTGCTGTTTATTTTCTTTGCCTTCATATTACAAACATCTGGTCCTTCTGTATTTTATATTTGAATTTTACTCTTTTTTTTTTTTTTTTGCTCAGTTTNTTTTTTTTTTTTTTTACTGAGATTTAGATGAAATTCCTTTCATGTGGGAATGTTTCAAATAAAACAAATTTTTACCTAAGACTGAAAGGAACATGGATGGATGGATAGACAAATAGAAGATAGATAGACAGATAGATAGATAGGTAGATAGATATCTTAGAAAGCCCCATCTGTTTTCATCAGAAATATTCTAAAGAACTGTGTACTGTGTTTATGGGGCAAGGTTTTGCAAGCAGGAGGGCTGCAGGGGTGACTTCTTTGAGAAGTCATACAGAGCCAGTTTCAGCCAGTTTTAAGATGGACCCATCACAGGCCAAAGCTGAGTAAAACTGTGATAGTGGTAGTTCCTCTGCAACTTCCTGTTTAAGGAATGAAAAAGAGCAGCTAGGAGAGAGGAATAAGAATATGAGCAAGAAAGCTCTACTGACACAAAGACTGGTGGAGAAAAAATTAGCGGGTGGGGGTGCTGAAGGCACAGGATTTTCCTGAAGTCCATGGAGAAAACTATGGGGATGCTGCAGATGGTGGAGCAGATATCCAACTGCAGGCTGCGGGTGTGCCTTGAAGGAACTGGGAACCCATTGAAAGCCAACACTGGAGCAGGTTCCTGACAGGACCTGAAGCCTATGGAGAGGAACTGGACGATACTTTCTGGCAGGACATATTACCCCTGTACCTAAAGGACAGAACCCTTGGAACTGATGCAGCATTTCTTGAAGAAATGCCTCTGTGAATGACCTGCATTGGAGTAGTTTGTGAAGAACCATATCCTGTGTGTGGGACCTCTCGCTGGAGCAGGGGTGCAGCATGAAGAGAAAGGAGTGGCAGAGGGAAAGTGTCATTAATGGTGTAAAATCCCCCTTTTCCGTCCCCCTGTGCTGCCTGTGGAGGAGGACATAGAAAAAGTAGGAGTAAATTGACTCTAGGATGAAGAGAATGGCGGGGGGAAGTTTGGGGTTTTTCTTTTGTTTTGTTCTTATTTCTCACTATATTACTCAGTTATTTATTAGGAATAANTGGTGTAAAATCCCCCTTTTCCGTCCCCCTGTGCTGCCTGTGGAGGAGGACATAGAAAAAGTAGGAGTAAATTGACTCTAGGATGAAGAGAATGGCGGGGGGAAGTTTGGGGTTTTTCTTTTGTTTTGTTCTTATTTCTCACTATATTACTCAGTTATTTATTAGGAATAAATTGAATTATTTTCCCCAAGTCATGTTTTTGCTCATGTACGTAATCTCTCTGTATTTGTCTTGTCCTGTGAGCTCTTTGCTTTGTTTTCTGCTCTTTGTGGATGGAGGACAACTGCTGTAGAGACTGCTGGGCGTCTGGTGGCTGGCCGAGGTACTCCACCACAAGTTGTTAGATATTAAGCTGCACCAAGGGAAATTTAGATTGGACATTAGGAAAACGTTTTTCATGGATAGAGTGATACAATATTGGAATCGTCTGCCTGGGGAGGTGGTAGAGTCACCACCCCTGGA
>VYXF01003356.1:15381-34063 GCA_013397295.1 Polioptila caerulea | reverse complement strand
GGGGTGACTTCTTTGAGAAGTCATACAGAGCCAGTTTCAGCCAGTTTTAAGATGGACCCATCACAGGCCAAAGCTGAGTAAAACTGTGATAGTGGTAGTTCCTCTGCAACTTCCTGTTTAAGGAATGAAAAAGAGCAGCTAGGAGAGAGGAATAAGAATATGAGCAAGAAAGCTCTACTGACACAAAGACTGGTGGAGAATTAGAGGGTGGGGGTGCTGAGGGCACAGGATTTTCCTGAAGTCTGTGGAGAAAACTATGGGATGCTGCAGATGGTGGAGCAGATATCCAACTGCAGGCTGCGGGTGTGCCTTGAAGGAACTGGGAACCCATTGAAAGCCAACACTGGAGCAGGTTCCTGACAGGACCTGAAGCCTATGGAGAGGAACTGGACGATACTTTCTGGCAGGACATATTACCCCTGTACCTAAAGGACAGAACCCTTGGAACTGATGCAGCATTTCTTGAAGAAATGCCTCTGTGAATGACCTGCATTGGAGTAGTTTGTGAAGAACCATATCCTGTGTGTGGGACCTCTCGCTGGAGCAGGGGTGCAGCATGAAGAGAAAGGAGTGGCAGAGGGAAAGTGTCATTAATGGTGTAAAATCCCCCTTTTCCGTCCCCCTGTGCTGCCTGTGGAGGAGGACATAGAAAAAGTAGGAGTAAATTGACTCTAGGATGAAGAGAATGGCGGGGGGAAGTTTGGGGTTTTTCTTTTGTTTTGTTCTTATTTCTCACTATATTACTCAGTTATTTATTAGGAATAAATTGAATTATTTTCCCCAAGTCAAGTCTTTTTTGCTCATGTACGTAATCTCTCTGTATTTGTCTTGTCCTGTGAGCTCTTTGTTTTGTTTTCTGCTCTTTGTGGATGGAGGACGACTGCTGTAGAGACTGCTGGGCGTCTGGTGGCTGGCCAAGGTACTCCACCACAAGTTGTTAGATATTAAGCTGCACCAAGGGAAATTTAGATTGGACATTAGGAAAACGTTTTTCATGGATAGAGTGATACAATATTGGAATCGTCTGCCTGGGGAGGTGGTAGAGTCACCACCCCTGGATGTGTTTAAAAAAAGACTGGATATGGCACTTGGTGCCATGGTTTAGTTGGGGTATTAGGGCATGGGTTGGACTCGATGATCCTGAAGGTCTCTTCCAACCCAGTCATGTATTGTATTGTGCTGCAAATGCATTATCTTATAAGAACAAATACCAGTGACTGAAATGGGAAAATTTTCCATGGGTGGGATCTGCCCAGTGTGCTGTACATGGATTGGAGATCCATGAGAAGCAAAACCACCTAGAATTCCATAAATATTTAAGATTATCCATACTCTTATATCCTTGTGGTACAAGCTCTAATAAATTGGACTTTATGAGCTTCTTTCTTACTGAGATTGTAATAGCCCAGCGCCTCCTGGAGCAAAACAGGACTAAGTTTGGGGTTAGTGTCTCAATTTGGAATGCATCCTGGAATGGATGAGGTAATGGATGAGGTAATTAAAAGGTAATGCTGAACCCAGTAGACTGTCCTTGATAAGTCATGGTTGCAGTAATTACAGATACAAAATACAGTTCTCAGGGCACAGAAAAGTTTTTTCTTGAGTGACTGTGTACCTTTTAAATGACATGGCAATCCACACAGATCCTGAATGCACTTTTTCATGATTTTTGTGCACCAGGAAACCATTTGGCCCTAAGAAAATACAGTAGCCAAGTTGCAGCTGCTTGAAGCATTTTCCCATTAAATGTAATGGCACTAAAGTGTAAGTGCCAAGGGCCATTATGCTCTGACAGTATAGTCAAGAAAAGTACCCATCTGCAGAAAACATGCAGCAAGGTAGAAACAGAGCAATGAAATAACCATGAAAGCAGTTGGAGCCTCAGGACAAGAAAAACAAGTGATTTGCCATAATGCTTAACAACAAAAGGAGAGGTATGAACAGTTATCTGGGTTCTCAGAGTTACAAGTACAGTATGGGTGAGCAATATTGCCTTTGGAATAGATCCCTGTTCCCACTGTAGTGTTCTGTTCCTTTCTGGAAAGCCAGGTCCCCCCAAGAGCAATCATAACCTCATCATGCAAAATAAGAACCAACTCACAAAAGGCTGCTTCTGTAGAAATCCTCCATGCCTCAGCTCTCTGTGCAATAAGAAAACTCCCTAAAAGGAGTTAAATCAGAAAAAAAAAATTAAAGAAAAGCAATGTGCAAAGCCAAAACACCAAGTTTTATCTTTAGAGCAGTGGTAAATAGAAACAGTTGATCACAGTTAAGATGCCTTATTAATGTTCCAGCTCTTGCTTTACATAGCACATTAGTAACAGCTGTGTGGAGCTCAGGACAGTACCTAAATCTGAAGTTTTACTCTTCAATACAGCATCAGTTGGACAAACAAGCAGACTTTGGTTTTGGTTGTGCCATTTTGAGTGTATTCAACCTCTGCCATTTTATTGTTGATATATTGTGATATGAAAATGTCTTATATGGTCAAGCACAGGGCTATAGAAGGCAGAAAACTGGATAAATAGTAGTTTATAGTACAGCTAAAGAGGAAAAATATAAATTTATATATTTTTATGTCTTTTCTGAAAGTAATAACACAGGTGAAAGGAAAGAAAACTACATGAATAAATATTTACTAAAATAGTGACTAAATTTTGCTCAATCCTGCTTAGAGCAAAACTTGATTTTTTTTTCCTTAACTATAGCATAGTGAATTAATAGAATTTCAGTAGATCAATCATATTGTTCTACCAGTTTGAATTTCCTATTAATTTGATTGCCACCACTTGAGTCACACAGTAGAATTCTCTAGCACCAGTGAGCTTTGTCTTTCAGTGGTCCCAAACATGTCATTTGCACAAAAGGTGAAGTGCCACATGATGACTCAATTAAAAAAAATAAATTAACACGTCCTTCTTATCTCTCTCTCATTTTCTTCAATAACATTTTAAAATATGAACCTTGAGTTCATCAAATGCTTAGCAAGTTGATTAAAAGGTGCAACTAATTTTCCTGATTAGCTGAAGATTTGTTGTGAACATTATATTTTGCATGATTTAGAAACACAGTGGCTCATTATTATTCCTTCGTATTGTCATCAGATCACAATAGCTTTTGCTTCCGCTTTTCTCACTTGATGAAAGTGAGATAGATAAACAGATATGTTTATCTGGTTGTGTCCTCTTAAATACTGCTCTTTCTCTATGGTTTGCATCTGGAAAAGCTTCTATTTGAGATTTTTTTTTCCAAGCTCTACCTCAGTCACTTGTGCAACAAGACTCAATGGTCTCTGGTGTCTACTCAGATCATTATTATTATATTAACTTCATATTTAATTCTCCTCTGCTTTCTATTATGATTTTTTTTTTCTTCTATTCTTTCAGGGAAAAAAAAAAGCATCAATGAGAAACAATTAAATCCCAAACATCATTTAAACATGTGCAAATGAAAGACTACCAATTAACTGATACTCAGATGTATATCCATACAAGTGAACTGTAGGGAGACAAAAATAAAACTCTACTAGAAATGCATGTCTTTAACAATGCATTACTCCAACAGCAGGGGACCACAAAAGAACTTGGCAGTAAGTAGCAAGCTCTGGTGCAAAATATTTCTGTGGTTAAATTTCAAGGTTACAAAATATTATAAGCATAATTTATATGCATTGACTAGGATTTTGCCATGTTTTCTGAGTATTATTGTGTGCTTTGTTTCAACGACCAATGACAGTGTTTGAGCAGTTGAGTTTGAAGTAAGGAATGGAAATGCAAACTAATATAAATATAAAATACTAAGCTCTAGCACGGTTCTCAGGAAAAGAATTTGAAAAAGGAGATGAAACATAGAGTTTGTTTTTGGAGAAAAGGATGAGGATCCATGAAGCCTCTGGTTGACCTTTCCAGCTCATTGTACTGTGTGTGCATGTTCCTGTGGTCTGAGGACAGTGGGAATGACTCAGCCAGCCTTTGCCGTCAGCTTGGCAGGCTTCTCCTGGATTCGGATGGTCTGAAGTTAATGGGGTTCAGGTACTGACAATGGTGTCTCTTTCTGATCCCTACTTTAGATCTGAGCTGCTCTAAGGAACAAATCTACCAGAGGAAATCCTGGGTTACAAGCAGCTCTTTGTTCTCCTTTTTTCAGTTCACCCAGAATGCTACATGAGAGAAGCAGGGGCACCACTTCTGTGAATCAGTAAGTAACCTGGTCATGCTCAGTCCCGTGTGATGAGAAATTATGGTACTCTCTGTTTGAGAAGTGAAACTTCTAAAAATCAGCTCATCCTCCCTATTGATTCTACATTTCAGTTTAACATCTTTAAACTTAAATTTCTGAAAGAAATTGATTCTTAATGATTGCACGATTAATGTTTGTGCAGCTCAGCGATACAAAAAGATAAGGTTCAAAGCAGGAATGTTATCTAACCTCTCCCAGAACAACTTGAGCAAGATTAAAACTAGGCAGCAGTTTTCCATTCTCAATAATTTCTAGTTGCCTGTAACTATTGTAACTTTTTGTTAATCTGCAGAGTGAAAATATTTTTATGCACTCAAACCGTAATTCAGCTTTATATTCAAGCATATAATTAATTTACATTCTCATGAAAGGATTATGTGTGTGCTTAATGTTAAGTAGCTGTTTAAGTAGCAAGCAAAGAACAGGAACAAAACCCCAGAGAGAATTAAAAAAAGACAAAGTTTTTGAACAAAAATATATAATTTAATTACGAAACCTTCCGCCACAAGATGTTACACTTCAGATTTTTTTTCTATATATAATATCAAAGAATGTCTACACAAAGAAAGTAGGAAAAATGCATGTAGGGTTGTTTTTAATATTTTAATAAAAATATTTCATAATAAAAATCTTCCTATTGAACGTCAATGTTCTGCAGTCAAAACCTATTTACATTGGGGAAGTTCTATGCCTTGCTTACCCTGTTGTATCCTGCTCTGAGGATCTTTTGGCCACAGCCCAAAACTGTGGAGGTACACAAATTGTTATCTTAGTGAACTATTTGGCCTTGAGAGAGACACAAGTCTACCCTGCTGTTCTACTATTGGTGCTTCGATTAGTCACCTGCACAGACATCTGGAGAAATTAAACACCCCTGTCATTGTCTACAGGAGACAATTTTGTTCACAGTGTTCCTTAGTCACTGCTTTTACTCATGTGGTTTTGGAAAGTAACATAGCATCTCACCTTACTTTAGAAATTAATGTGTTTAACTGATCTTACCATTAATTTCCTCTTATTGCTGTATTTTTCCTTATATAGATTATTTGGATATTGAATGTGTTTAAGGAATGATGATGTATTCTTCATGGGCAGAGGAAGATATACTGCATTTGTGATCTTGCATATTTGGTCTCCCTGAAATGCATCACAGCATAGTGCTGAAGATAATTAAGTATTTGTAAATGTAAAAATATTTTTTATAAGGTTTATTGTGCCTGCTATGGTTTTTTTTAAGCTCCTTTTACACCTGTCTGAACTACGTAAAAAATCACAGGCAGGTTGAAGTTGGAAGGGACATCTGGAGGTCACCTGATCCTTCTTAAGCAAGGCCACCTTGGACTGATTGTCCAGGGCCACATCCAGATATATTTTTAACACCTCAAAATAGGGAGACCTCAAAAATTCTCGGTGCAACTTGTGCCAGGGCTCAGTCCTCCTCCCACTGAAGGATTGGTTCCTGATGTTCAGAGAGATCCTCCTGTGTTTAAGTTTGTGTGCCTTTGGAGCCTGGCCACATCCTCTTTTCACCCTCCCTGCAGGTGTTTATGCACATTAAGATTCTCCTGAGCCTTCTCTTTTCCAGGCTGAGCAGTCTCAGCTTCCTCATTCGGGAGGTGCTCCAATCTATTAATGTGCTTAGGGACCCTGTGCTGGACTCTCTCCAGTAAATGAGCAGTGCCAAAGGCATTAAGAAGCTCTAAGGTGGGAGTTAAGTTCCTCACTTTCTTAAGCTCTCTTGAAAAACCCTATAGACAGCTATTTTTTGTTAGCTAAATGCCTTTGAGTGTCTGACTGTAATGTTCTTAGAATTATTTTAATTTGAATTATACAGAAATGAGTTCAAAAGAAGGTTTTTATTCATTTGGCCTTTCTACACTGATAAGTAAACTTTCATTTTTCCTCTTTTTCTGTAAAGTATATAGCATATGATATGAAAAATATAGAGTATTTAAGATACCAGCTTTCTTAACATGTGAATACAACTGAATACTTGGGGAAAGCATCTTTATGACTTAGACACAATGTCTGTAATAATTTTACACAATTCTGTCTATTTTAATAATAATATTAGTAGGAAAAAAAAATAAATTTTGATTCCTAACTTCTAAATCTAGGGGGTATAATCCTCTGCTGAGAGACAAAAGAAAGTAAATCAAGTCTTTGAGTGCCTGGCTGTGAAACTAACCACAGCAATTTCATAATAATTTTTTTGAATTAATTTTTCCTCTCTTGGTTTTCACAAAAGTAATGGGTAATGTTTTCTCTCAGATAAGATGAAGACTATATAATTTCTCTTTCTATGTAGTTTTGGCATAATGTGGTCTCTGGATGTAATTAATATTTATAAAATACATCTTCCTCATTGGTTTTATCTTGGTATAATCAACTAACAAAAATACTTACTAATAAAGTTATTGGAGAACTTCCAAACTAATTTTTAAGCAATGGATAAATATCTAGGAGACTTGAAAGATGTTTTGGAATAAATTTTAAAAATATTCAATTTTATGTCAATAAACAGAGAAGAAAGCCCATAAAAAAGAAAAAGGGGAATATTAAACATGAAAGGTGTGTATGAGAATTTCTTCACATTTCTTCTCAATTATTTTCTTGACTTGAAATATTTATGCATTGTTCTTGATATTTACATCTTCATTTGAAAGATGCACTCTGCTTCACAGTTGCTATACAACCATAACTATATAGTGTAATGCTTCTTTTTCTTTTAATTTTTTAAACTGAAAACCCTAGAGTGACTAGCTGCTGGCAATCATACTTTTACATGTCATCTTTTATTATTCATTGGCATGAAGATTATTGGCAGAAGAAAAGAGGAGATAGTCAGCCCAGTCAAGCATGCTTTCTGCCATCCAATTTTTCTTGAAACACCACCAGTTTTCCAGATTTCCTTTTTTGGCTGTTGTTTTTTTATCACAATTAGTAGGACTTACTAGCAGAATGTTAGCAGAAAATAACACCACTGCAAATAGCTGTATTTGCTGGATACTAATATAATTTTCAAGTCTTTCCATGCCCACAAATCTAATAAGTTGCTTTGCCTTGTTCGTCATACTATGACAATTTGGTCCTTGCAAGATTTCTAATGAATTTTAAGAATTATTTCTTCAGCTGTGCTAAAACACATGCCATTTCTTGGAAGAGTTCTCTCTGCATCTCCTAATCTATGCACTGATTTTTCAAGTTACTTTGCCTTTCTATTATTTGAGAGTACTTTACTATAACTTGGTACTGACAGTTACTAATTTCATGGCATATTGGGCCTTCAAGCAAGAATTTTGATTTGTTTAACTTGGTTTTGAATGGTTTGGATTCTTCTGAGGTATTTTAGGGCTTATGAGATAGCTATTTTAAGGGTTGACTGAATGCTTAAGTTTGTTCCTGCACTGTAAAAAGATGTAATGCCTTTTTAAAATGTTTTCCTTGTAGTATTTGAGAGGAAATATTTGTCAAGGGATTTGCCTTTAAGTGTTTCAAGTAGATGGATAAGCTGGAGAAATCCATTGGAAACTATCCCCAGAGTGCATTTACTATTTGTACATCAAATCGAAAGGTCTGCTTTTAAAAAAGACATTGTAAATCATGAGATACAAAGAAAGTATTGCTTTTCTGCTTAGTTTCCTGGCTTCAGCAAATTCCTGGGAACATTTAGCAAAACAGAGATGGTAAATTAGACAGGTATATTTTGGGTATTTTTGTTTATTGAGAAAGCTTTGCAGTTTAAGTCTGTTCATGGCATTTGGCTATTGGCACAGCTATGCTGATTACATGGAAAGATTTTTACCTATAATTTTTATTGAGTATAATGCATACATACTAAAGAGACTCAATGTTTGACATATTAGCTTTCTCCCAAAATATTCCTGCAGCTGATATTGTTCTGGTATGTTGCTGGTGTTCTCTTCAAATGAGTCTGAGGTCTCAAACTCCTTCAGAATGCTCAGAAGAATGAATTGCAGGGCAAATGTTAGGACTGAAAATTAATGTATATTCTTGTTCTTGAAAAGAATTTCTCTGAAACCACACTGCATATCCGGAAAATGACTTTCAAAGGTGATGAAGCACAACGCAGTAAAAAAACCCCAGATTCCACTTCCAGCCTTCACATCCTCTGTTACCGTCCCTGTGCTGAAAGACACGTTGGGATGCTTAAGACAGAAAGAGATTTTGGGGTTTGGAAGGTTGGGGTTTTTTTCTTTCCCTATTCATATTTTTCAGCTTTTCTTTAGGATTAGAGGGAGCATTTGGGTAGGAAAATCCACTCTGGGAGCCACCAGTGAGGTTCCTGTGCAGCTGGTGCACTGGAAGTTGCACCCCTGTGAGCTCAGCCTTTATATGGAAGAGTTCAATTGGAGATTCAGCAAAGTGTTTGAGCACCTTCAACAATTTTCACTTAAAACCACAGGATGGCAGCCATGAGGAAGTTATGGAAAAGTAGCTTTCTTTTTTACCCCATTGTATTGGTTACTGAGAATAGAGCATCTTTTACTCTCCGTGCTTAGCTAACAGATTTATAAACACAGTGTGGTTGGTTTAGTGAACCTCAATGGACAATGCCCTTTTGGAATATTTTTCTTCTGTGAGTATGACAATGGTAACAACCTTGGAGGGGTTCTTCAGGTCTTTGCAACCATGCAAGCCAAAGGATATATAGTCAGAATGTTGATTCCCATGGCAGTGGAACTATGGCTCTCAGATGTTCCTGTTAGGAACAGGAAAGTCAGTCAGATTCAGGCTAGAATTCCTGAATTTTGGATTTAGTTCTAATTGAGTGAGGACTGCCATTCTGGCTCATCTTACTCTAGAAGGCTCCCCTATTGCTGAAGAGTGGAGTGATGGAGTAGACAGTACTGACCAGATTGTGATTGTAGACAGTATTTTTTTTTTAAACCTATTTCACATGCCAAAAATTCCAACAATGTATTCATGTTGTATATTAACCAAAATAGGCTTTGTCTTGGAGATCTGACAGGTTAGATCACCTAGTTGTCTCAAATAATGCCTGAATTTAAATTTATTTTTATTTCCAATGGTGCCAGAAAATCTCAGCACAGGCCAAGATATCTAATAACTACAGGTATAGGTATCTAAATTACAGTTTATCTAGAGTCAAAGTCTATAGTGACTCAGGGGGAAACACCTGTCCATTGAAACAAAAACCCCTTGGATTTAAACACCATGCTAAAGAAAACTTCAAGCTAATGACAGTTTCTCTGCATATTCTGAATTTAAAATGTTTGCAGTTTCTATCTCAATTGTTCACTGTACAATAAGTTTGGAGGTTAGTGCCCCAGATCTGCACTCATAATTATGGCAGCATTCTAGAAAGCTATGGTGAATCTTTATTTGAGAAAGATGCACCTGTCAGTGCTGAGGAATGCAAAAATGTTAAGCAGTTCTTACAGGAACAGAGTAGTATATCACAGAATCTGAGAACCATAGATTATGATGAATTGGAAGGGATCCACAAAATCATTGAATCCAACTCCTGGCTCCTGTGCAGGACACCCCAAGAAACACACTTGAGAGCATCGTCCACATGTTTCTTGAACTCTGATAGGCTTGGTACTATGACCACCTTCCTGGAAATCCTGGGCAAGTTCCAATGCCAAATCATCCTTTGGGACAAAAATCTTTTTTCTTACATCTAAACTAAACCTCCCCTGACTCAGGTTGATGCTATTTCTTCAATTTCTGTCACTGGTCACAAGAGTGAAGAGATCTGTACCCAGACCCTCCTCTTCCCCTCACGAGGAAGTTGTAACTGCAGCGAGGGCTCCTCTCAGTCTCCTCCAGGCTGAACAGACCAAGGGCCCTCAGCCCCTCCTCACACGGCCTCCCCTCAAGGCCCTTCTCCATCCTCATTGCCCTCCTTTGGATGCTCTCTAATAGTTTTGTGTCTTTTTTGTATCGTGGCACCCAGAACTGCCCCCAGCACTGGAGGTGAGGCTGCCCCAGCCCAGAGCAGGGTGGGACAATGCCCTCCCTTGCCCCGCTGGCCATGCTGGGCCTGATGCCCCCAGGACACGCTGGGCCCTCCTGGCTGCCAGGGCACTGCTGGCTCAGATTCAACTCTCCATTGACACATATGCATAATTCAGAAAATGTGTTCACACTTGACATGCTATGTCAAGTTAGTGGTAAAAGTTCCCTCTTACATAAGATGTAAGATGCATCATAAAATACTTAAGGGATGTGTTTACTGTAAAAAAAGCAAAATTGTATGGGTTCTACTTCATTACTGTTGCAATAATACAGTCTTTTCAGAGAGATGGAGACCTTTTTTGCCTCCATTGTTGTGATAAGCATATCCATACTGTGTTTTCATCAACTGGGTTCAAAATAATTTGACAGTCCTCTTTCACCAGCAGGAAAAATACAATAATCACTGTGAATAATAGATCAACACTTCATTTCCTGTAAATAATGAAATTAATTGAAAGTATTTACAGAGCTCAACACAGTGGCTCTCTTAGTTTCAGAGATAATTCAGACCTCTTGCTCCATAGGCTTTGGTTTAGAATCCTAGACTGAGGCAAAGCATATATTCTATACAAAACCAGCATCAGATAAGGCTCCATTCACAGATAACACCAGGAAAATCTCCCTGCTATAGCTCTTAAGAGGTGACAGAGTTCCTTTTGCTGTGGCCATGTGTAAGGGTAACTTTCTAAGGGAGCCCTGGGTGGCAAAATGCAGCTGCTGTGGCTCAGGCAGGTGCTTGCCCCTGACAGCTTGAGCAGAGGCAGTGGGGCTTTGCACAGAGGGCAGAGCAGCCAGTGAAGGCACAGCAAGGGTTAAACCACTGCACCTCATCTGTTTTCCTTTTTTTGAGAACCAGCACCTCCATATTCCCTTTCAGAAAACTTCCCACCATTCCTACCTAAAATGGAAAGAAGCAACAGCTGCCTGAATTTTAAATTTCTGTCCTCTTCTAGGGAGGAGGAAAAAACTCAACAGCACAGCATCTCAAAATTAATAAACACATTTAAACAACAAACAGAACAAATTTAAAATGGATAGAAGGTAAGTCCTAAGCTATTACATGTTCAGCCACCCAGTATGTACAGATGTCTTTTCACTTTAAAAAAAAAATATTAGTTTTGCCTTAAGTTGGAATTAAAAGTTAAATTGTTTTATTAAAAATCACATAACAATTCTATCTTTTTTTCTGAGAATATACAATCTTAAAAAATATCCTGTGTTATTTTCTTTAGCATATGTATATGCTAGAAATTTACCAGGGAAAAAAGAAATGTAAAAGAAATACAGAAATTATGCTTGCTAGGAAAAGGTATTACAGCACAGGATTGTCTAGGTGTTTGGTGTTTTTTCACAGATGCCAAACAAGATGGCAGGAGAAGCCTGCATCTGGAATTTAATACCTGCAAACAGAAACTTCTAAGAGCAAAGTGTTGGTCTGAAGGAAAATATTTGCTAACATTTTTAGGACTTCTGTAATTTTATACAGCCACTTCTGGAACACTGACACTAAAGCCTTAGGATAACCTGCATTAGACAAACCTGACCCCATAGGCCCATGGATTTTACCCAAAGTACCTAAATCTGTTTATTAGCTGAGGCCTCTCAAGTAGGAACCTGCTCAGATCCTCACCCAGTCATTACATGTGGCCAACTCATTTCAGCTGAATCCCTCAAGGCGCTGCCTCTCTGTTGACTGCAGGTAAAGGTAATGCCTTACCCACCTTGGCCCAGTAAGGAATTCAACACAGAGTAAGAAATCTGGTGGATCTGGAATTCCACTGAAATATATTTCTTTCCGTGATGTAGCAACAAATCAGTTGGTAGTTTTTTCCCCCCCAAATATTGTACTTAGTTAAAAAAACAAAACAAACAAAAAAACCTCTGATGTCTAGAAGTAATAAGTGGTGGTTTTATTGTTCAGTGTTATTGGATTACTTACAATGACTAAAGAATGCATTAAAAGTTTCTAAGTAGGGTGTCTCATATATACCATAATCAGAGGAGTTATTTTCTCAGTCTGAAAAGACAGCTTTTCATAGTCAAAATCCTTTCCAAGTAGTAGCGAAGCTATAGAAGGATGCAAAAACTCATTTAGGCTGTGCAATGTGTAATATATTTACATGTTTGCCTTGTATTTAATATTTTGAAATTTGTCCAAACATTAACATCAGTTTTTTTCATTACTTTTTTCTGTCTCATGTCATGGGCATTTTTAGATTTTATTTTTACTTTTTAATTTCAATTTCACAGAGCATTTAAAAAAATTAAAATTACTGAAAGGAGAAGAATAACTATCTCTATTGCCCTTGTTAAAAAAGAGTAGCAGTGCTCATGTGCCACAGCTAACAATGTTGAGTACAGCAGCTAATTGTGTGAAATGTTCCATTTCTTGGAATAGAGACATTACAGTTATTGTCATCTGCTCTATTGGTTCTTGAAGTGAAGCTATTCTCTTTTAAAAGGAACAGTATCTATATAATAATTTAATTCATCTTGTATGAGAGCACTCTGGATTTATAAATTGATTTGCAGTCTTCAAAAGCTTTACATGTGAACTTTTACTGATGGAAGTAAAAATTAATCTGTTTCATAGAAGTAACCAATTTCAATCAAATATAAATAAGTTGACTACTTTGTTTGTAATACAGGATTCAGCATTTCAAGATCAACACAAGGGAAATCTTTCCTTATATAAAAATCATAATTTATTATTTTTATGGTATTTATAATAAATCATAATTTATAATTTTTTTGGTATTAGGGGGTGATTAAAATGTTTGGAAGATGGAAAGTCAAGGAAAGGTTTGGGGGGAGGGGGATTTTGGTTTTGGTTGGGTTTCGGTTTTTTCCTCATCAGACACAAAAAATATATAAAATTGTGGAATCGGAGATGGATAGAGAAAAATGCAATTTAACACTTAAATATTAAATGTATAGTTCATATTGGGAAATTAAATTGTAATTTAGTTGATTAAATATCTCTACTCAAACTTAAGGGCGAAGATGAAAGAGAGAGAATAAGGAAGTTCAAATTTCAGATGTCTCTTCTAAAGAATATTTTTCATGTCAAAAAAGGAATTGTTCAAATGTTTATGATTGCTGACAATTAAGCTTTAATTACAAATAACAGCTTGAATTAGATACACCATCAATACATCATGAATCCAAGCTGCACAATCTGTTTTATGACCTGATTAGGCAGATTCTGTCAAGGACAGCGTTTCCCACCATGTGTCAATGGGACTGATAATGGGGGGTTGTAAATACTTATTTTCTTGTCCTAACAATACTTGTTTTAAAATCAGAGATTTTTGAAGTTGCAACAGCCAACTGGCCCTAGAATAGATCTTCCTGCTGTAGTTTCATTAAAATTTGCTTAACTTAAATATGGCACCCAGCCAGCTGGCATCTAATTCCTGGGGTCCTCTGTTAGACATGCTTGGAGTAGTGGGAGTGTAGAGACTGTTTCTGATGCAAATAGTCTGCAAGTTGCAGAAAAACACTTCTGTCTGGAGAAATACAACTGCTTGCTGTCATAATAAGCCAAGAGGAATTGGCTGGGGATGAGTCATTTCAGCGTGGCTGATTGCCACAGTGTCTGTACTAACCACGTACTCCTGGTAATCTGCATATAATTCATATGGCTGTGAGTTTATATTAGGTATTTTTTAAATGTACAGATTGATACCTTCTGTGAAGTTCAGCGTTTCTCAATGAAGACTATCAAGTCTTTCACTCTAGTGAAAAGGAAATTCTAACAATAGAAGGGAGAACTTCCACTCTAACAAAGCAATACCTATGGAATTGAAAACCTCTCGTTCCCATTAAAAGAGGATTGGATCGCTCTGGAGTGAAAGCACCTGGGTAGGACCCTTGGCAGGTGCTGAAAAGGGAAGACTGATCCCAAGATAAAATATATTTCTTGGAGGAGAAGAAGGACTATCACTCTGTGAATTCTCAGTCCTTGACTACCACCTCCTCACAAAGAAAGTTAATAGAGGTGAAAGACTAGTTAAGAGTCTTCACTGTTATCTACTTTTCTCATTTATGAGTTTTACATTTAGTTGCAACTGGACTGACTGTTCTGGATATATAAATAAATGCTTGCATTTATCCTAATCCATGCTAAATACAATTTTAAAACAATGCCTAATGGAAAATTCTTAAATGTTTAAACTAAAGACTCGTAACCATTTATCAAGTACTTTTATCAGCAGTGATAAGCTCTAGGACAATAAGAATAGTTAAATAGTTATTTGTACTGCTAGTGATAGTGTGGTGCTGAAAGGTACCATTTTCTCTTCATGCAGATACTATAAAATCTGATGAAGTGGTCATTTTATTAAAACAAGTCTAAGCCAAACAGTGCTTAGGAGACAAGGACTCAGCTGGGGTGTGAGGTTAGAAATTCACCACGGATGTGCCATGAGGCCACACAAATGAAATGCTCATTACCTTATCTGGGATCAACAATGTCTTTGAAGACAAAGTGGGTTTTAAAAGTCTTAATTACTATTATTACTAGAAAACAAGTGGGAGGCACAAATGAAAAGAATTTTGATTTCTATTTGAAATGTTCTTTAAATTCCTCTGAGTGTTTATCCTACTGAGGAGCTCCCCATTATTTGATGATGAAATATCTCATTAGTACTCCCCCATCTTGTATTAAATTCCTTACATCTGCTTACAGATGTGGTCTGTGAGACAAAGAGAACGGTATTGCTTGCAAATCCTCCTCCCCTCTTCAAAACAGAGCTGACTTTGGAAAAATTGATGAGCATCTTTTACCCTGAATAGAAAGAAAAACTGTAGAGAAGGGATTTGCAGAAATGCAAATATTCTAAAAATAAACATGTTGGAAAGACTGTAGAGAGATTGTGCCTATGCCATTAAAGACAAAATTTTATTATCAGGTTATTCCCTGAGGAGGATATTCCCCCTGTTCCACTGTATACAGAATGAACACCAAGAATGAGTAGCATATCTGAATGTACTAGTATGAGTGGATCAGAATGTTGCCTCCCTGCCATTGATTTCTTAGGATAGCAAGAGCTAAAGGCATATTGTCAGACAGAACACCGAATATTATAAATCGTATTACTCTTATGTCTTAACAGTTATAATGATAAAAAAAAAGAAAAAGCTAACACCACTGTTGATGTGCTATATCTGTGGGGCAGTAACCATGACAACTCAGCTAGCTTTTCTTTTAATTTCTAAAGCAAATATAAGCATTTGTAGAAATATTCATAAAATGTGTTCATACAAAGTTGAGAACATTCAGAGTTTTTAAAAAAAACCTTTGTTAGTGTCCCATATTTCCTCATACTTTATGCATTCACATTCTTCGCAGTTGTCGAGACTTTTTAAATTTTATTCTTGTCTTTTCGACATTTTGCCAGAACTAGGCTGAGTTGTTTTGATTTTCTTTCAGTATTTTTTATTACATTTCTTAGTTTGTGCATTTTTTCTACTGCATTATTTTAAAATTCCTCATGTCCTTATATTTTTCTGAAATGTTAATAGTTTTCAATTAAAACCAGCTCTACGAGTTTATTGATTTATTTTATTTGGTTGTCCTGCCAGCTCTGTGGACCGTTTCAGAACAGAAGCCTCCTGATGAGTTAGGATCCAAAATAATTTAGCCTGAAGTTCTTGGCAGCATCTCTGTTTCTTCACAGCACTGCTGTACAATATATGGTTAGAAAGTTAACATTCCTTAGAGGTGTAATTTTGAATATCTGCCCAATTTAAAGAAAATTAAATAGAAAAATTTGTGCCTTCAGATTCTAGAAATTCTCCATTGTCTTTACGCTAATTGGACTTCTTTTAACACAATGCCATGTTAAAGGTCAAATTCTGTTCAATTTATAAATATAATCACTTTCAGCATGCATTTGCTTGCAGGAATGAAACTAACATGCTTTGAATACAGAGCTTGAATTTTCTGAAATGTGTGCTGAACTGTCTGGCCACCAACTCTTTACATAACACAGGCATTGAAGGCAAACTGGGTTACTGCGTTTCTGATGAGAAATACTGCCTGAAAACCTGTCTCTATACTTGGTAGCTCTGCAATAACTGAGGGAGTAAGTGAGCTGGGCTTAAGCAGGGTGACTGATATCCCCTAATTTCAAACAAAATCTTGGTAGCACTGCTCTAAGTCATTTGATTTATTTATATCTTCTCTTTCGTAAATTGATAAGGTTTGAACCCAAACTTTCAACTGTTTCTCTTTTAGTTCTTTTTTGGTCTTTGTTTCTCCTTTGGGTGGTCTGGCCTCAGCATCTTATCTGCATCTCAGAATAGTAATTTATCATTTCAAAAAGGATAAGAGCTACGCAAGAATCATCTCCTTTGACTGACATGAAATATATCTGAAAGATATTCTAGTATGTTTAAAACTTGATGATTCAGTTTTCTAATTGATCTTTTTTTAGTTGCTGTTTATTTGAACATCATCACAAATATAAGAGCCTTCCTTTGTTTATGGAGTTTGGAGTAAGAAAAGTGTTTTCTCTCTGTATCTGATCAGGAGAGCAAAAGTTAAATAGTATCATTATGCTACAAATTCACATTACAGCAGTTCAAACAACCCACGATAGTTGCTTAGGTTAAAGAAAACATTGCAAGTTACCTGCAAATAATAATTGTCTTTATTAAACTACTCAAATGATTCCTATGATATTAAGGTTGGGATTAATGTACCTCTTTAGGTCTCCCTTGCAAAAGAAAGAAAAAACTCCACTGCAGCCAATTGTAAGATAGTTTAAATATGTGTAGCAACAATAAATGTAGGGGTATTTGTCTTTCTCCAATCCATCGTTTTAGTTGAGAAGGAAGAATAAACAATCAGATGAGACAGTTTTGGTTTTAAAACAGCTAGAGAGAATTCCTAAAAATCTCATTCTCACTTTCCTCTGTCTCATATCCTGCCTCCTGTAACAAGTTGCTTGCAATGGTGTGATATGAGTCAGCAGAACACACTCAACAACTTTGAATGTTTCCTACCAGTATCATTATTTGATAAGAGAGGGTTTTTTCCCAAGCAAATATTACAAGCCTGTTTTCATTTTTATGGAAATCTTCGTGGCACAAAAAGCATTTCAAGGAGATATACTGAAAAGGGTTATTTAATGTAGGCAGTAGAAAATATTTTGACTATAGGAGAGAAAATCCAGCTATTCATGTTTTATATAGTGTTTCTATACTCTCTTGTCGATGCAAAGCAGAGAGCTTTGCAATCATTGAAGTTTCTTGGAAGATCTTACATGTAGGCTTGTGAAGAATGAAAACTATAATTTTCACATGTTTTACATGGAACAAAAGACAAACCCTAACACAGTTTACTCAGCACAGCAACTTGATTGCATCTGAGGATATACGACAAATATATTTTTTAATTTGCATTTTATTATTATCATAGTCCATACAGCTTTAGATCACCCCAGATAATAGCCATGTTTTGTTTTTCCTATCGCTGGTGGGCTCTACTTCTTTTAATCTTGAATGTAAGTGTCACGGAAATCTATTTACCCTTTAGTCCTGGCTCCAGCTGACTTTTTAGAGATACTATCCTGTTATTTAAAATTTATTTAAAAAGAAAAATGACAACTAATGAAATGAATATTTGGTTTGGAAAGTCAGCTTGTAGCAGGTAAGTTTTTTTCTGCAACAGTTTTCCACAGCACAAGCGTGGGAAGGAATAAAGGCACAATCTCTAACTTGTCTCAAAAGCAGTCAAGTTGCCATGCATATCTTGTAGCTCCTGAATCCACTCTATTGGGAAAAGCAGCGAAAAGCTAAGATAAAAAAAAAAGTTTTTTTTTTCAGGAGAATTTTAAAATTAATTGGAAGGTTGACAGGTGGAGATTCACTAAAAGGTTGTGCTGTGTTGAAGAGATGGAGGAAAAAAAGCTATGTTATCAAAAGGTAATAGAAAATGGAAAATAGTTTCTGCAAGGCTGCAGAGAATGGAAATAAAAACAATAAACTATATTTAGAGTGCTGAACCTAAATATGATCCTATGTCTGCAGACATTGGAAAAAACATTGTTTCACCAAAGAACAAACCTACAGGAGTGCATGCTCTGCAGTTATAAAAAACATTAAGTCCTAATATGGGCTCGTCTTTGTAAGGGAATTTGTGCTGTCATCTCTGCTAGAAGAAAAACAGTCAAACTGCTAACTGGCCTCTAAGTATAAGTGGAAATTAAATACGACTTTTTCACAAGTGAAGATATTTCCTCTACATCATGAAAAACTGGGGAGGTTAAAGGTGCAAGTTAAGAAACAAATTTCTCTGTATATTAAGAAAAGGAGTATCTGAGTGACTGAGGTTGTGAGTTCAGTATTTTTCATTAATATTTTCTTGAATTTCTATATATTTGTATATGTTTGTGCACATGTCACCATTTTGGGTTTTTTGTACAATATA
>VYXF01003356.1:0-15161 GCA_013397295.1 Polioptila caerulea | reverse complement strand
AATATAAATATAAATATATTTCTGTTGTCAAAAATCCTGGACTTAATTCAGCTTTAAGTTTGTCACTGTTTAATTGACATGATGGTATTATTCAATCTATATAGGTAGGAATAGAACATTCTGCAGCATACAAATAATTCCTTAGCTATAAATAAGAAATGTGAAAAGTTTGAATGGAAAAGCAAGACTTTATTCCAAGAGGGGGTAAAGTCACCATTATTAACCATCAGCTATGAGCTGAGTTCAGTATTAAAATTATTTCAGCATAGAAATAATTTGCACAGAATATGCTGTTAATTTTATGGGATTTTGTACTCTTGATGTTGGAAACTTTTGCATAGTGATGCTCAAATATCTGTGCAATTTTTTCTATGGCAAATTGCTATACGCACACAAGCTTGAGATCCTCTATTCCTACCTTATAATTCTTAGCTTCTATTATTAGACTATATTGTCCCCAGCAGATTTGAGTAATTGAACCAACAATTTCTTTTAATATATATTTCATACTATCAATATCTCAGAAAAAGCCCAATATATCTATCCCTTTACTGTTTCTGAAAACATAAATTAATCATAAGATTATTCTTCTTTAAGTTAAATTTGTTTCTAAGGCATTTGACACTAACAAATTCTCAGAGTGTTCTCAGGTGATATTTATTTCCAGAGAATATATTCAGTTCTGTGGAAATACTTCCTTGTTAGCTGCCTTTATAATTGCTCACATTTTGTGAATAGTGCAGTGAGAAAAGGCTCATAGGTGATTGATAGCCATAGTCGTGTAGCTCTCTAAGCAAACTAGTGAAAATTTCCTAAGTCATGCAGTTCAAATTTCAAATAGATTTATTATTAACAATAATTATTATTACTAACAATAATTAATATAGATAGTATTCATATTTCAGTAATCACTTCTGATTTCTTCAAATTCTTCTATTAAACAGATCAAAGCTACAACAAGCAGTTGATATGAGCAGTTCTGTACAAACGGGAAGGATGTTAATTTGGCTTAACAAATCACAGAGTTCTTAGGAAAGACTCAAGTGGAATAAATTATTCTGTATGACCTAAAAAGAAATACAAGAGGTGGAAACATTCCTTCAGGCATAAAAAAACCACCAAATTGTGTAAGATATTATCTGAATCTTGCAACATGTCATGGACTGTCGAGAAATCCAAGGTAGAATGCTGGCCTTCGTAATGTGGTGTTTCATACACATTTTTAGTGTTAACATATAAAAGAAAATCAGATATGAAATATCCAGAAAAAAGTATGGACGAGCCTGTCAATAATGTATCAATGGCAACAGAATTTCTCCATTTCAACCCATACAGAAAGCAAAATATGAGCACATATTACATCACGTAGCCAACTGCGGAGCAGATACATAACTCTGCATTTGAAGAAACAGAAATGCAAAGGCACTAAATGTGTGTGTGTGTGATAACTTGTTTTAAAACTGTGTTACAGGATGTGATTGGCTCACTAAACTGTGGGACAGCAAAAATACAGATATCCACAGGTATTTACAGGACCCTTACAGAAGGAGCACTGAAAAAGCCTGGATGGAAACAGTACCATATTCTGTTGGAAAAGGGAAAACAAGGCAATGTCAGGAGTCAGGAAAATCAAAAGTCAGCATCCACTTGTCTTATACACAATATGCTACCCTCTGTTTTGTCAAGTCATAGATGTTTTGCAGAAACTGGCTTTATAGATGAGAAAGAAAGAGTGCCATCTGCTTCCCAAAGTATGAGCTTATCTGAATAGTTAATGATTTGGTGGATCAACAGCTATTTTTAGCAAAAGAATATAAATTTTGATAAACTGGGATTTGTTAAGGCATGTCTGTGTTTCAAACCATGTTTATGCAAAGCATCTCCTATTTATGCAGAGTATATGTATTTAGATTAAAACTACTGGCCTGTTTCATTTGTCAGTAGTTAGGGTATTGGTACATCTTATGTTATTTATCCTATCACTACTAACAGAGTTCCACAACAGATGGAGACAAAATCCCACACAAATAGCATTTTTACTGGGCAGAACTAACAGGCTTTTCAGGAGATTGATGTCTTAGGTGTATTGAAAGAGGCATTTTAAAGTTACTTAGGATAAAGTTACCATGAGTCTTCTGCATAGAATTAGTTGGTGTTTTACTCCAGAGGAATAAGACAGGATACTACACATAAAGGATTCTGCTGAGACGGAAGAATTTGCAGACAAAGGTGAAAGATATTTTTTCTTCAGTATAATATTAGTACTCCTCTATAGCTCTCAAGAGAGGATTTTGATGTGAATAGGGAAATCTAAGATCTTATTAGGAAAAAATTACTCCTCAGAGCAGTATTTTTGTCCAGAAATTTAAGTTCCTAGTTATGGAAAAAGTAATTTTGTGGTAATATTAGTGTTTTTCTTTTTCCCAGCAAATGCGTGCCAGGAACTAATGCTTTTAACCTTGGTTTTGGTAGCAAAATCACAAAATAGGTCTGTAAAAGAAAATAAACTAGGACAACTCATGAGATGATTCAATTTCTGCTAAATTTAAAGATAATATTTGTTAATAAGTAACTGTTTTAGAATTAAGATATAAGCTGAAACACTATAAGAACCAAAGGAAAATATCCTCTACAAAGTCCAAAGAATTCCAGAATCACTTCAGCTTAGAGTGAGTGCCTGAAGTCAAATTTTCTTAAATTTTAATGAACCAATCACGAAATTTATATTTGCTTCTTATGGTATATAGCTGTACAATTCTACAGTGAGCTCCAGGAAACATTTTGCTGCACCAGTTGAGCTTAATTAAACAGACAGTGATTTATGTCATGGTAAGAGTCAACTAATGAAGGCTTTGCCACCTTTTTCAAAGTGGTTTCATTGCAAAAAATACTAGGAAGGAGTAACTGTTATGCTTCAGCACCTAAGAGATCTTGCTTTAAAGCTCATCTAGCCAAGGTCAGAGAAAAATGCTCCAATAAATCTGATTTTGTATTTCTATCAGAGTGAAATACATCACATTTAAACATGTTTCACATATTTTTTTTTTAATCAAAAAATTAAATTCCATATGGACTTGAATCTTTAAAATAAAAAGCTGAAGTAATTAAGCAATTCATTACACATGAAGTAATTGATATGTTCACATGTTGGTAGAAATGACCAATTAATGTCTGCCTTTGATATGTGAAAGCTCATATCTGTCTAAAAGAGTGTTTCATAATGTAATATTTCCTTTTAAAAAAATTAACTGCAAATAATTTACAATTATTTTCTGGAAATAGAAAAGAACACTTCATAAGTAATGAGGAAGATTTAGTAAGGGACATGGTGCTTTGCTGTGACTGCTTCCTCCACAAGCTCAGCAATCAGATATTAAATACAGTGACTTTGTTACTGTGTCACCACACAGAGGATCTGATAGTCAGCAGAAGTGACTGCAAATACACTTGATGTGCTTATTTCTTCAGTTGTGCTAGCAAGACCCAGATTTTTATATGTTCCAGCAAATGCTCCTAAAAATGCCTAGAAGCACTCCAGATAGTTAGATACCCATAAAAAAACATCTGCAAGATAAGATTTCCAAAGCCTAAACTCTTATAAAGTGTTTGAAATCTAATGTGCCTGGAGACTTTTAAAAATATCATAATGTGCATGACAGGGATTCCCCACCTAAATATTTCTGAAAATCCATATTTAAATCTATTTCAATCAATCAATCTGAAAATTCCTAAGTTTGCAGTGACTTGAGCTTGGGTAGATGCGACTACTAATTTTCAGAATATTTTCCACTACTGTTCAGGAGGTGGATGCCAGGATTATGAATTATGCAGAGCTGTGACAGAAGCATAGACCAGTGCCATTCCAGGACACCATGCAAAAGATTTTTGAAGGCAGAAACAAGGGCCTGAGACAGTCAAAGAAAAAGATAAATGTAAATTCCAGAGTAAAGAAAAAAACCTCAGAGGGTAAATCTAGAACAAGAACAGTCATCAGTGTTTTCTTTTGTGACATTATTAGACTGTGAAAGTAAGATTTAAAACAAGGTAATATTTTTCACTATCCAATTCAGATTTATTATGTAGTTATTTCAAAGCCTAATTTTCACCTCTAAAACACTCACCTTTATTTTCACTAATCCAGATGATAGGGGAGTGGAAATGGTAGCTGAAGAAAACCTGAGGCAATAAGCTCTTTAGCAAACATGAGCTGTCCAGAAATCCTGCAAATTGTATGCAGTGCAGTAGATCTGGACAGCCAGCTGGCATCACCAGTGCACCTTATATATGGAATTGCATTTCCCACAAAAATCTCTTTGGTGATTTATGCATTCACCTTTGAAATGCACTAAATGGTTTGGGAAATGAACCATGTGACTAGCAGGAACAGAAATCCCTTTAAAATACTTGAAAACACAAAAACAGGAGGCCCAGAAGGTGAAGAAGGCAGATTTCCATGCTTCACTGCCTCACACCTGGCCGTGAGAGGAATCCAACAGATGAGCAGTTTAAAAAAAAAAAAATACAACTGGGAGTTCCAAATATCTGATAAGTCTGTGGTGACTGAGGATAAATATCTAATCATTGACCAAAAGGATTAAAATATCCAAAAAAATAAACGTTAAAATACCCAATTTTCTCTTAACTTCTTCCATTCTATAACTATTCCTTTGTATCTTGTTAATCAAGATATTCAACTCTATTATGTGTCCCTGGTGTTGGATATCTATTATTTTAAAAATGTAAGTATAATACATACGCTATTTGTCTCCATGAGCTTTGTAGCAGATTTTTGTTCTTTCAGGCTTCTCTGAAAATTCACTGTAATTATGAGCAATGGTGACTAACTTGTAACCTTCATAATATGTCTCCTATTTTTGCTTGTCTTTCTCTCCATTCATAGCTTACCCAATTCACACTTTCATCTAACTTTTTTAGGTCACTTTTTGTGTTTTTTTTTTTTAGACTCTCCTGATCCACAGTTTTTCTATCTGCCCTCATGTCTCCTGCCACCTCTTTATCTTAACATATTTTCTATGCTTTTATTAGAGCTAAGCTCTGGGTGGGTCTTTTTTCCTAGTCAAGAGTAAATGCTTCCCAAGTACTGCAATATTTAAACAATGCCTGAGGAGGCAGCTTTGGTGCAGTAAAGGACTGCAAATTGAAAGAACAATTGAAAGCCATTGTGATAAGTTGAAATGCAAATTCCAATTTCCTCAAATTTTATTTTTCTTCAATGTTTTTCCATATGAACTAAAAGAATTTCAAGTGTAAATTCAAGTGGTTTCAGTCAGGGAGTAGAAAATGTTTCGTCTTAAATATTTACCATGATCATAATTTTAAATCCATAAGTATATTTGAAATTATGATAAAGTTAAAAATAGTTAAAAGGCATATTTTAAATGAAAATATAATGAAAATTCAGTGTAACAGCTTAACAATTAAATATTTTTCCTAAAATGTTAGTAGTTTGCTTTTGCCAAGAAGCATAGTTTGTTTTCTGTTCAGTAAATATTATGTTCTAAAATATGTACTCTCTCTTTTTCAGATTAAAAAGTGGCCCTATAGTGCTAGCTCTGGTTGCATGATTTGCTCTCAAAGTAGATGATGTTTGTTTAGTTCATACTTGACCCCTCATCAAAGACTGATTTTACTTGGAAATGAAATCTTTACACAATGAGAAGGCAGAATGTCTCCCCCTGGTCTTTCCCACTTTGCTGGATAAAAGCTCAAGAAGAAAAATAACAAGGAAATATTAACAAATGTACACAAAAAATAAAACCCCTTAGACTGAAATATACTTTGCTACTTTTTTGAGCTTGGAAATATTTGTGCAAACACTTTAGCCACTTGTGAACACTTCTGTCACTAGTGAACCTGGCAGAAGGAAGTTCTTAAGGAGGGAGAAAATACAGGCTCTGAAAAGAACATAATCCCAATCAACAGCACCCAAACCCAGTGATGTTGGAAAAAAGAGAGTTTATGCAACTCCACCAGTTTATTTGAAGAGATTTTTAGTAAAAAGAGGTTCATACTGTGATGGCAGATGTTCCAGCATTTCCTGTTGTGGATTGGGAAAGCTGTAACGAGGTTTGCTTACAAGAAAGCAGAGTCACTGAGCAGCCAGGAGACAGGAGTGCACACCCCAAACTCCCCTGGTCTGCTCAGCCTGGATTTCATTCCAAGAGCACCATATCTACTTTTCAGATATGGAACTTGTGAAGACAGAAGTAGTCTTTAGGGCAACCACTCAAGTAACTCCGATTCTCACTCCCTGCACAACTTGTACAGAGCAGGGAATGACACCTTGAAACAAAAACCACTTAGAACAATGTGCAATGGAAGAGTGGAGTGCAGACCCACTGCAACATGCAGAGGTGACACAAGTGCTTGTGCAACTTAATAGTTTTTGCTCCTTGGAAACTATTTGCACTGTGGGGTGAAATATGAAATGTTAAACTATGGATTGTTTACTTTTCTTAATGAATATGGAATCAGATTAAAGCAATTTTAATAAATTCCCTGTAACAAGTTCATTTGTGGAAATTATCCTAGCAGTAAGTTCTCCTGTGCAGTACAATCTCAGCATTGCTCATGGCAGAATAACTCTTTCCATTACTGCCACAGGTCTTCCTCTAGGCATTCAGTTCCTCCATTAGTTCCACAGTGATATAGATATTTCTTTCCTTTGTAAAGCTTTGCAATATATTTGTTTCAATTTTATAATAGAATTATGCTTATTCCCTTAACTCCTCTTCTGGATTCTAATCTATTTTTATTCCAAACAAACATATCTATTAAAATTTTGTCACTGTACTGATGCAAGCAATTTCAGTAGTCCTTCCATTTTTGTGACCTTGAGATAAGGGACACAGAACCAGTGGTAGCCAGAGGTCACAGGAGTGGACAACATGTTCTAGAAAGTTGTAGCCCTCAGCAATGGATGAAAGCCAACAGAAGCCATCTGGCTTCAGGGTCAGGACTTCTCCTGACCTATTTTTTTAACAGTACAGATATAACAATTCACAGCTCTAATTGCTATGCTAGATCAGTACCTGCACACTGAGGTGTATTTAGTATTAATATCTTTAATGACACGTTCACTGAATCACAAAATTTTTAGGGTTGGAAAAGCGACCATCCAGTCCAATCCCCCTGACAAGGCAGGGTCACCAAAAGCAAGTGACACAGGAACGTGTTCAGGGTTTGGAACGTCTCTAGAGAGACTCCATGCCCTCCCTGGGCAGCTGTTCCAGTGCTCTGCCACCCTCAATGTAAACAAGTTCTTCCTCATGTTGAGGAGGAACTTCCTGAGTTTTAATTTGTGGCCTTGATTCCTCATCCTGCCACTGGGAACCACTGAAAAGAATCTGGCACCATCTTCTTGGCACCCACCTTTGAAATATTTATATGCATTAATGAGATCCCCTCTCAGCCTTCTCCAGAATAAACAGACTCAGCTCCCTCAGCATCTTCTCATAAGAGGAGATTTTGGGGATTTTTTAATTATTTTTCGTATTGAAGATATAAAGGATTTGAATAATCTGAAAAAAACATGCATCTGGTGCTTTTATATGTTCTCATTTACTTTGAAAAGTGGAAGTTACAAAACCTACTAGAAAAAAATTATATATTTAATGGGATACTAAAATCTTTTTTTCTTTTGTCAATTTTATTTGTTCACTTATAAAATTTTCAAAAAAAATAAAAGAGATGAAGGACAAATCAGAAGGTTTTTTTATGTATTTGTAAAGGCTGGAGTTCAGACACTCAACCCACTTTGATCAAAGTTTCAGAAATGAAAGTGTCCTTTAACTACAATAAATACTATTGCATTATGGGTACCGAATTTTTATTAAAACATTTTTGAGAGAGATTATTCAGCCTCTGATTTTCCAAACTCATCCACAATTTACCCTACTCTCCAATTTTCTATAATAAACTATTCCCTGAAAAGAAAGTTAGTCAACTTTTTTCACAGTGGTTTGCAGCAGTCACACCAGGTTACACATTGGAAAATTGGTGTAAGCAGCATAATTTATATGTTGAGAGGATAAAACAAAGCAGTTTCCTGCATGTGTAGCTCACATAATCTCATTGATTGCTATTAAGTAAATATAATGTTGCAAAACTGTCAATGAGCTCACTTCCAACTAAATATCTGTCAACTGGAGATAAAAATTTAGGTGTGTTTCTATGGTTTTTGTCTAACAACTTATTCCTCATTTGAGACAAGTGGAAAATAGACATCTTTGCTGGGAACATGGAAATAAAGTCCAAGAGTTTGGCTCATTTGTTAGCTTCTTAGGAATGTATATATTATATTTAAAATGTTGAATTGCGCTCAACTCTCTGCATCCAACATCAGAAATAAACTTTAACTGAGATGTCTGTGTTCTCTCCAGAGCCAAAGGTACAAGACAGTGGTTGTGTCCAGCCAAAAATGTCACAAAACTGACAGTGACCCCAATGCTCCTGGCCCCCAATGTCTGAGCCATACCCTGGGTATGGCATGAGAATGCAGAGAAAAGGTTCTCTAAAATAGGAGTGCAGCTATGCCTGTAATGAATTGCTTTCTCACAACCTGGGCTTTTTTCAGAGGACTGGTAGGTGTGACTCAGCAGAGACTCTGGCAGTGACCAAAGCTGCAAGTAATATCTAGGTTCTGGTAGATACAAGAATTAAACCAAAGTGCTTTTGCGATGCAGCAGCATGCATGTGCCACATAGACAGGTTTCTCTCCCTTCAGCAGCACTAGAAGTACTTCAGGAGGCTATGTCACACTACATGCCTGTTTAAGGTGATTAATGTACTGCAGAATAAGCCTCACACCAATGCTGTGGCACCATTTCTACAGAATGTGAAAATGAAAGAAAAGATGATGGAATGTTGCCTTGGAAATTTCTGTAAAGTGCATAAAGTAAATTTAAATTTTTCTTGTGTTTAACTCTAAACATATAAGGTAAATTGCATAGGTTAGGATAAAAATGAAATTTCCCGTCACTAAGAATGGAACATATAAAATGTCAATAGAAGGGTAATTCATATTATTGCAATAGAGAATTCTATTCACTTCAGTGCTTTGGTTATAAAATAATTGTCATATCCAAAATGTCACTCTGTCCTTATGGTTATTGGTCTCTGTACTTTGTCCATGCTGAGGCTGTTAGTTAAGAGCAAGACTGAAAACAGTTTCACAGGCTTCTACAGGGAATGTTGTACATAAGTGACCTCTCTGGAGGCTTTGCCACTGTTCAAAATCCAGCTGAGCTTCACGGCTCTGTCTGTGATTTCTGCACAGCTAATTCATTAAAACACATTCAAATAAACAACAGGGACCCTAACTCTTCGAATATCATATGAGTCTAAGGATTTTGAAAACTTATCAATACACTATTGTCTTTACCTGACCATTCACTGAGAGTCAAAAACTCTAGGAAGATCCAAATTTTATTGTTTATTTTTTCAGTGGAGGGTGTTGTAGTTGATCCACATTTCCCACTAAAAAAATCATATATCCAGAGTCCTTTTATTTTCTGACAGTATGAAATTAACATTTCAATTTAAAAAAAATCATATTGTCTACTGTAGCCCATTCATTTTATGCCTTTGCCCATTTTGTATTGTAATTCTCAGTGTGAGATGTATGGTCTTTACTTTACCTGAATTTATGGCTATTGAACATAACATTAGGTATGGCCATTTTTTCCACGCATTTGGTATTGACAGGATGCTACATCTTATTAACTAAAGTAATAAAATATATATTACTTGCTGTTGTTTTTCCCACTATGTGAAAGTAGGCTGCTGATTGGTAGGAGAATGGAACAGTAAAATATTAACCAGTCCATTAATTTTGATTTATTAGTAAGCATTCTTTGAAGACACTTTCTTTCATCCAGAATTGTAATAGCAACTTTCTGTAAGATTAAAAGGCTTTTAAGGAGAACAATTAAATATAATAGGAATCATTTGGACAGGTCCACATGACTTTATAGGTTTTTAAGGCAATGCCATTTTAACAGTGCTGTAGATTTTTTATAATGAGAGCTTTTGATTATTCAAAAAGAGATTTTGTAATTTTGATGTGCTGTTCCTGACAGACTCCTGCATTTAGTTTTTCTGTGGAATACAATGTGACATGTATTTAAGTCAACCTTATTTTATGTCCTCCCAACTGCTTTGTTCCTCTGGGGCCTGGGGGAGTAGGTAGTCTGTATTAACATGCATGAGCACTCTTATGACATATAGTTTAAGTCACCATCTGTTCAAAGAAAAAAACTTTTATGCATAAGGGGATTTCAAAAAAGAAAATAACTCTTCACAATGTACTGAATTTAAGAGAAACACAATATTTGAATTACAGATGTCATGAAATTATTTAGCAAATTTAGACATGCTTTTATTGATCCTTTTTCATTGACAAGAATGATTCTTAATCATGGAATCACAGAATACTTTGAATTGTNCTTTTATGCATAAGGGGATTTCAAAAAAGAAAATAACTCTTCACAATGTACTGAATTTAAGAGAAACACAATATTTGAATTACAGATGTCATGAAATTATTTAGCAAATTTAAACATGCTTTTATTGATCCTTTTTCATTGACAAGACATGATTCTTAATCATGGAATCACAGAATACTTTGAATTGTAAAGCACCTCTAAATACAACGTGTTCCAACTCCCCTCCATGGGCATTGCTATCTTTCTCTATAAGAGATTAATCAAAGTCATTCAACCTGANTGAATTGTAAAGCACCTCTAAATACAACGTGTTCCAACTCCCCTCCATGGGGATTGCTATCTTTCTCTATAAGAGATTAATCAAAATGTCATTCAACCTGACCCTGATCATATCCAGTGACAGGACATCCACAACTTCTTTGGACAACCTGTTTCGGCATCTCACCACCCTCACCGTAAGACATTTCTTCCTTGTGTACAATCTAAACTTACCTTCCTCCAGTTTAAAACTGTTGCTTCTCATCACGTCTTGTCCTGTCTGTTACCACAGGCCTTGGTATAAAATCTTTCTCAATCTGTGGGGTGGAAACAGATGATCTTTAATTTCCCTTCCAACCCAACCCATTCTATGATTCTGTGACACTTTGATCTTTCTTATAAGCCTCATGTACAGAACAAGGTCTCAATAATGCCTTTGCATCCATCAACACGACATTTCTTCAGATACAGTGCAGACAGGTAAGAAGATAAAGACAGGGAGATCACTTACCAATCACATTTATGACTCTTTGGAACTTCAGCTCAATTTTAAGGTAAATATGGTTTGCCTGGCACAGCAAAGAGAAGATGAAGAGAAAGGCTCTTGACTTCCAGTGAATATATATTTTTTATTATAGGTTCAAAAATACTAATTACATATTATTATGTAATCATATATCAAAACTAGGTAACACTAAAGAAAGTACATTTGGAAGTACCAGCATCAAAATCAAATTATAACTGTGGCATAGAATATGGACTATTCTTTGGTGTACAGATAGTGTTTTAACAAAAGCAGGATCAACTAAGAGGGCAAATGCTCCTACAAGACACTGCCATTTAGAATTTAAATTTCCAATAGGGCTTAAATACTACAGGTATGGGAACAACAACAAAAAAATCCTACTGGTTCTATGTCCAGAGACTGATTTTCTTGCAACTGCAGATACCTTTTACATCTTTATCTTCATAGTTATTTAGGAATTTACCCTCTGTTTCAGCTGTGACTCTTCTTTTGTAATATTTCTGGACTCTATAGGTTGTGCTCTGAAGCCTTTGAGCTAGACTAGAAAGTGCAGTAGTACCTGATTAATAAACTATAAATTAAAATTGTCACAAAACTGTTACAATGATGACTCTTGGGTATGTTTCTTAAGTCTTCAGTTCTGAGATTGGGTAAATGACAGCAGCAGATATAGTAAGTGATACTCTTCCTGTAGTAAGTGATAACTTTTGCACCTACTATTTCTGATTTGCGTCTGTTATAGCTCTGATTTGATCTCTCCTATGAGTGTGTATACATATATATCAATGATCCATAGGCATTTCCCTTCTGAGTCATTTTCCTTAAGTGTCTGGGCTGGTGGTATCACAGGCCATCTCCATGGAAACAACTATGATACTACAAAGAGTGAGTTGTGACATCACTAAGTGAATCAACCAAGAGAAGGAGTGTTTCTGAATAGAAAGGAAACATCTATAAAAAACAATTTAGTAAACTAAAGCAAGAAATGCATAATAATGTCTAGGTAGTAGATCTATGTAATAGTGTTCAAGGGATGTTTTTCTATCAAGAGAGTGAAATTTTTAAAAGTTTGTTGGAATATGATAGCAGCTCTTTACATTAAAACACTGTCAATCTCTTTCAGCTGACAGTGTGAGCATATTTAAATCACTTTATAGCTACAGTACCATATGTTGCAGTGAGTACGAAGATGCAAAATTCTCCACGGAAAATATTCTCTATCTTAAGGTGAGCAGAAATAGTGACTTTATTCCAGATATTCTTGTCTTTATTGATGTAACTTCTGACACAATTAGATTATATGAAACTCATAAATACACTTCCTTCTCAAGTTGCCCTTTCTTATAGAAATTTGCTTTAAGAGAGACATTTCAGTTCCTTTCAATTATATTTTTGCTGTATATAGCTTTCCTTTTTCTTTGTTCATTCCCCCCCCCTAACTTAGAAAAAGAATTATAGCACTACAAAGAAATTATTTTTCTCATGATCTGAACTTCAGCAGACTTCTACAGGTATTGCAAACATTCATTTACTTCTCACCTAATTAATTACAGCTTCCTTTAGCAGCCATTATTTTACCTTGTGGACTTTTTAGAATTGGAGGTTTATGAAAACTGCTCAGCACCTCAACAGTTGCATCATATATTTATTACTGTCCTGAATACAGCAAGTCTTTTATCTGTTTATATTTCATATATGAAATTCATATCGGTTACACCTGAAAAATTAGCTCCTGTTTTCTGTAGCAAAGAATGTAAATTTTTTTTAATTAATTTTTTTACCCAAGGCATATTTTAATCAAGGTTTGTCAATAGAACTGATTAAAACTCTCTTAAATTCTACTTCAGAATTGTTCATCTGGATGTCCAGAGTTAGTCATGCATGATTTTTAATCATTATCTGGTACAAGAACACCCAAGACAGTCCAGAAGAGAATTATTAGATTGCTTTATGCTTTGGCATCCTTCAGCCTATTCCAGGAAGTTTGCAAAAGATGCATTGCTGTAGAACAGAAGGAAACACAAGTTCCTTAATCCTTTACACCTGTCATTTATAGCGCTATAAATGGTATTAAAACTGTCACATGAATAAGCAAAGACTTTTATTTTGAGAATTGTTTTGCTGATGTCCATTGTGGCTTTATCCTTTCTGTACCTGATGACTGAAAGATAAGAATTCCAAGGGACTGTAAAAGCAATAGAAGTTGAACCAGGGTGTTAGTAAGTACATCCATTGCAAGCTGAGGGAAAGCAGCTGGCAGCAGCCTGAAATGGGTATGTTCTGAAAAAATCTCAAGCTAAATATCCTTGTCGACATAACCCATGCATTTTAGTTTAAGCTGCAGAGAAGGTGCATTTCCAGAAGGTGGACAATACCCTTTAAGGATTATTGGAATCTGGGTAATATTGCTGTGGGATACCATTATAAGAGTTCTGGTGGTGAGGAGAGTTCATCCAAAGAAAAGTAATGAAGTTGGTGAAGGATCTAGAGGACAAGTTTTATGGAGAGAAGATGAGACAACTGGAGTTGTTTAGCCTGGAAAATAGGAGGCTCAGGTGAGACCTTTTTACTCTCTACAGCTCCCTGAAAGGAGGGTGTAGTGAGGTGGGTTCCTTCTCTTCCCTGAGTCCATAGTAGACCAGGAAAACTATTGGAATCATACGTCCTGAACCACGCCCTCCTCCCCGCCCCCTCCCCCTTCATATTAACTCTACTTTGTGGAGGCAAATATGAGGGCTTTGGGACAAATGAAATTTTTCCTTCCTGTTCCAAGAGTCAGATTTATCCCAGACCTCATGGTTCACTCAAATCCAGTGTGATACAACCAGGTTGCCATGGCTCCCAGGTCTAGCCAACAGTGGCAGGTATTCCTGGTAGGTGCTCATCACCCACCCACTCATGGTGGAAACATGGGCAGCCATAGAAACCAGCATAAACACAGAGCAGTCTTCACTGGCACGGCATAAAAGGGGCCAACACAGCCAGTACAGACCAGTTCCTCCTCTCTGGCTGATCGGAGTTTAGGGTCCCTCAGGGAAGGGTACACATGCCCTGAATCTTTTGGTTCACTGACACAGCCTTGTTCTCATATTCTTTTCATATCCTATATCATAGTACTTTTCATATCCCTATGCAGTTCCCCATCCCTTTATCCAGTCGTTGATCCATTGTTTTTTTATTGGGTGTTTCCTCTGACTTACTGGCTAGTTCAGCTCAAAATTTATTTGCAAAAAATATACCTACATACATACAGTCACAGCAGTTTACACAGAATGCTGCTTGGAGTGATTTTTAACAAGAAAACAAGACAGCCTGCCGTGGTCAGGTGCTTCAATTAGGAAAATGCATTGATCTGCATTTTCTCTCGCTCATCTGGACCCCTTTATCCTCTTTCCACTCCATTCTTCTTTTTCCTCCATCTAGGTTGATCATTCCTTTTTCATTCTTGTCTCCTCCCTGGTACAAAGGCCTTCCTAAATTAATAGTCACAGTTTTGCTCCTCCTATAGCCAAAATTGCCACTTTTGTTAGTTACCAATGGCATTCCAGCCTTGTACACTGTGGGGGACACAGCTCAGGCCAGCTTACCAAGGCTGTGGTAGATTGCCATTCTGGCATTGGGAGATTTCACTTCCCAGGAGGTCTCCAATTCTCCCAATTAATTATCTATGGGGTTTGCCTGTCTATTGCCTCACCCTCCCTTAATCACCAGTGAAATCCAACCATTTCTTATAGAGAGACCCATTACAGCTTCTTACTCCTGGATCCCACAGTTTCTCGTGGTCTGTTCACTTGGCTAAACTTCAGGCCAGGGCTTAGGGATGTGTCAATGCACCTTAACAAACTTTGAGGAATGACCTTCATATTTTAATTTGTAATTACTACAAGTGACTGTATATATATATATATATA
>VYXF01003343.1:1514-18974 GCA_013397295.1 Polioptila caerulea | reverse complement strand
TAGACAAGACTTTTGAAAGGGCTTCATGTACTCTGGATGCACAGAAGGAATACTGACAAGATATTCTTTAGAGATCATAACAACACAAAAGACTTTACTAAGGCTTTACTTAAGAAAATCAGGGAACTTTGGCATCCAGTCAACACAGAAGATTTCTCAAAGCATTAACTTGGCCCAGTCAGTTCAGCAACCATTACGCTTATTTGATGTTAAGTTACAGTATTCCAAGAAGAGGGAATTAGAGGATGAAGGAAAAAGAGAAAGAAAGAGAAGACATAGAAAAGCACACATATAGCTACCAACTCCTGGGTTCCAATAGTGTTCAGACAGAATTTCTAAGAATAAAGTAGGGTCTGGACAATTAGATGCCTCTTATTCAGCCTTAAATACCCCTTTGCCTTCCTGGGCCCTTCCCCTAAGTGGGACTTCTGGTCATTTGGCTGCTCAGAAACTGGGTTAAGGGCTCTAAGAGTAGGTGTGGAGCACTGCCTACGTTGTGCCAGGGATTGGCAGGCTCTGCCAGGCTCCAAGGGGGTAGTATGTACAGGGCAGTGCACTGCTTCACCAAGGCAAGGCCCAACCTGCCCTTTCCCCCTCTGCATGCATTCCAAAATGTCCTGAGACATCAGTCTTTCCAGTCTCTCACAGCCTGCTTGATTGCAGTGTATATTTTACAGCTGAGGATAACCTGGGAGATGGTGTCCATCTTTGTGTCCACCCCTTGACCATGAGCCCGCCTGTATCTCTTCCTTGATGACCTAAGGTGTCATGGGCCCACTAAGCCAGAAAAAAATCACACTTACACTGTCAATCCAAATCCACCTGAGACACTTTAATCTTGGCAGCTTGATCCACCTATCCATTGCTGTGTTCCTCAGTAGCCCGACGGTTGGGTATGTGTGCATCTACATGACGTACTTTTACAGCCAAATTCTCTATCTCTGCAGTGGTGACCTGCCACATTTCAGCAACCCACATGACTTTACCTCTGTGCCGCCAATCTGTCTTTCTTTCCATAGGTCTGACTATCCACACAGAGCATTTGCTACCGTCAACAAGTCAGCATAGGGGTAGAGTGCTGGCCATTTGTCTCTTTCAGTCATATCAGTGAAACCCAGCTGGACAACTTTCAGCTCTGCAACCTAGCTTGGTCCATCCTGTCCCTTAATAGCTTCTGTGACTCACTGCATAGGACTCCATACAGCTTTTAATTTTTGATGTATGCCTACAACACAGCAGGAACTGTCAGTTAAGGGTTTTCTTTTTCAGGTGGTTGATTATATGGTGCAGCCCCCTTAGCAGATGGTACCTTTTCCTTCTCATCCTCTGCAGATAGTCCAAAATTTTCACCCTTAGGCCAATTTGCGATGATTTCCAAGATCTCTGGGTGACTAGGGTTTCCTGTTCAAGCTTGCTGTGTGATCAATGTGATTCACTTACTCCATGTAGCAAAAGAGGCATGATGTGTGGAAGGGACTTTTCTTTTAAAAATCCAGCACAACAGTGGCTGTCAGGTTACCAAGAGGAGCTGTGCTTTGGTGCCAATCACTTCTGAAGCAGCTTGAACCCCTTCATAAGCTGCCAGTATTTCTTTTTCAACAGGGGTGTAGTAGGCTTCATCTCTTTTTTATTCCCAACTCCACGGCTACTGCATGAATAGTCTCCTTTTTAATTTGTTAAAAAGCTTGTTGTTGTTAAGGACTCCATTTGAAACTATTCTTCTTCCCTGTCACTTGATAGAGAGGGCTTATGATCTGACTGTAATCTGGAACATGCATTCTCCAAAAACCCACAGCACTGAGGAAAGCTTGTCTTTACTTTTAGCTGGTTGGTGGGGACATAGCTCCATTTTTTTGACCACGTCCGTTGGAATCTGATGATATGCCATTTTACCCCTAGTGAGTCAAAGGGTTAAAAGATTTGGAAATTAGAAATGTAGCCAGCAAGATGTCAGCAAGACATCATATAGCAGGGACTAGCATAATAATAATAGGATCAAAGAAGAAATTTATGGTTTAATCATTAATGTATAGGTACAGAGCAAGACAATCTATCATGTATCTGATACTTAGCATTGTAAGAAATCAGAAAACCAAGACTTTCAATGCTTGAAGCCAAGGAAAGAGCCTGGACCATAACCAAGGGGTCACAAAGACCTGGCAACAGGACAAAGTGGTAAGGAAGACGTCTTTACTTCCTGACCACTGTCTCAAATCAAATGGACCACTGCCTCAATTAAAAAGAGGACTGTGCAATTGCAACAGACATCCAACTAATTTACATACAACATGGGGACAGGTGATGAATATGTATAGGCGTAGTAGGTAACTTTATGAATATGCATAATTTTTGGAAATAAATAGAGGATCAAAACTTTGTGAATTCAGCACGTCTTTATGATGCTAGTCCTCTGTGCTCCAGCGCTGAATAAACATATTAATCTTCTAACCTCAAATTAGTTGAAAGGCTTTTTTGTCCGTCGCACACCTTTAGTGCTTCACTAGAAACTGATATTCCTGGACAGGTCCCGTGACTTGACTTTATGGCAAAACCTTCAGGAGGATATTAATTATCTTCCCCCCTTTCCCAAAAATTCCTTAGCTGTTTTGCCGCACATGATGATGTCATGAATGTACTGCAATATTCTGGAGCCTCACCCTTTTCCAGTGCAGTCTAGGTCAGTCCGTGGCAAATACTGGGGCTGTGTTTCCACCTTTTGGACAGCTGAATCCAGGTGTACTCACCCTTCAGGTGAAAGCAAACTGTTGCCTACACTCTCTTACTAAAGGAATGGAAAAAAATGAATTAGCAAAATATCAATGGTGTGACCACTTTGCTGCCTTAGACTCCAGTTTGTACTGAAGTTCCAGCGTGTCCATACACTCAGAGATGGTATGACTTTGTTCAGGCCATGATTAGTCCACTGTCAGCCTCTTCTCGCCATTGTACTTATGCACTGTCCATATAGGGATATTAAGGGATGGCTTTCCAGTTCATGAATCATCTCATGAATGGGGGTCAGAGTCCTGGTTTGTGTGGTACCGTCAATGGTGCACTGTTTTGGTAGCTAGCGATCAGTACCTGTTGTTCTTCACCAGTCCCACAACAGAAGGGTCCTCTGAAGGACCAGACAAGAATTCAGCTGTCTGATTTCCTCTGTCTCCACATCAGTTATCCCAAAAGCCCAACAATGCCTTCTTGGGTCCTTGAAATACCCTCTCCTGAGTTAATCTATGCCAAGGACACACAGGACCTCTTGGCCAATCAGAATTCGGGTGGTTTTGCCATTCATTCCTAGTCAGACTTGCTTCAGCTCCTATCCTGTCAGCTGTTACCCTAGAAATAGAGATAGATTCTGCCCCTACAGATCTTGATGGCATCTGGGTACATTGTATGCCAGTGTCAACTAAAGCCTTATACTCTTGTGGGTCTGATGCCCCAAGCCATCAGATCCACACAGTCCAATTGATCGGGCTGTCACTTTCCTCCTGCTGGAGGCAGAGTCCCTCTAGTTCTAGTCATAGTAGTCATTGTTCATGTCTTGTTAATATGAACTTGTGGGCCCTTCAAGAGGATCAGAAATAACATTCAGCCCTTCCATTGTGTCTGGCAACTTGCCCATTGGAAGCTGGAGTGGCATTTATCCTTGAAGAATTTCCTGTGGTGGTTGTCCTTCCTCTGAACTCACACACCTGTGCTGCTATGGCAGAGGTGGGTTTTCTATCCCACTTCCTCATGTCCTCTCTGTGGTCATGCAGGTAAAAGCACAGGTTATCTCGTGGTATGTACTGTCTCTTGAGAGCAACTGGAATGGTAGTCCCCAGTTAAGTGTCTGCTGAGAACCTGCAAACCGTGTTGCTGCTCCTTTGCTTCTCCACTTTGCCCTCCCTCTGCCCTCTTTGGCAGGCTGGACAGGAGAATTGGAGGTACAAAAAGTAAAGGTCATGGGTTAAGGTAAGAACAATTTACTGGAAACAGCAGTTAGATAAGAAAACAAACTGTAACAGCAACAATACTAAAACCAGAAGTGTACAAAAGAGAGAGATTCACATGCAAAATGCTCAATGCAGAGCCAGACCAAACTGCAGCCACATACACTGAAAAGACTTCTTAACCCTGTAAGAGACTCCCTTTTCTGCTGGCAATGGTGTGACGTGATACAGAATAACCTCCAGGTTCTAGCCATGTTCAGTCTTGGTTACTGCAAAAATCATACCTATCCTTGGTGGAACCAGGACAAGTTTCAAGTCCCCTTCCACAAGCATGGACTTCTTCCCCTAGATCAGGTTGCTTGGAGCCCCTTCCAACTACTCTTAACATTTTCAAGTATGGAGCATCCACAACTTCTCTGGACACACTGTTCCGGTACCTCATCACCCTCACAATAAAGAATTTCTTCTGTATATCTAACCCAAATTTCCCCCCTTTGAACCCATTACTCCTTGTTCTATCTCTAGAGTTCCTGATGAATAGTCCCTCTCTGGCTTTTCTGTAGGTCCCCTTCAGATAATGGAAGGTTGCTGTTTAGCTCTCTATACAGTCTTCCCTTCTCCAGGCTGAACAGCCCTGACTTTCTCAGCTTATCTTCATACAGGAAGGACTCTAGTCTCCTTATCAACTTTGTGGCCCTCCTCTGGACTTGTTCCAACAGTTCCATGTCCTCCTTATTTTGGGGGCACTAGAGCTGTGTGCAGTATTCCAGGTGATGTTTCACAAAAGCAGGATACAGGGAGAATCACTTCCCTTGACCAGCTGGCTGTGCTCCTTTTGATGCAGCTCAGGATTTGATTGGCTTTCTAGGCTGTGAGCACACACTGCTGGCTCATGTTGGGTTTTGCATCACCTGTCACAGCCAAGCCCTTCTTCACAGGACTGCTCTCAGTCACTTCTCTGCCCAGCCCATAGGTTCTCCTGTGATTGCCCCAACACAGATGTAGGACCTTACACTTTGCTTTATTGAACTTCATGAGGTTTACATTGGCCCCCTCTCAAACCTGTTGAGGTCCTTCTGGATGACATTACTCCATCCTCCCATCATACTGACTGCCCTGCCATGGAGCTTGGTGTCATCAGTGAACTTGCTGAGGGTGCATCAACCCCACTGTCCATGTTGCCAGCAAAGATGTTGAATAGTGTCAGCCCCAACACCAATTCCTGAGGGAAACCACTTGTTTCCATGTGGACAGTGAGCCATTACCCCATCACTGTTTGGGTGCAGCCATCCAGCCAAGTCTTTATCCACTGAGTGGTCCATCCATCAAATCCATGTCTCTCCAGTTTAGAGACAAGGAAGTCATGTGGGACAGTGTTGAGTGCTTTGCACAAGTCCAGGTGCACAATGTCAGTTGCTTTGCCACTACTCACCAACTCTGCAGCCTTGTCATAGAAAGCTATAAAACTTGTCAGGCATGATTTTCCCTTAGTGAAGCCTTGTTGGTTATCACCAGTCATCTCTTTGTTTACCAACATAGTTTCCAGGAGAATATGCTCCTTGATCTTGCCTGGCACAGATGTGAGACTGAATTGTCTGTAGTTCCTTGGGTCTTCAACTTTCCCCTTTTTCAAAATTGAGGTTATATTTCCTTTTTTTCAGTCTATTGTTGTTTGATACTGGCTAGATGCCAGGCACCCATGAAAGTTGTTTACTCACTCTCTTCTACTATAGGTGGGCAGAGGAGGGGGGAAAAATATTAATGAAGGGTTCATGAGCTGAGAAAAGGATAGGGAGAAAAACACTCTAAGGGCAAAACAGACTCAAATTTAAAGGTATAAGGTAAATCTATTATTAATACAGTCAGAAGAGGATGATGAGAAGCAAAACAAGCCTTTAAAACACCATTTCCCCCCCAGCCCCACCCTCTTTCCCACCGACAGTGCAGGGAGATAGGGCATGGGGTTTTGGTCAGTTCATCATTTGAGATCTTCTGTTTTTTCAGAGAGAGGAGTCTCCTCTGCTATGACATGAGGTCCCTCCTATGGGCAAATAGTCTTCCCAAAACTGTTGTGGTATGTTGTCCACGGGGTGTATTCTTCTAACAATAGCCTGCTCTAGTTTGGAAGCAGGGTCCCTCTCTCACTATTCGGGTCTCCCACTGGATCACAGCTTTTTCTGGCGTCCACTCAGTCTGGCATGAGCATTTTTCCCACAGGTCGTGAGTGGATCTCTGCATCCCCCATAGACTTTATGGGCTGCAGGGAGGCATCCTGCTTCACCATAAGCCTCACCACAGCCTGCAAAGGAATTTCGGCTCTGACACTTGAAACACCTCCTCCCCATCCTTTTTTTTCCACTGACCTTCGTGTCACCATGTTGTTTTCTCTCACATGTCCTCACTTCCTCCTCTTCTCTGGGTAGAAGAAAAACTGCTGTTCATAGGTACCATTGCCAACAAGTTCCACTAATTCAAAGATTCTTGCTAGATCCTGCAGCGCCAAGACATCGATCTCATCTAGGTTCTGTGCTGAGCTTGCCATCCTGCTGCTGGCTGGGTGGCCCTGCTGCCATGCTGTGAGCAGTGGCAGCTGCCGTGTCACTGGTACTTTTTAATGCCCCTCTTCATGAGGGGCGCTGGGATGGAGAAGCTGCCGGCACCGCCCCTGCCCTTCTGCCTGCAGCTTGGCTGGCTAGGGGCAGCCAGGCAGGCAAGGCTGGCTGCAGGCCACGCCAGGATGGTGGTGGCTGTGGCAGCGCATCACCGCTGGCTGTGCCAAGACGGCCCCTCTTGGCAGCACCTCACCACCCCTGCAAACAAAAACTGCACGTGTGCTGTATTGTTTTTTTCTTTTCTTAAATATGTCATCACAGAGGCATTAACAACTCTCTAATTCGGCCAGCAGCATGTCCACCTTCAGAGCTGTCAGAGATTGGCTCCATCAGACATGGTGGAAGCTTCTAGTAGCTTCTCACAGAAGCTGTCTCTGTGCCTCCTCCTCGCTCCCCTACCAGAAAACAGACTGTGCCAAATCAACACACAGCCATCAAGAACTTCACCTGACTGCCACAATTTCTCAAATATAGTGGATAGTAGCTTAGCAACTTCGTCTACCAGGTCCCTTGGGGGACCCACAGATGAATCTCACCAGATCCCATAGGCTTGTGCACATTCTGTTTCCTTGGATGGTCCTGAATTTGATTCCCTCCTACAGTGGGTTTAGAGTCTTCATTCTCCCAGTCCTTACATTTTCCTTTCATTACTTGGGTGGTGTCTTAGTTCCTGCTAGGGAAAAAGCAGGAGCCTCTCTTGGAATGGAGAATGGAAACCTCCTCCCTCTGAAATGTTATGATTTTGGAATTAAGGGGCTCTCAGGCAAAGATGTGATGGTAGGAATAACAGTTATTTACTAGTGTGTTTAACAAGATAAACAAAATAACAATAACTGTAGCATTAACAACAAACAGAACTAGGGAAATAGTCACAGTTTTCTCCACCGCTGGCACCTTTTCCTTTTGGCACTGTTACTGTCACAAGCTGCTGGAGTGAGCAGGAGTCCCAAGGGATGAGACGTATCCGAAGCTCAGCGGCAGTAGCTGGAGCTGTAGAAAACATCCCGGCCAGGCAGGAGGTGCGGGACACGACATGGAGAAACCCAGAGCAAAACAGAAGAAACAGCAGGTGCAGGGCAACAGGGCAGCGGCTCCCGCCAGGACAGGGAGAGACGAAGTTCCAAATTCCCTCAGGGCACGCATGAAGAGAGATGGTGATAGGTCACTCTGAACTGAGCTCCAGGTGAGGGCCAGTGAGATCTCCCTGCAGTCAAAAACTGAACAGCCCTGGCTGTTCCCTCCGAGAGCCAAACTCCCCACAAGAGAAGTGTGGTCGGGTGCCGCCCTCTCCCAGACTAAACTACTTCCTTCATCTTTCCCGAGCACCCGTAAATACCTGCAAGGACCCAGCAATCAGCTTCCTTCCAGCAACTTCTGGGAAAAAATTCTATAAGAAAGCAACTCAACCCCCAACAGGCGGGATGGCTGAACACTTGCTGTTGAAGACTGAGGCATAAAATGCATAAAGAACCTCAGTCTTCTCCATATTCCAGGCTTATCCAGGTAGCCAGGTCTCCCACTTCCTTCTAGAGAGGGCCTACATTATCCTTAGTAATTTTTTTTGTTTTCAAGATACCTATAGAAGCTCTTTCTATTGTCTTTGATGTCTCTGGCTAGAGTAAATTCTAACTGGGCTTTAGCTTGTCTTTGCTTCCACCTTCTGTAGACTTCTTTTTTATCTCTGAGGTACTCAGCAGCTTCTTATCCAGGTATGGATGCCTCGTGGCATTTTTGCCCTACATCCTCTTGTTGAGATGCATTGTTCCTGAGCTTGAAGGAAGAGATTTTTGAATATTACCAGTATTCTTGAGCTTATCTGCTTGCCAGGCCTCTACCACAGGGGACTCTACAACATAGGTCCCCAAAGATGTCAAAGTCTGCTCTCCTAAGTCCAGGGCAGGTGATCTTATTGCATACCATTTTATTATATGTATCATATATTATCTATTTATTGTAAATTAAATATATTTATTGACAGTTTATTTCAGGTACCTATTTTTAAAGATGAAAATTAAAAATTGTTAGATTTGTGTCTGATGTGTTATAATGGAGAGGTTTTTTTATAGAAGGCCACAGTGTCTTGAAACTGCTTAATTCTGGAAGATTTCATTTGTTGTCTTTGGATGTCATTGTCAACAAATTCAATGATTGTATTGTGTTTGAAGAGTTTCCCCAAAAGACTAATTCAACTAACATCTCAAAAAGAACTCGTCTGCCAACAGAAAGGCTTGCTTTGGAAAATACCAGTTAGAAGATTGTTGGTTGTGAAAAAAGAATATAGCAGCCTTTCTTTCTTTCCCTCTTATCCTTGTTCATCTCTCACATTTATTCAGTGGAATGAGCCATCTCACCTCATCTTGGCCATCTGAACCCACAATGACCACCTAAGATAATCTCCTGGCTCATTTCTCTCACTAGTGGGGGAAGGCAGGCACATCAAAGACGCAGTGCACCCTTTCCTGAGGAAGTATATGACAGGCAGGTGGTTTATCATTGATATACATCTCCAGTGACTTCCATGAGCATCTGTGTAGCTGATTTCTATAAAAGGTTCATGCTAGGAGAAGCAGTTGACTTGAATAAAAATAAAACCAAAACATGACCAATCCTTTTAACTGCTCACATTTTCTCATTCAGTTCCCAAAGTTCAGAACCTGAGAATGGGGGAGATGTTTGCATACAGGAGGAGTGCACATCCTTTAGAGTTTTCAGTAGCAGGAGAGGGAGACAATGACAATTTACAGCACCTGGTGCTGAGGAAGTGCCTAGTTGTTTTATTGAAAATCATTCAATAGGACAAAGTTTGCTATTCCAGTGCAGGACTTTCTTTAATAGACATGAAGGGATTTATAAATAGGAAGTGAAAATCTAAACTATTTTATTTCACTTATAGTTGACTAATGTTATCAAAAGTTTATCTGTCTCAAAGTAAGTTGAAACAAGCTTTTTACCATCCTGCCAAGGCCACTGAATTTCTCATTGTTGCACTTCCATGCTTCTAATAATAATAAAAAAACATGATTACTTAAAATTTTTAATATTTTAATTTTTATTCAAAGGAAGAAGGATAATTCCAGAAACATGAAGAAGGCAAAGCAATTACTTGGGAAATTGCATATAATTTATTTGGATTAAAAATGCTGGTGTGGCAGTACTGTCTGTTTGCTCTTTGCAAACACATTTTTATTTCCTCTGAATGTTGTGGCTTGCATTTTTTAGTATACAAAAGTAGTGACAGAAGATAGCTATCCAGCCTAATAAAAATTCCTTGGGTCATACCATTTATTCTGTTTTCAGTTTCATTTTAAGTATTACTACATGAGCTGACTTTCTAGATTGTGTCCTTTCCTCAGTGGTGTTTACATTATATATATTTATGCAGAGCCTTACATTAAGATATGGCAGACTATGGAATGAATAAAACCAGCTGACTGTTGTAAAAAGAGATGGTGAGCTTCTGAATTACTTCCTGTCTATGCCGTACCTCTCCCACCAATCTTCTGTTGGAATGGGTTTCAGGGATTTGCCCTGCAAACTGTGGAGACATTTGTCTGCCCAGCTGACTGAAATTACTGCACATGTGCATTACACTCATAACCACATGTAGCCTGCTTTGGATACTTTCGGACAGTGTTAAGTATCCTGAGTATTTGCTTTACAGTTTTTTTACGCCCTAACAGGCAGACAGATACTGTTGCAGGGCATCTGTCAGACCTTCTATGCTTATGCTTAGATAGTCTGTGCATGCTCTCTAATTCTGATACAACCCTCAGAATATCAGATTTGTCAGGTCTGTACATTATAATGAGATGGCAGATGCACACTTATTTATGTATAGGAATTCTTTGATGCAGCTCTTAGCTTCTCAAACTTTATCAGAATTTCTTACCAATAATTGTGGTGGTTTTCCAGAGGAGAGTGAGGAATGTGCTGAAGATCAGAAGGCAGGGTTTTGTCTTTCAGTTCAGCAGATGTTTATATCTCAAACTTTAGGAGCAACTCCTAATCTTTTTTATGTGTATATACTGAAGCCAGCTTTTATGTAGTCAGGTCTACTTCTGATTACAATTTTGTTAATTTATAAAATTTGTTGTTGATTTTACTTGTTTTTTTTTTAAAGCTATTTGAGCTGGCACTCAAAGGAATGCTATCACAAATGAGTTGATCTTTGGGTTGACTTCTAAGATCATTGAGTCCAACCGTTGACCCAGCACAGCCAAGCTCTCACTCAACCATTTTACTAAGCGCTACAAGTGAATTTGGTCGAATTTCAAAATTATTTCAGCCACCTTGAAGCAGAATTTTTCTTGAAGCAGAATTTTTCAGCTAATAAATTTTCCTGGATTCCCTTCAGTCCATTTAGTCCAGATACATGGAATACATTAAAGGCAAACTATCTTATTTAGTACAATTAATTGGGAGCAGCAGCTGTGACTCAATTAATCAGCAATAGTTTGAGATAATGAATAGTAGGACAAAGTCAATGTAGTTTTTTCACATGATGGTGTAAGAAACAATGGTACTTTTGTTTTTCTAAATGATTGATGCACATAGTACTTTGCATAATCTTCGATGAAGAATGTTGGTTCCATGAAACAATCATTACTCATTGTGCTGTCATTGAATGTGAATTTTGAATAAGTTGCAGCATAAAGCCGCCAGATACTTATATCAATTAAATAAAAGTAAGGAAGAGCCAAAGTTCATGTTCTTTCTGTAATACTGAGTCCTGTGGCTTGTGTACAATGTTTCTGTTAGCTTGTTAAGGGGTCATATCGTCAGACTCCCCAAACACAGAATGAAGAAATGAGGAAGGATATGAAGTGTGGGAACCCAGAGCTTGTCCTTGACTGCTCTGGGGGCTCAGAGACCTGGACAGGGGGCCCAGAGGGCTCAGAAGCCCTGGCACCAAGCCCAAAACACCTGTGGGTTGGATATTAGTCCCTGGGAGAGATTGCCAGCTTTAAAAGAAAAAATACAAGTCTCACAACTTTAAATAGATTAATAATAAGATTGTCACAGGGTGGAAAAGTAGATTTTGGGTTTAGTACATGGGGGTGGCTGAAGCCAAGATGGAGGAACCGCATAGTTTTTGGGCTTCTTCCTTCTTCTTCATCTCCTCCATGATTCTGCTGTGGTGGCGGCACTTGGAGATTGGTTTGGGTAGGATGCACATTGTCTGGCGTAGGTGATGGGTATTGGAGAATAGTTGTAAATAAGGTATACGTAAATTTTAGTATAAAAGATAACCACTGCCCTTCAGGCGGGGATTTTGCCTCAGACTGTCGTGCTGTGGAGACCTCGGCAGGGACAGAGAGAACAGTGTTCTAGATAAGTTACAATAAACAATAATAAGAAACCCGAAGACGGAAGATTGCACGTTTTTCTTCACCTTGGGCAGGGAAAAGGACTTTTAACACCTTGGGGACATCTCTGTAAAAGCAGAGAGATCCCCACAATGAAGCAATGTTTACTGTTTGGATGTGAAAATAGTGAGTTCTGTTCAATATATATGGGATAGTCTAAGGGTGGCTACTTGATCTAGTGAAAAATCATAGTATTTCCTAACCTTGTGTAGTATTTCTACAATAGTGTTTCTAAGTATACTCCATTCAAGAAGTTCCTTCATATGGTCGGATTGAAATTGTCCTCTCTTAGCTCCTGGGTTAAATTTCAAGTGATTTCTATTTTCATTTATTTCAGTTTTGAGTACGGAACAGAGAGCTGCTTAATGGAAGTGATTATCCTGCCCTGCTCTGCACTGGTATAGCCTCACCTTGAGTACTGTGTGAAGTTTTACTCAACACAGTATAGGAAAGATATTAAACTATCCAAAGGAGGGCCACAAGTCTGGTGAAAGATCTGGAGGGGAAGCCTTATAGTGACTGAGACCACATGATGTGTTCAGACTGAAGGAGAATAAGAGGAGACCTCATTGCAGTCTCCAACAATCTCACAAGGGGAGGTGGAGGGGCAGATACTGATCTCTTCACTCTCATGACTAGTGACAGGACTCAAGTAGTCTGAGATCAGGACCCTTTGGACAATGCTCTCAGGCATATGGTGTGACTCTTTGGGGGTCTTGTGTAGGGTCTCTGGACTCTGTGATACTGATGGGTCCATTCTAACTCAGCATATTCTATCATTCTGTGATTATACAATTCCGTGATAAGTCATGGACTTAGGTATATTTGCCTGGCATCATTATAATTGATTATTGAAAAGAAATTTTTGTTGTTTTCATGTATCAACATGAAAAAAATCTTTAAAAATCTTGCAGACTTACAAAAGTTTTCATCTGTCAAGGTGTATGCTAGGTCTCATCCTGTGACCTGACACTCACGCTCAACCTGTTTTGCTTCATATTAATCAGATTTTTGTTTTCCTTTTCTTTAGATTGCGGTCTTTGGTAAAGCAATTAGAGAGAGGGGAAGCTTCAGTTGTAGATCTAAAGAAGAATCTGGAATATGCGGCAACTGTTCTTGAGTCAGTATACATTGATGAAACTAGGTGAGCTAACTATACACTTCAGCAATCTTATATCTAGCGCCAGTTGTGATTTACATGTCAATCATGAAAGCTGGTTGAGCCAAGATTTATTGCTCATAGACAATATGGTTTTAATCATTAGAATATTGTATTCTGTGCAGAACAGATCTTCAATCCCTCATTTAAAAACTTCTTTAAGTTTTTAAATGGACAGGGAAGGAGATCAAAACCAATCATAAATGTAATACAATTTTTCTCAGATAAATGTTTTCATAGTGATTGTATCCTACTTTTTCTGACAGTTTCAAAATTTCTATTCAATTTCTTTTTCTGAATAATATTAGATTTTTCACTTGTATGGTGTCTTTGAAATTAAAAAAAAAAATACTCATCAAAGAGGTAGACATTGCAGAGGAGTTTCCCCTCTTGGTTACATGCCATTTACCCAGTGCTAAATGCACTTGGAGTCAACACAGATCACCAGAATGGGAGAGGAGAGGACTGTATGTTACTAACTCAGAATCTAGAAATTCAAAGAAATGACCATAAATTACCTTTGAAAGCTAAAAATGTTCAAGAAATATTGATGAGCTGAAGACGTGAAGTCAGCAGATGATCATATAGTTGTGCTTTAGAAGGCTGATACTTCTTGTTTTTCAGCCTAGTAGTGAGTTTCACAATCTGAAATGTAAGTACATAAGTGAATAGACAGTTGAAGACTTGTAGTATTATGTTTTATTAGGCCTGATGAATCAAAGGCTTTCAACACCTGCTCTCATTAGAATATATGTGAGTTTCTTTTTTGTTAATAATGTTGTAGTGCTCTCTAAGGAAGTTTGTTTACCATTCTGTTTCCTCATCCTTCTAGGCGTTTACTGGACACAGAAGATGAGCTCAGTGATATCCAGTCGGACTCTGTGCCCTCAGAGGTCCGTGACTGGTTGGCTTCTACCTTTACACGGCAAATGGGGATGATGCTCAGAAGGACTGAGGAAAAACCCCGGTTCAGGAGTATTGTCCATGCAGTGCAAGCTGGGATATTTGTGGAAAGGTAAAATGTCATGTTATTACTTTGTTCTAGTAACTATCCAGGTACTGCAGATTTCACCTGTAGTATGTGATGGCACAATGACAGGAGGTGGAGGAGACTACCTTAGCCCAGAAGACCTCAGAGGACTAGTGAAAGACTACTGAATGAAGAACGCTTTAATGTGCTTCTGGTAATGTTTCTACACAGATCTGGGTAACACCTAAAAACCTGAACCTAAAATCTGAAACAATACCTACTCCTCTGTTCTTACTATAGTACAGATGTAATAGCTCACTTGGTATAATTTTGATGGACAATATACACTTCTGCATAGTCCTAGGTCAGGAGTGACAGCATTTAAAATTTGAATAGCTCAAACTCTCCCTTGCTTCTGTTTACCTCTGTGGTCTAATATTTCTTACGAAAAAATGCTAAGATACAGAACAAAATCCTTTATCACACTATTACTGGAATGAACTATAGATCAAAACTGATGTGAAAATTTGGAGCTCAGGGAGGATTTAAAAAAAAATTGAGTCCTCTCAGCCTTCCCTCTTGATTTACATCACAACCTCTTGCTAAAGTGATTTTACTTTTTTAACCCTTTAAAACATTTATTAATTTCAATTTGGACTCATTTCTATTCTTACCTTTTCTTATCAAGGAACCACTCTTCACCGACCTTCTTTCTTTGAGCCAGAAGAAGGGCTGGCACATGTGAAACTGTCAACATTCTTTGGACAGCCTGAAAAACAGCAGCTCTCAGATCTCTAATTTTGTAACTGCAAAATTCAAGTCAGGAATGGGAGAGCAGAGCACCTTTTGCTGCTAATCAGAATTGCAGTGACAGCCTAACAGCCCTCTGTGCAGGAGGTTGCACAGTGGACCACAATCCGCACAGACACACAGAAGCCTCCTTTGTCAGGACTATAGCGAATATTTTTATCTGTGCACCGAAATTACTGTTCATGTGTTAAGAGAGGCAGCAAACTGTAGTAAGACTAAACCTCTAATTTCTCCTTGGGACAGATTTCTCCAGGGTTTGACAGGCTGCTTGTGAATTAACCCTCACTCTCAGTGGGGGACTTGCTCAACAAGGAAGTAAATGCAGAAAGCTGGCTCAGTAGGCTGTTTTCCAGCTGATCTGGATCACTGTGACCCAAAGAAGGAAGTGTTCAGATATAAATGGCACCGCAGGAGGGTTGTGACTCTCCTGGGCTAAAGGAAATGAATTCTTCCTCAATTGTCTCTTAAGAGAATGCAATGGAGCTTCTGACTAGAGAAAGGAAGGGTTAAGAAATTCTGTGATTTGGGAATGGGTGAATATAATTCTCCAAAGGGGAATTACTTTTTTCAGGTATGAGTGCAGAAGATGACAGAAAAATAAAAGAAAAATGGCAGTGAAGGAATACTTTGCACAAGATCATTTCAGATGGGAGAAGAGAGCTTGCCATCATCTCCTTTTAGTCCTACAGTGCTTTAGGGCAAAAAAGAGTGACCTGTGCAAAGACATTCTAGCTATGACAGTTTCTGCATTCACCAAATCCTGTTAAACACAGTGTGTCCTGAAAACAACTTTTAAAACTTGTACGCACTGTGTAATCTGTTTAAAATATACTTAATAATCAAGTTTAAAATCTGGTACACTACATACTTTGTTTAATATGGTTACAGATGTTGATTATTGCCTTGTTCTTTTTCTCTCACTCCCTGAAACAAACACACATGGCAAACACCTAAAAAGGTTTTATACTTATCTCGAAAACGTGCAGACAAAAGTAACAGCTGTATCACACTGGAGTTGATTCATTGCATACAAATGGTTTCTGAAGTATGTCCAGAACTAGCTTGCATGTGTGCCAGCAAGGACTAAGGGAACTGTAAAGAGTACAGTTATGTGCAGTGGAAAACGATGCACATTTTGTTTAGTTGAGTGTAACCTTTCCATCTGAGGAAGACCTGGTACTGGCAAATTCTTTTTCATGTTCAGCTAGGTAATCAAGCTATGAGATACTGAGGATTGTACAGTCTCAAATTAAGCTATACAATAAGAATATAATCGAGAATATTGGGCAAAAAAACAAAATGGAAGGAAAAAAGGTCCATATTCCTGTTAGGGTTTTCTGGGCTAAATCATGTGTCCTATAATGGTCTGTTGCTTTGTGAGTTTTGTTGATTGTTTGTTTTGTTTCATTTAATTCTATTTATGTGTTATTTATCTATTTCATCTTGGTAGAATGTACAGGCGTACTTCAAATATGGTCGGCTTGAGCTACCCACCAGCTGTAATTGGAGTGCTAAAGGTAATCACAATGAAAAGTTATTGAAGGCGGGTCTGTACTCTCATCAAAATAATACTGTGATATTTGACATGATAAGGGGCATCTTAATACTTGGCCTTTCCTTCTCTCTGACATTCAGTTAGTTCACATACATTAATTATTTAACTAACCTAAGGGATTATCCTTTCAATAACAGAAAGAATAAAGCTCAAGACTGCTGCCATTTTCAGGTTGTGAAGGTTGCAATTCTGTTCTAGATTACAGTGATTAAAATGATGATTTAGGAATCACTCACAACATCCCACAAGGAAGAAAGAAAACACAGATGGAGAGAGATGGAGAAGGAAAAGGATCTGTTGCTGTGAGAGAAGGGAATTTCTTAGGGTGTTCAGCTTCAGGTCTTCAAAGTGACAATCACTTTATGGAAGTGAATCCTTCTGTGGGTTTTGAGGTTTCAGAGTGAAAACAGTCAGAAGTAGTCTGAAAAATAAACAAAGCTTCAATCCGTGGGCCAATTTCAAGATTCTTGACTTAGGCAGGAAGTATCAAGACTACAAACAGAAGCTGGCAACCAGCTGCCTACACAACAGCTTTGCAGATTACATGTGGTTCAACCATGCCATGCAATGGTGAAAAAGGTGATATAATGGGGCAATACACAGGGTTATTAAGTGTAAAACTCGTTGAGATATCTTGCAGCATTTCTCCACACTGAAAAGATTAACAGCTAGGGTATCCTTTTAATTTTGAATAGTAGAAATTTGCAAGAGATCTGGAGGAATTGCAAGAGGAATGATCAAACATGCCTTTCATATACAAAATCAAAGTGTCCACCCATGGCTTTTTCCAACTGCATGTTGGAAGTGCTAGCTAACCCTGCAAATCAGATGTAAATTCTTTGTTCTTTTGCAACTACAGTCCATAGACAGCTTATGAGGGAAGATATCTATAAAGGTGTTGTATTTGCCCTGTTGGGGTTAGGCTTGGCTAACTCAGAACCCCTGGCAAATCAACAGGACACAAGGTAGCTAGATTGAAGGACAGCTTGATCCTCTCCTGGCAGAGGGGGTCCAAAGAGTTTGATGGCAAATGAGTCCTGGGGGAGCAGGGGGAGT
>VYXF01003342.1:53502-96518 GCA_013397295.1 Polioptila caerulea | reverse complement strand
CACCATGAGGGACGGGGATGCGGGGCAGCAGCCACGCCGCGCACAGGTAGAGCCCGGGCCGCTCCTCCGCCTCCTGTCCTGCGTGGTCCTTGTGTGCGGAGCGGAGGTCGCGGCTCTCGCCGACTTCTCAGGTACGGGGCGGGCACCGAGTGACGGGCTCTGGGCTGCGGGGGGCTGCGGGGCTCCGAGGGGCCGGGCGGAGGCGGCCACGCCGCGGGCAGGGTCTGGCGGGGGCTGTCAGCCCCCCGCAATGCCCTGAAGGGACCCGCCACAGCCGAGGCAGGGCCCCGGAGCGCCCCGTGCTCCGTCAGCCCTCGGCGGGGCCGTGTCCCGGGCCTGCAGCCCGGGGAGCGCGGGGCCGGGGTGCCGTGAGGAAGGCAGGAAGGAGGAGAGGGTTAAGGGCTTCCCGAGGGGCCGGGTGGCCAGGGACACGAGGAATCGAGCGGTGCGAGCGCGGTGCGTGGGTCGGCTAGGGCCCGACCAAAAGTGCGTGGAAGTCCCTGGAAAGGTTCCCACTTTCTCCTGGAGACTTGGAGTCGGGCCCTGAGGGAGAGAACAAGTGCTGCACTTCTCTCTGCTAGGAGGGAAGCCTCGTAGCACCGGGATGAGGGGAGTCCCTTGCCAGGGAGAAGAGGCATCAGCTGTCGCCCAGGAATCACAGACGTGATCCCCGGGACGGTGCTGCATCACTGCAAAGTGAAGTGACTGCAGGAACTGGGAAAATATCCTTGTTTCCATCAAGATGAGGAAGCAATCCCTACTCTTTGTTTGTAAAACTGCACTCTTGTACCTTTTCTAGTGCTCCAGGACATCCCACTGCTGTTAGGAAGTTTTTAAGAAAAGCTGTTTCTCTCCTTTCTATGTGTCACAGTGAGCACAGCATATTCCTGGCAGCTGGAAGCTTAAGGAACTGCCTCTAGGGCAGAAAGCAAACCTCACCCGTACTGAACAGATCAGAACTTCCCAAAAGCCCGTGGAGTGCACTGGAACAAAGTTAATATATAATTAATAGCCAAAATATGTTGTTATGCATTTTAAAATAGTTGGTGTTGATAAAGTTCAAAATGCTGGTCATGATTCTGCAGAAACTATTTCCTCAGCAACAGAAAAATACAGTTTGTAATTTTTAAAATTGTGTCCAGTTCCACAAGTCTGGAAATTTCTAAGCAAGCAGCCACAAAATACAAAGACCAGAATTACGTACTTGGATAAGCTACATATCTTGTATTAAATTCCTTTCACATGTAAAAGGCTTTTAAATGCTTGCTGTCTCATTCTTTGTGGGTTTTTTTTTTTTTTTTTTTTTTTTTTTTTTATTTGANTTTTTTTTTTTTTTGCTTAACTGCTGGTTTGGGATGTTAGTTTTGGAATCACATGGTGGTTCTCCACAATAACAGCGAGGAAATGTTCAAATTTTCCAAATTTTCCCTTTCAACTAGCCACTGAACTAAAAGTTATTCCTTTATGTAGGAAAGTTCCTCTCACAAAAGTCTGTTCATTTTTCAAATGATGTTATTTAGATAAGGTTATCCAAGATTAATTTCAGAAGTACAGCTGTCTTCAGTATTCATTGTGCACTGAGCTTTCCAAATAGGTAGAACGACCAGAGAAAAAAGCTATCTCACCCCAGAGATCAGTATTAAACATGACATGCAGACATTTCAGTAAATAAGATGTAGGAAAGGATAGCAGATTCCAGAATTCCTACCAGACTTTGAAGTTCCCAGGCCTGAACAAATTCTGCCAACATTTTACTTTTAACACGGAGATCTATCTAATCCAGAATGGTAGAAAAGACCAAAATGTTACTGTAACCTTTTAAAAAAATGCATCCGGAGCATAGGGAGAAGTTTTTAGCTACTTCAAAGGCAGGTGCGGTAGACCAGGAGTTGCCAGAGGTGAGAGGACACCCCGCAGTGCCACCCCTAGGCTGTTAATAGCGTTAAAGAATTACAAGCTCCGTAACAGCAGCTTAGAGATGAGTTTGTGGAGTTGCTGATTTCCCGTATTTGCTCCCTCCCTCGGCAGGAACAGCAACTCGATTTTCCTGAACTTGGCTGAATGCACATGGCCACGAACCTGGCCCATCTAAAGTGCCTTGCAGCTGCTGCGTGCAACGAGGCCTCTACCCCAACAGCCCAAACTCTTTTCCTGTCTCCTCCTCTCCCCACCATTCTGACAGCTTTCCAGCGTTCCTTCCTAGACTGCTACCAGGTTCCAACACCTGCCTGTGTAATCTCTGTTGTTGTCTTAGTGCAGGCATTAAATTGTTCCGCCCTGCCCAGGACCCATTTGCTCATCACCAGACCTTGCTGTTTGCTTGTCACAACCCAAAGATGCTCCCTCATGGGATCTGTTTGCTGTTCTGGGAAGGGGAGCAGGGAGCAGTGTAAAGTGAAGGGTTATTATTACTATTTATAAGTTTGACTTGTATTTGTGGTCTATATCCTGTCTACTACCTAGAGCAGCAGGTTCTTGTTCTCATTTGTCTAGCTTTTAACTATGAGGAAAAAAATTCTTGGTCTATTTTGTTTGGGATTTTTTAAGAGAGGCATTTCTTCACTGAAGTAACATTTTGTGAATTGGTATTTTCTATGGAAGAAAAATGTTCTGAAATAAGACACCAGCAGCAGTTCAAAATTCAACTCTGAGAACAATTCAATAGTTTCTCTTATTGGAAGTAATGGTGACACAATAAAGATCTGCATAATCTATGTTTCTCTAGCAGCCTGAAGCAACAAACAAGAAATTTAAAGGTTGGACTTGGTCTTGCTGGTCTTTTCCAACCTTTATGATTCTATGAATCTATATTTCTTAGTTCCATTGGTTACTGAAAGTGGAGGTGTGCTCTAAGGTCTGCAGTCTTTTGTGTGATTAATTTTTTAAAGTGGAATCCAAGTATTCATGCCCAAATTTAAACTGAAAGCTGAAGGTTTGGGAGAGATTCAATCCACATTTCTTTCCTTAGACCTTCATGAATATGAGAGTGATCATACAACTACAGAATTTTCTTCCCCTCATGCCTGTTCTTCAAAACACACCCTTTAATTAAATATTTCTTTATTTTCTCAGTGATCACTAGTAGCTTTCACATTTTGGATCAGGTCCCATTCCAGGGGGCTGCTGTGAATTTTGCTGGTTCTCCAGTCTCTGAGAGCCATTTTTCAGGACATCAGGGCCTCAGGACAGCCATCTCCTCACAACTGCTCTATGTTCAAGGAGTGGTTCCCAAAAGAGGTGAAACAGGGAGCTGGCAAAACCAGCAAACTTCTTTCCAAGATTTCACACTGTCAGCATCCTGGTGCTGTAGAAAGCCCAGCTGCTGAGGGAGAGCTGGCTTGGCTGGGGATGGTGGCATTTTGTGGGTACCTTCCCAACAGCAGGGATCACTGCTCCCCATCTCCTCTCATCCCCTTGTTCTCCATGCTGGCAGTGGGAAAAGGCCTCAGCTCTCCATCTTAACCCCACTCCTCCTCCCAGCTTTTCCCTGTCTGCTGATGAAGTGAACTGACCCCTCATCCATCTGGGAACAAACTCCTTCTCTCTAGCAACACTGAGGAAAACCCATTCACCCTTTTTTAATGCTCCTTCTGTCTTTTTCTGTTCTCCGTGCTGCTCTGAGCTCAGGCTTGACCTCGCCTCCTTGGCTCACTCACCAGTCAGTCTCCCTTTCTTTACCTGAGTCCCAGCCAGGTTTTCTGGGCAGCTTTCAAGAAATGTGCCTGTAACTGAAGATCAAAAATGAAGTAATTGTGATTGCGTAACTGGGGTGAGGAATGACTTTCTGGATGCGAACAGAAAGCAGGCGCTGCTTAGGGGTAGAACCTTTTAATCTCTGTCCACTGGTGTCAACTTTTCTGTCTTTTCTTCAAAAACAGTTCAGACAGAACTGAGCATCACTGTAACCCCATAGACTTGGTCTCCTGACCCAACCACAGAAACAAGTGGATCTAATGAAAAAGCAAACCAGTTCACCCAAGAAATATAATCTGCTCCTGTGACCTTTCTGCATTAAAAGTTTCCATTAAGTTCTGTGGCATTCACCCATCCCAGATTCCCCCAGGTAAAAGGAGAGCAAACAAATGCTTTGAGCAAATGCTTTGTTTGTAGTAACGTGGCAGGATCAATCACTACCAACCACAATGATGCAGAGGTTTTTTGTTGGCTTTGTGTTGGTCAGATAAAATCCTATATAAATTTTCTTGAGTCAGTTCTGTTGACTCACCATGGCAATTGTAGCACGTCCTTCAACCAGGATATTTCAAGAAGTGCCAGAACAAGTGATGCAATGATGCATCTTCTCAATAGTGCCTTTTAAAAGTCAAGTGTTTATTGCTTTATTTAAAGGAAAAGATTTCATTTTAGAAATGCATTTCATTTCAGTAATATGTGAGTTAAACCTCAAAGTCTGGTTTAAAGTTTCTCCGAGTGAAGTGGGCTTTGGCCTGGGATTTGTTCTGTGAAATAAGGAGGTGTGTGTCAGAACTGAGATTTTAGTTTAGATCACGATGCTGAGACCCAAGGTTTTGTTTCAGGCTTGTCCCTGCAGTTCTTTTTGCCTTTCTGAGGAAGTGTAACTTTCGAAAGCACATTTTAGATGTGCTAATATTTTTTGTTAAATCCACTGATGAGATTTAGTTATCCTTGTCAGAGAAGTAGAAGCTATGGTCCTGTCAAGTTCTTACACATTTTATGAGGCCTATACAGTAAGCTAGGTCTTCATCTCCAAGAAGGGATACCGCCCACAAAGCTCTCCCAAAATTAATGAAGGGGTAGTGTGATGCTCTTGCCCCTAAAGATGTTGGGGAATTCAGACACGAGACACAAAACTTGAGTACCTGAGCTCCACCACTCAGAGACCAATATATTTAAGTCTGCCTGATTCTCACAACTTCAGGGCAGGAAGTTTGGGGCACAACTCTCTCTGTTCTCCCCAGGCAGATTGCTGGCACCTGACACACCATATGCTATTTTTATTCAAAATAAATAGCAAGGATTACCTCCCCCTGCCTTCCTGTTCCATCTGCTGCTGATCTCCTTCCCAGTAAGGCAGAGACTCCAGTCTCAACTTCATTAGAGAAGGGGACTACAGACTTGTTCCAGATAAATACTCAGCTTTTGTTGGAAGTGTCTCCAGACAGAGAAGGCACTGTCTGACCAGTCACCACTTAGCAGAATTCTGTCATCTGCCAGCCATAATCTACAGTTAAAATTGAAATATTTTGATATATTACCCAACACAGAGAAAATAGTGTTTTAGGGGAGCTGAAGAGCAGGAGGAGGCGTGGTTGCGCCTTATTTGTTCAGCATTGGTGAGTTATTTAATCTGAATTTCTAGGCATTTTAAGAGTTTTGCTTCAAAGGTCTATTGTGTGGCTTCTGGCAACAAATTAAATACCAGCGAGGTTTGGCTCTTAATTTAGAATTAATTTTAAAACATCACTCACTATATAAGTTCTAATTGAAAGCCTACAGTCACTGGAAGGATTCCCAAGGATTTCACTGGGCTTTGGATGAGGGTCTCAAGCCACAAATATCTGTTTATTTTTCTTCATTGTATTTTATCTTGGATGGGAAGACAAGAATTATTCTTTCAGAATAACTTTGCAGTTTTTTTACTTTTCGGTTCTTCAGGCTAGAACTGGGTTGAGGACAAAGAAATGTTGTTGTAAAGAAAATCATCAGGCGCTGAGAGTGAAGTGGGGGGTGTATTTTTGCTTTTCTAGCTTGGACTTAGTGTACTATAGCACTGCAGATCTGTGAGCTCACAGATTTCTGATTTTTTCTGATTTTTTCTGATTTTCTGATATTTTCTCCTGAAAGTCAAATATAAGAGGGGATACAAAGAAATGCAGAGCTTGAGTCGAAGTTCTGTTTGCAAAACGAAACCTGTGTTTTGTTGTCTGAGCTGGCAATGAGCAGCCCCCTGGCTCTCTTGGGGAACATGAACATGGAGGTTCATGATCATAAATCTGAGTTTTCAGACAAACGTTTTCCTCGAGTGCCTGAGGTTCTCCTACTTGCTGTCTTTGGGAATATTACAAGTTTTTTGTTTTTGGGCATAAAGAATCTCTCATTCTGTCTCCAGAAACAGTTGCTACCCACAGAGCCTTTCTCTTGTTATTTCTTGTAAATGGCACTAGAAGAGGCTACTCTGTCTCCGGTTAAAAGGAGGATTTTTGGCAAGGGCAGAAAAGAGCCTTAAAGTTCTCTCTTAACCCATGCCTCTTGTCAGCTTCTTTAGATGGGATGGAGAAAATCTTCCTTTTCAATTGGAGTAGTTCCATATTAGGTGTTTGCCCTTCTGGCTTCATGGAATAGCTGAGAGAAGTAGAACTGACTGTAGGGTGAGTTTACTACAGACCCAAGATTTTGGGGGTGAAGAACAGTTTGCCTCTTCCTGACACAAGAAGGAAATAAAAACCAGAAAGCAGGTGAGGAAACAAAAGTGCATAGGAATCTCTCCAACTTCCTCAGAAAGCCATTGAGATACAATAAACCAGGCATCACTCCTAGGAGACAACACAAGGGAATGTGAAAATGTAGATCTGAAGGACAGAGAATACCAGTGGGAGGATGTGAGAAACAGAACAGGCATGTGGTGTATAAGTGCAGGATTCATGGGCTTTCCCACTCTGCAAAAATTCATTTAACTGCAAGTCTGAGCTGAGTGGCACAGAGAGGAAGAGATTGTGTGGTTCCTGGAGAAACTGGGACCAAAAAGTTACGTATCTGTTCTTTATTCATGATGGCCTGGGTTTGCTTCTCCAGGAAAAGCTTGGCTTCTTGTGTGTGTTGCTGCTCCTGCTGCTGCTCTCTGAATAAACCCTGTTTAAACTGGAGTGTGAATGAGGTTTTGCACTGAATTATCTGCTGGTTACCTGGCCTTTTCTCCGACCTAAGTGGAACCAAGCTCTTGATTAATTTGACCCTCAGATTTAGCACACAGTGGGAATTAGATTCAGTAAGATGGCTATGATTCATGTTATGATCCATGAGGGGGAAAAAATGAAGACAATCTCCTTAGGAAACATAGATATGGATAAAACAGTTCATGGAAAACCTGACTGGTATCTCGAGCACTGCTTTGATTGCCATACTATCCCAAAGGCATCCTCACTACTTAGGCATTTTCTTCTTGCAGACTTAATCCTTCATCTGTCAGTAAGGCCAGTGGAAACCAATTGCTCCACTGGCATCAGGCTGGTGGCTCTCCAGATAACCATCCTGTCTCTCCAGCTGCCAATTCACTTGTAGCATTACTTGTCGAGACTGAATTGAAAGTGGCAGCTCAGGCTTCAATTTCCATGAAATTTGCAGGAACTTTATTTGTTTGAGCCCTGAAACCCTCAGGTTTGAAAGCTTAAAGCTTAAAAGGTGTTGAGTTGAATAAGGGAATGGCAGATGGACACAGTCAGGATCTCATAAGCTTAATTTCCTTTAGAAATGGGCACCTGAAAACTCTCAAGGACCGATTCTAAGAAGAGCAACAGCTTTGAGTGCTCTGAAACCAAAGTAGGCATTTGGAAATGGAATGGGGTTTTGTGGTCACTCTCTTATTAGTGGGACTAGATTATCCCTAGTTTTTCCAAGTAAACATCTATCCTTGCTTAAAAAAAGATTTAGGTACTATGAAAAATTGAGTGATTATATGGAAAACATTTTCCTTGCACAGAAAACCAACTTTTCATGCCATCTTTGCAGTGCAAGTGAAAGGTTGAAGTTGGTAGGATGGTAGTCACTAGCAAAGAGAGCAAGGGTTGAGAGCTGTGGAAAAAGGCACACTGAAAAAGAAGCCACAGAATGAAATTAAACCAGATTGGTGACTACGCAAGAAGGCATATATTAAGGAATTACAGATTTTTATGTGCATCTGCTGAGTAAAGCTGTTGTGCTAATTTCTGAACAGCAGGAAGGATAAACAATGCTTCTGTCTAAGTGTATTTCTTACTGATTAAAGAGTGTGACATGGAGTGTGGCTAGAATGAGTCAAACAGGATGTTTACAAGGCACTTAGATAAAAAAGAATTAAATGGTGAAGCAAGAAACATAGCGTCATGAATTTTAGAAACAGTCTCTTTCTTGGGTAACATTTTGCCCCCTAAAAAAGAGCTGCCACAGGCAGAATTTGCAGCTAGCCAGGTGAGAGGGAATGCCAAGAGGCAGATCCCTGTCCCTGTGGACAGAGTTACCCTGGCACAGCATGATCTGTGGCATAGCTGCCTCGAGAGCAGCAGAGGGTATGGCAGATGGGATTGGGGCTGAAACTCAGGAGTTAATTTCTCCTCAATGCTTCCCTCACAAACCAAGGGAGAAAACATTGCTGGAGCACTACAGCAGCTGGATCCCAAACACCAATCACTATGACCGTCGTGCTTCGAATGGTGTTTTTAGTAGAGTTTATTAACTATTCTGTTATCACTGCATGAAATATCTTCCTTCAAACTCACCAATCTGGCGTGTGTATTTTTAATGAGTGTTGGCACCATTCTTCACAGAACTGTGGGAGCTGATGGAGATTTACCGGATGGATTAGCCTTCTGGGACTCCCACAACAATATGTGTGCTATTTCAATCTATTTTGATCTAAAATAGATTGGTATGTCTTTAAAATGAGCTAGCAAATTTCTGTGCTAATTAAACTAAATTGAACAATGCACAGGAACTGATGTTACTATATCTGTGTATGAAGGCCCAGTTCTAAGAACCTTCATAGCTTGTGGACTACTCAGCCTCAGCCTCCAAAAATACTGCATTGCAAAGCTGCTGTCTTACCCAAAGGACATTACCTGAGCCAGTGCTGAGATTGCTTTTAGTGTATGCTGGGCATTGGGCTCACAGCCTGAAATGCTCTTGAGATCCTTGCATCTGGGGAGCTCATGCCAGGGCAGAGATGCTGGACTGAACAGAACATACACAGAACTTTCTAAGTTCCCAGATTTTCAGTGTTTTTAAGGTAAAAAAAAAAAAAAAAAAGTATTCCTGGATTTCCATGCCTTCAACCTCACGGCTACCCTTACTGTTGCTATTCAAAGGGATTATGCCAGGAGCAAGTGGTTAAGTATGAGAAGCTATAACCTCTTAAGAATTCTTTTTCACTCAAAGAAGTATCTATTCATTCTCCTATGCCACTTATTTTTTGTCAGTCATTTTTTAAATAGTTTATCAGTCCTCCTTTTCAGGAAAAAGTGATCAGTAAGGCTCAAAGCTTTGTTCAGCTGCTCAGCCTCAGTGTTTAGTGTGGTTCTCTGGTGCTGTGTTTTTTTAGTTGCAGTTCTTTGTCAACACAGTGGATGCTGTGACTAATTTGGCTAATTCAGCAAGAAAGGATTACGTTTGGATTCCGTACTGGTGTTTTGAGTCTCAGTAAAAGATTACAATGAATGAGTAGTCTGGGTTACACAGACAGTTGGGTGGGATGGTACCTTCTGGCCTCCAAATCAATGGGATCTTTTTGTTTCTGTGTGCTTCAGGCTTAACTTCTGAGCCAGTCTCTAACATCTCTTACATGATTCCAGATGCAGAGCACTCATACATTGCTTATGAATGTGTGCCCTGGATAAATGGGAAAGTGCCTAGTGGGGCTTTCACACAGAGGGGTAGAGATGTCATTGGGACACTGCAGTGTTGTCAAGGTTTTCTAATTTAGACAATTCTTATGGTAGTTAACTTTTTTGGTACAGTTTCATATAGTTTGAAAGAGTGACATTTGTTATTTCTGAAAAAAGAGGAACTTTATAGTCCTCCTCATTACAGAATGACACTTGGAAAAGTAACTGGTGCAGCTGAACATCATCACCCCTTCCATTACCCAACCCAGAAAACAATGAAAAAACACCAATATTAGGTTTAAAACATTAAGTAATCTAAGGTTTTTTATAGGGTCTGGCTATGACTCTCTTTGCTCAGGGTAGGAAACCCCAAAAGTTTCTCCCAAGTCTTCTAATTGCCCAGCCCAAGTGCACACAGAGCCATGACCTCACTCCATCCATGCTGGTTGTGCTCCAGCCCTCCCTCTGCCCTGCTCTTCAGGGAAAGGGATTCTCCTTGGCCAGGCCATCTAGAAGCTAGTGAAGGCTTCCCTGACATGCAGGGGACCAGGACTTGGAGGCATGCTGTAGCCCAGGAACAGTCTCCAGCTCCCATACTTAGATAGTAAAAAAAAGTTTTCCCCAAATTCACAGCTGACAGGTATTCATGAAGTAAACACAAAAGCAGAGGATTGCCCCAGGAAGAGTTCAACCCTCACAATGCCCTCACTCCTGATCACTATGGCTGTTCTAACTGGTAGAGATCACACCAGATTTCCCCCCAACTCTATACATTGTTGTTTGGCTGAATTTGCTCCCTCTGGGAAAGTGTGTTTTTGGACAGAAGTCAGTACACATTATAGTGATACTCACGGTCTCAAGAAGGTGAGGCTTCTGCCAGGGTGACTACAAGCCACACTACCCAGTAGATAAGGAGAAGCAGCAGCTGCTGAGAAAACTGCTGAGGGCAGGGCAGGCAGTGCCCCGCTAAGAGGAGAGGGCCAGCATGAGGACAGGAAAGAACCTGGAGTTTTTCAGAGAAGGGTAGAAGGAAATCATGACTTCTGGAGCGGGAATCCTTCCTCAGCATGGGCTATGAGCTGCAAAGGACTGACTGTTCCACATGTGTCTGTGTGTGCAGTAATGAAAAATGCAGGTTTACATGGTCTGCCTTGTGAGATGAGCAATTTAGATACGATGTCACCACTCCTTTTATCAGAGGACATTAGGTTTCAGCAATTTCCATTACTATTTTTATCCCTTATTGTGTGCAAATACGCAAGGATTTTAGTAACAGCAGAGTCATGTTTAAGCTGCTTGGAAGGCTGGAGAGAAAGATATTTTATTTTCACCAGGCAATCCAATGTCATTTTTACAAGTGAACCATATTGTTCCTACAGAATCAGAGCAAGCTTTTTATAAAGACATTTTCCTGAAGTATTGAATAGTTGCAATTGTTGGAGAAAGGTGCTTAGATGCTGGATTAGGAATTTGCAGGATCAAAGTAGCAGTTAAGATGCCAGGGAACTCATCCAAATCACAGCATAGCTGATATTCTTTAGGGAATACTGGACTGTTTTGTATACAGCACTCTTGGCCCCAAGTAACTTAAAACCTGAAGACTGAAATGATTAAAAATATTGGGTCGTATCTCTGAGGGTGTTGAGTGCCCACAATTCATGTAGGGCTGAATACTCTGACACTGTGGCCCCTTATGCCTCAAGAGTGATGCCAAAGGTGTTCAGCAAATGCCACAGGAGGCCCCTCTCCGGCACTGGCCATTGCAGAGTCACTTGGGTGCAATTGGGCACCCGGCCCATTGTCCTGGCAGCACTCGGCAGCTCTCAGGAGCAGGCTGACAGAGGAGGGGCTCTGGCAAGGAACTTCAATTATTTGTGATCTCAGTTACACAGAAAATGTAGGGGATGGGTTTGGTTGTGGGCTTGGTTATTCTTTTGCACCTGGGAGAAGATGTGAGGATTGCTGCTGGACTGGTCTCCTTGAGATCCAGAGTGCAAATGCAGCGCCTGAAATTTTTTCTGTCCCAGTTCCAGTGCCAATGCTCAGACTGAGGTCATGAGGTGGGGGAGCTCACCTACAGCTCTGCTTTGCTGGAAGGTGCATCTGCTTAACTCCTGTCCTCCCCTGGTCTCTAGATGGGGAACAGTAAAGATAACAATCGAGCAGGCTTCTCCTTCCTCCAGACTTAATAACTGATAGGGAAGCTGATTTTTATTATCCAGATGCACAGCTGGAGCTGGAAAAGATGCCAGAGAACTGAAATGTTCAACCCATCCCTGCAAGTGTTCAAGGCCAGACTGGATGGAGCTCTGAGCAACCTGTTCTAGCAGAAGGTGGCAGTGGGGGTGGAACTGGGAGATCTTCAAGGAGCTTTCCAACCCAAGCCAATCTATCATTATATGATTTTCCCATCTTTTGCTTGGAGTACTAAGGTTTCTATTTCGAAACCTTTTTGAAAATTGCTTGTCTTTAGGGAAAGTTTGTGAACGGCAGGAGTGTGACAATTAAATGGAGCATTTTATTTAAAGGGCAAATTTTAATTAATTCAAAGGAGCAAACTCTTTTTCAGTATTTTCTTTGAGAAACTTAATTTTTGTTTTAATGATACAAAAGCCCCTCAGCCACAACAAGATGTTCCCACAAGAAAATGTGAAGGTTCTTTTTTCCCTCCATTGCACTTAAGACTGTGTGAAACACAACTGCCCATGAGCCCAGAAGAGCAGCACATCCTTTTAACAAGACATGTAAGGAATACCTTAGGCAACTGGAATGCAAGAACCTGGCCCAGAAAACCCAGTAATACCCTTCTGCCTGCTGCAGACACACCCTGGGATCATGAGCAGCCACGGCTGGCAAGAACCTGAGCCCACCTATTGTCCCTACAACACATCCTGCTGCTGTGGGGTGCTGTGAGGGCTCACACTCCCTGCCACAAGATCTCGTGTTTTCCAGCCCGGAGTGCTACGAGCACGTAAGGGCTGACCCATTCAGACAACTGGGTGGCTGCAGGCCAGACGTATAACCTTGACTACAATGCCCTTTCTGGAGACTGATTGTGGTTTTCCTACTATCTAACGAGCCTGTAATTTCCTGTGCTAGTTGTAACAGAGCTGAATATTTTCTAGGTTACCTAACAAAGCTCCTGCAGAATCACACTGCCTATGCCTGCGACGGGCAGCACCTGAGCCTGCACTGCCCTCGGCACTCAACCATCAGCATTCAGTCAGCGTTTTATGGGCAGGACCCCCACATGTGCAGTGCTTGGGAGCCTGAAACCAGGATGACAGAACCCAGGAACTGCGTGGCACCCACCTCTTTGCAGGTATGGCATGCTGTAAAGGTTCTTAAGGCACAGAATGTCTTTGATGGCATCCCTGCCATTTCTGTGCAAGTGTCCTCAACCTTGAGCAAGGTGACGCTGTACCTGTGGCACTTTACCACCAGAAGTGCTGCAGCTGGAAGGGTTTGTGTGGACAGCAGGCTATTACCATAGGATTGTGAGAGCTTGAAGATTGCCTTCCGTGGTGATGAACCTTGCTTTGGAAACCCTGTTCTTAAAGCTCCCTAAAAGAGCCTGCTCCTTTCCATTCAAGGGCTAGTCATGACTGAGTTGACCAGTCCTAATCTATCACACGGGCCCTCCTTGACCCCAGGGGAGGATACAAGCATTGGACAGGTTACAAATCCAGTGAATAAGATGACATCCTGGCTGGCATTTGGCTTGTTGCATGCCTGTCTTCCCTCATTGAAAAGGCACAGCAACAGCTAAACAGCAAATCCCAAGAATTTCTGCAGAGATCTTCCTTTCTGTGACTCCCTGATTTGTATCAGCAATATCCTATGGTTTGTTTGCTGGGCCTGCTTCAGTACAGCTTAAAATGATTAATACTTCATCCATTATTACCTTCTGCAGTGGAAACTTTTGTAACAAGGTTTGACTTACACTGCTGTCAAAGGCTTGTTTCATCTTAGTGAAAAATACCCAGCGTTGTTCCAAATTCAGTAAACAATAGCAAAAATGAATAGTGAATAGAATCTGAACATGTTCTTTTGGTTAAACTTGTAAATGTTGTAAATGTCTCTGAGGAAGTTTTGATGGAGTTTGTGTCAACATTTGTGTCTGTAGACCACACGTTCCTTCTTGACATCAGGGCATCTCTGTTCCCACCACTACTGAGTTGAAGGGTATTATGAAGTAGTTTGGCACTAATATCCTCTCTCTAGAAACAGTATTAGGGCAATTTTATAAGTGTGGCTCACCCATGATGTACTGCAATTTTTGAGGACATTCCAGACATGACCTATGGGCCATGTGAAAGTACATCTCTCCACCAAAAACAGCAGGCCAGATGCATCCTTAATGTTACATTACTGACTGCAGCAAAGCACCACCAACGATTATTTTGGGCTTGTGAGTGCCTCTGTGAGGTCTCCATGGGCTGTTTTTCCCCTTCAGTATAATGAAAACAGCATGGGGTAACTGTTGTATAAACTACCATCCTCATTTGGGCACTGTGGCTGATCAAAGCCATGAAAGCGTTTTGGCAAGGCCATGAATTTGTGTGAGATACAAATGCTCCGCATCTCTGTGGGTTCCAGTTCTGTTAAGGAGAAGGGACACATCTTCCTGTCTGTAAACTGATTTCTTAGAAAAGAGCACCAGCGAGCTCATCCCTCCACCCCTTCCCTTTGGAAGTGGATCTGCAGTCTGCACAGGCAGGTGAGATGATGCCCTGTAGCTGGGGGGAAGCACCACAGGCATATTTCACAGAGCCCTCCTGTCAGAGGGATCACTGCAAAGCTGGATCTGGCTAGAGACAGTAACTGCCTGGTGCTATTTTGAGTATCAGTCTTTGCTTTTGTGGCTGCATGCTTTTGCACAGCATCGTGAGAGAAAATGCGACTGCTGTTTACACTAGGCAGGAGAAAACACAAACAGATGCACAGGAGATGATTCAGCTCAGGTGCAAACAGAAGGGGACTCAGTAGGGGACAGCCATCTCTATTCACTAAAGATGTAACTCTATTTCACTGGTCCCTTCCAGAACTATCCCAATTAAGGAGGAGTTATTTGTTTGACTTGCAACTCTGTAAAAGGAGAATTGACTGATAAAATTAAGTCTGCTGTGCTTTCCTTCCCTTTTAAACTCTTTAGAGTGCATTTAGTGCTCAAAAAGTGTTAGATGCATGTCCTCTTGGTCTGCCAATGGGAGCTGCAGGATCACTACAACGTGCTGCCAATGTGTGTCATTGCTGCTTGAGAGGGAAGGTTTCCAGCGATGACAGCAGAGATCCAGCCACTGCCAGCCCTCTCAGCCTGGAAACAGGAACGCAGCTTGTGCCACCACACTGGTGGATTTGTGATTTGGTCTCTTGCTATGACTGAGACCTCTTCTGATAAGAAACAAAACAAAAATTCCCATAGATTTTGAGAGACTACCTAAAACTATCAGAATGGTTTATTACCATTACTCCTGTTAAGAGCAGGGTGACCGGGGGATAACACCCTCCTTTGTCACAGCCTTCTGTGATTTTAAACATCATGAATCCTGTATGCAACCACACAGACTATCCAAAATCAGTGTCAGAAAAGCCCTCTCTTAACTGAGTTTTGGAGGTGAAAAAGAATCTCCTAAATATACTGCCGCATTTAGACTGGGTGCTTTTTGGTGCTTTGGTTTGTGACTGCGCTAGAAACTGGACAGACCGCCACTGGAAAAGTCTTCCTATTTTCTGCAGCTGTAGTTCCAAGAGCAGAGCTGGAGTGGGAGCACGAGTTTGAGCAGTACAAGCATTCAGTCCTTTTGCCAGACTGGGAGAGAGCCCACACAACCCTGTGTGTATAACACTGCTGACCTGTTTGTTGTCTTCCTCTGTTGCCACTCCCAGGGAAGCTGCCCAGTAAGAACAGTAAGGATATATTGCTGGGCCAGTACATTTGGAGTAGATAGGGCCTTAGAACAGCATTAAAAAACAACCTTAACAAAACAAGACCAGGAGGATAGATTTGTACATCTGTGCTATCTAATCCAACCAATTCTGAAATTTGCTTGTGGCAAGTCAAGTAAATATCTGATAATGCACGTAACTGCAAGCAAGATGGAAGTGTCCCTTAAGCAGGAGGTCCTGCTCATGGCTTAAAGCTTGGGTTGTGCTTGTCATTAGCCAGAACTCTTTCAGATGAAGATTATTTACAGAGCATGTTCAGGTGCATGTAAGCAGATCGAGAAGAAGTGGTTAAAGAGACACCTTTTTGGCTGCCATGCTTTCCCTGGACACTGCACTCCCATAAATGTGCTCAGGAGTGTACAAGTGCCTCAAGCATGTCAAGTGGGACAGCTCGGGGCTTAGTGTGCTCCCACATGCTCTGGGCTCTGCACCATCTAGGCTGTGGTGGCACTCAGGGGAATTTGGCCAACCTCCCTAGGGGCAGAGGGAAAAGTGACAAACAACAGCAAGTTGGTAACATCCTAATTTGCTGTGAGCAAGGCTGTGATGAATGTATTCCCATAAGGGTGGCCATGACTCCAAGTCCAGTAGAGCTATGGCCTAGATCCAATGATACAGATGTTTCTTGCATGTTTATAAGCCAAAAAGTTGTGATTTCTCTCCTATGTAGAACAAAGTAGAACTAAGTATTTTCATTGCTGTATAGCTTCATACCTTGTTGTCAAGACTATCCTTTTTGCCCATTGTTCTAGAAAGTACTGGATGAATGCCAAAACCTGAGATCCTGCCAACTCCTTGTCAATAGTCGGGTTTTTGGGCCTGATCTGTGTCCAGGGACCACTAAATTCCTCCTTGTCTCCTTTAAATGCAAACCTAGTAAGTAATCTTTATCAGGCAAATGTGTTTTTCTCCGTGTTTTGTTGTTTGTTTTGGTTAAAATGCCACTGCACAAGGCTTTGCGTAAATTCATGTGAAGTTTTGGGGCTCTTGGAATGATAACAAATTATTCTTTTCTACTTCACCTTAGCTCTCCATTGTGTTTGCAGCTTCAGGGTGCTTGCTGCCAGTTTAATGACCAGTGTAGTTTGGCAGGGGCAGATGTCAGATATCAGACTAGAAAGGAAAAATGTTATGGAAATTATTTTTAGCAATGAGATAGCAATGATAATGTCATATTAGAAAGAGCTGAACAGCAGAACCAGATGTTTGGGCTAAGGATCCAAACGAAGAAGGTATCCTAGGAAGGAATATGCAAAAACACTTGAGCTGGGCCCAAAGCTTTCAAAGATTCAAAAATACCTCCTGTTTATGGATTAATGGCCTGAAGACACATGTGCTGATTTGGCTAGAGGCTTTTATTGTAGAATCACCTGTGCTCTGTGCAGATATTTCATGCTGATATATGAAGGGACAAACCTTGCCTCAGAGAAACCACTTTGTAAACATGAGAAAGGGGAAGAACGATTAAGGCAAACCTCATGAGGTTGTGTTTATTGGTGGTTTTTAATTCTCCTTGTTGCTATGGTATATGAGAACAAGCTCCAGTAGCCTAGGGGCTCAGCTCTTTTGGCAGTGAATTCCCAGTGTGGCTGAAATGGGTCCCAAAGAAAACAGCTGGATGATGATTTATGGGTAGGTTCACCAGCCAGCACAGAAATACCAACCCACAAGTAAATGAGAAAGCAGTAAGGGGGCTTTCTTTGATCAGAGCACTAAAACAGACATCAGTGGCAGAACAGGAGTAGGTGGCAAGCAAGCTGAAGGGCCAGCTCACCCTGGAAAGTGGAAGTCAGAGCAGAGAGATGGAGTGGAGTAGGCAGATGTTACCTTTGGTAAAGCACTGACTGGACCAGTCTTTAGGGGGGAAAAATGCCAGAAATTTAAAATTTTCTGTCTTATTATATCAATATTTTAATTCCTTTTGCATTGAAATGAGTCCATTATTATCTGCTATTAAGTAGATGGATTTGAATATTACAGCAGTGTTTGTGTCATTAAAAATCTCTTTTTGATAATCAAAAGGGAATTGGGATCCTGTTTATTATTTTCAGAATCTGCTTAATAATTTTTCCCATGGGAGATGAGTTTCTTTGAGTATATAGTATTTTCTGTGATCTGAATTTTTAAAAAGCTGGTCAAAAGCATATTCAACAGCAACCACTGCCTTCAGAATTGAGGAATAGTCCAATTCCAGTGCAAATGACATGATTTCTTGTGACAGGAAATTTATATTTGTAGGTAAGATACCAATATTGTTAGTCTTGGCAGTGGAAAATATCCTTACTCAGGAAATCACTTCAGAATAACTTCAAGTATATTTTGCAGTCTCCTTGCCTTCAAGTGGGCACTTAGGCAGTTGCCTAAATCCCTTAGTTTTTCACCTATTTAGGATTATTGTTGCCGTATCTTTGCAGAGGTTTATGTTGGGCTCTTCTGGTCTGATACCACTTGGGGTTATACGTACTTCCACACAGCCAGGCAGACTCAGAGTCCAGCTGTAGCCTGTCAGTCCTTGGGCACAGACCCCAGGTTTTTGGCCTATTTATGTGTGCACAGCATGGCAGGTGCTCCTGCAGAAGTCACAACTTGCAGTAGGTCAAGTATTTTTCAAAATGTTTTCAAAAAAGTTTTCAAAATATTTTTCAAAATCACTCTTCTTTACACTTAAGCTTGTGGCTATTGATGAGCTCGAATGGGAGAAACCAGACTGTTACCAAGAACATTAACCCTTTTTTTTTTTTTTTCTGTTCTGTTTTGGATGAAACAATAATGTTTTCATTCATCAGTAGGTAGGAGGTTTGTCTCTGTCCAGTTCCCCAAGAACCAGTATCCACCCTCCACTCACAGGGACACCACTCGCTAGCAATAAGGTTTCCCTTTTCTTCTGCTCAGCTCAGGAATCCCCTTTTCCTGTTTTTCACATTTTTGAGGACAAAAAAAAATGGAGGAGAATGAACTCTTCTCCCTGGCCTTATATGCCATAAAAAGCTTTGGCACCACACTCAACCAGCAAGACTTAAGATAGTAAAATGCCACAAACAGAGGGGCTGCTTAGGCCAGAAGAGCCTTGTTGGCCAGGTGGCAGATTTAAAGGGGTTTCCTCGGTGGGATAAGTCATGAAGATGAGCTCAGTGCCTTCCCCACGTCTGCTGAGGAGCAAAGGAGAGGGGGATTTTTCTCAGGCTCCCAACTCACATCACTTTGCCAGCCAAACTGTGAAATGAGCCCTTGCTGGATAGTGCCACCCAGGGAAAGCTCCTGACCTTGGTGGAGCAGTGCAAAGAGAGCTGAGAGCTCTGTCTGGCTCGGGATGAGGACCCTGTCCTGGCCTGTTGTCCTCCCACTGCCTGTGCCTCAGCCAGGGGGGTCCCTCAGCAGCGCCAGCTCTGCCCGTGACTGAGGAGTGTGCAGAGGCAGCTGAGGCACGTGTAGAAGGTAACAGTGTCCTTAGGAGAGACAAAAGGGAAGGATGAAGCTTCTCTTGCTGAGCAGGAATGGAAAGAAAGCCAGGAAAGCAGGGAGGCTGTTCCACTGGGAAAGGAGATGGGCAAAATCAGGGTTTTCTGTTCTGTTCAAAATGGGCCGCAGGCTCTTGACAGTCACTTGGGCACAATTCATTTGGAAGAAGCACTCTGCTCTTGACTTTGTGTCTGGCTGTACAGATGGCACGTGTCACTTGCAACAGCATTTGCAGGAAAGCTGATTTCTGTCCTGCTGCTATTTGCTATTAACAGTCCAGCTATTTAAATTGCCTCACGCTATCATATTGCTGTTTGCCTCTACTTTAGCTGAATACAAAACCAAATCAGCATGTGAAAACCAGGAACTGAAGCTCCACTGTCAGGAATCCAAGTTCCTTATCATCTACTCGGCCACCTACGGCAGATGGGCACACGAGGAGAGCGTCTGCTCAACAAAGGCGGAGCACACCCCCCCCTTTGGTATGTCTGGGCACCATTGAGGGACCTTGTCTAGGCAGGAGCACAGGGAGGAGAGGACACAGGTGGGGAGAAACTTCAGGTGCAAAAGCAATGGTGTTTTGAAGGCATCAGTGATGGAAATATGAAAGAGATTATTTCTGAAACCCAAACATACTGCCCAATATGAGGGAGGAACACAGAGTAAGAAATGCAGCAAAGTAATAAACTTTCATATAGTTAATCAGCTCTTAGTATGATCAGCATTAAAAACTAGTTCCCTGGCCTGTCTTTAATTTAGATGACATATCCTAAATATCAGCTGTTTGCCTCTCTTCTTCCTCCGGCTTCTAACAGTGAACATCTGTGCCTTACTGCTCCTTCTCTGATACCTGTTTCTGCCAGATATCCCCTGCCTCAGTTGCAGACTGTATGGAGAGGGTCCATGGGACAGGGCCATTGCTTTAGAAGCTGTTGTATGATCAGACCCCAAGGCTGCTGTGGCACACTAGAAAGTTTAATGCACCTGAGACTTCTCTCTGGCACCAGGTCAGGAATGTCCTGTGTACCTAGTACTAAACTGAATAATAAGTTCAGTGGTGACACCGGAGGCATGAAGGTAACTTTCACACCATGGAGAAGGACAGCCAAAGATGAGTGTGCTGTTCAAACCCCTTGGTACTACACAGGGAAGGGCTTGCATGACTGATGCCAGCCTTGTGCTTAAAGGCTTAACATTGCTCCTAAGAAACATGCTTTACGTGTCACCTATGAGAAGCATTTCTGAACATCAAGAAGAGATCAATATTTAATCTTAAGAGTCCTTTGTCTGCAAGCCAATGTTTCTATTTAGTTACACAGATACTATTAAAAATTCATTGGCTGAAAATCTCAATCTTAGACAAGAACCTATTTAATATTGCCAGATCTGTGTTTCACACTGGCTGTCTTGGGCCTTCACACAGACTTAGCTGGGTCTTGTCTGTTCTGTGGAGGAAACATTTTAGCAGGTCTCTGACAGGACCCATACGCCTTATGACAGAGGCATTAACAAGTGACACAAGGCAGGGCAGAGATGTCTTGGCTGATCAAGAGAGGCTGCCACCACACTTCAGTCTTGCACTTCACTGACGTCTCAAAATCACTCCCTTGCCTCTAATGTGAGCATTCACAGTTCAGAGATCAGAATCCTGCAAACCTTTGCTAATGGAAAAAGTTTCCCAGGATAAAGAATTTGCAACACCAACAAGCTCTGCTGTGGCCCCTGTGTACAAGCACCTGTACAGTCCCTGTGTACAAGCCCAGTGCTCAGGCTGGCACTGCTTATGTGGTCTGTAAGGCAGCCTAGGACACCAGTAACAGGAGAGAGCATAAAACCTGAGAAAAATACAAAGTACATCCACAGAAGGTAGATCTTGTACAGATTTCCTACTACTTAATGGAAGTGCTTGGCCTCTTCCTGCGGGGTACCAGTGACTTTCTGCAGGCGGTGGAATTTCCAAAAGCCCCTGTGTGGCATGGGAGTTCACATTCAGTTATCACAAAAGACTTAGCACTTAGGAGCCAGATCCAACTGACTCCAGATCCATCTGTCTCAAGCCTGAATCTTGTGTGGTTATTTAAGCACCTACAGATGTAAGTGGGTGCATGATTAGATTGCTCAATGGCTGGGTACCTTTCTCTCAGGGAAAACAATGGTAATTTGAATGTAATGACTTGAGACAGCTCTTCCTTCCTGAATCAGAGCTCAAGTACAACTTTATGTTTGCATCAAAACCTGAATTGGCTCCAACACACATCCATTATTGTTTCTGCTCACATTCGTGCAGCCCAGCCTAAGAGCAGTGCTCAAGCCATTCCAGTTCTTTCACTACATCACAGGGAAAATGTGAGGTGAATTTTTTAGCACTGTGCAGAAGAGAAGTCAGCCACAGGTCCTCATGACAGGCCCAGAAAGTTTCTGGGGAGCTCAAAAGTTTTGCACCTCTCCATACTTGATCTGGTCCTGCCAGGTGTACTGGGCATTGAATTGGATACTCCTCCAGATCTTGGCTACCTGCTGATATGTATGGTAGCAATGACAAACAGCAGCTTTGGGCTGGGACAGATGTCTTCTCAAGTACTGCCTTTCTGTGAACCACCTGTCAAATCAGCTGAGAGATTTTCAGAGCTTTGCTTCAAAGGAAACCCAGGAAAACAAAATATTTCTTTGGCATAAAGGCTTTTCTCCACACAGGAAATAAATAATATAAATCCATCTCTACTGTGGGAGATTCCTGTGTTGCCTCGAGCACTTGTAGGATCCTGAGCCTCACCTCCACATTCAGCATGAATATCTACTCATGCAACTGGTTTTCTGAGCCAATTTAATGGTAAAAAACAGCTTCTGCAACTGTCCAAATGCCTGGCACTGTTAAGACTGTACAGGATTTCCAGCAAGCAACTTCCCTGTTTTACTAAGGCTATCAAAAACGTCGCAAGAAAATTCTGGGTGTGGTTCTGTAGCAGATAGTGCTGCCTAGGGGAATGCATTGTGCCCAACACCAAAGCAGGAAACCAGAGCAGTTTTATCCTGTGTCAATCGCTGCCTTTTCTGACCCATTATCTCTTTTATATTTGTACTAACATGTGCATGAGGAAACAGAAAATTTATTGGTCAGAAGAAATTAAAGAATTGTGCCAGAACAGGTTAGCACAGAGAGCATCACAAAGACTGAGGTCAACAAACACCTCTCAAATAATAAATTATTCTTGTTAATATGTGAAAATACTTGAAAGAAAGCTTGGTAGTGGGTCGCCTCTAGGTTCAACTTGCAAGCTGGAACACTGCAATATCCTTCCCAGAAATTCCTCTGGATGCACATTGTCTGGTCAGATGCGTGTTCCCTCAAGCACCAGTGACCATCAGAGCCCTGAATTGCACCCCTGTCTCGGTTCTCCTTGCTGGGAGGTAGGGATCTTTCCAGTACAGCCCTCTTTGTTACCTGGTCCCACTTTTGGAGGGTTGAGAGGGGAGGTGGAGAATTCACTAACTCTCATCACAGCTTGCACTGTACCATGACATACCCTGGGGTAGGGCTATGTCCTAGTCTCCTCTTCCCAGCGGAATTCAGATAAAAGGAAGGGGTGAGAAAGTCAAGCAAGGGGGATTGCCAAAATCCTGTAGGTTCCTTCCAGTCCAACTAGGTGTTACAATTGTTTTTTAATGTAACAGGATTCTGTGATGCTGTGATTCTCTTTGTTTGTTTGGGTATTGTAGCCAATTCAGAGGGCCTCACATCTCTTGCTCAGTGACTCATTGAAAAGCTTTTGGTTTCTGTCTCTCACTACAAGATGTACTCTTCGGCTGGTGTGAGCCTGTCCCCTGGGAAGGTCTCTTGAGAGAAGTAGTAACAGCAGTGAAGGCACAAGCAGCTTCAGGCATATCTGGAAATGTTTACACGCTGCCGTGGCACTTTGGGTATGGGAGACAGGAGTCAAATTAATTTTGTGGAGGCAAAAGTATGGAAAAAATAGTTCAATTTGGCTTCCACCACAAAACCCCTTAAGTCAGCCCTCTCTGTGTGGAGACATCAGATATGAAAAGGTCCTTGCCTGTGTCAGCCTAAGCAAACTGGTAAGTTCAGCAGGTGCTTTGGGCCCCAAGAGGTGCCAGTAGAAGCTATCGAACCCCTTTGCCCCAGGGAATGTTGTCAAGACCAGACTCCCTTAAAAAAAGAGATTTTCAGAGCAGTGGCAGGATAACAAGTAATTGTTTGAAGGGAGGAAGAGACCAGCCACCATTTCTGGAATCCAAATAACTTCTGAGATGAAGAGGGAAGAACAGATTGAGCTGGTGGAAGTTGCTTGGAGCAAGCTGAGACACACATCACTTCAACCAGATATGTTTTCTTTGCCAGCAGTTCAGGGGTTTCATGGGTCTATTTTTTCAGGGCTCACATTTGTGAAAGGTTTGGAAAAGTACACTTGGCCCTCAAGTCTAAAAGGGGCCAAGGAACTTCTGCCTGTGTACATGCAGGAGCAGGGAGTCTGGTTCCTGCTGTCAGGAAATGGAGAGCCACACTTGCCTCTTGCCCTTGGTGTTTGGTGGGATGGATCCCCCACTGTGCACCTGCATGTGCCAGGAGGAGAGAGAGACCAAGTTTGAGGATTTTTTTTATGTACAGAAGTGCTGCCGATCACATTGTGTGTTTCTGCTGGAATCAGCAGTTCATGTGGCCCTTTTCTGATGTATAGGCAGGACCCTGTGTGCCATGCTCTTGCATAAATTACCATATTATTTCAGCAACTTCCTTTAGGAGTCTGCAGCCTTAGTTTGCTCCCAACTCCACAGTTTCCCCTTGTCAGTTCTTGTCCGCACAGCTGATATCTGGGCTCCACAAAGCACAAGCCATCCTGATTTGGAGGTGTGAAATCTTTGCTTTCAGTTGATTTGGAAAGCGAGCTCTGTATTCCTCTGTGGGTGGGCACAGCCCTGAACATATAAAGCAGGGTAAGGAGCAGTGGGGGATGAAAGCAGTTGGAAACATTTGAAGAGGGTGGGACAGGACGCTGTCGCCAGAGCCTAGCACAAGATGCTCCATCACCTGCAGGTTTTGTGTGGCAGGGTGGAAAGAAAGGGAGGGAAAACTCCTCCTGTCTGAATTGAGAGAAGCTTTAAGAAACCAGAAGACAAATTACTTCTCATTAAAGCCTGTGTGATTTATGGCATGTCATTTGCATGCAAAAACTTTCCCCAACAAAGCTAATTAGAGAGCTGAAAGAGCCTTTCCTCCAGAAACAAGGCTTTCTACTGCAACTATTAAATAGCTGCAGTCAGATTGGATAGTTTATTACTGCATTAAGAACCTCGTCCTGACACCCGTGTCCCCGTGCCATCCACAGCAGCGGCTGGCACAAAAGACCCACCGACAGTCTTGGTGTGCAACAAGCAACTTTGGGAGAAAGGCGTGGAGAAGGGAGTGTTTTCCCACCACACACTGCTGCCTTGTCAGCCACCGCTGGATGCCACCAGCCTTTAAGGACTCTGGGAATGTGCCTTTCCAGAGGCTGGTTATTGAAAATGTATGGTACCAGTCTAACAAGCCCTAGGGGTACCTGTGCAGATCAAAAGGAATTACACTTCCACTTAGTCAGAAAGAATCCACGTTGCATACTCATGTTCATCTCCCAATTCATGGTTTCTTTGGGGCCATTCCATGGGACTCCTTTACTCAAAACACAGCACTGACCTCTCCTCATTCGGTCACTGGAAAAAAGTGTTTGACCAGGAGGAGAAGTTATTCCAGTTAATCCCATCATAGCTGCTGGGAGAACTAGTGGGAAGGTAGCAAGGCCGCATATAAAGCAGACAGGATTTTTTATTGAATCACTAAAACCCAAAATCTTTTCAGAATGCAGGAAATTTCAATAGGGTTGTTTTTTTGGTTTTTTTTTAATGTTTTAAGACTTTCCAGGTGATGTCTGTCCTGTCCTGCAGAAGAAACAGGCCGTGGTATGCATTCACTCACCTGTGACACCAGGCAAGCCTTAGAAGGTTCTCCAAAAGCTGGCCTGCCAAGAACCTGCAGGCATCTAATGACTGGCTCCTCAGGTAGAGAAGCCAAATTCAACATGGATAGAGATGATAAGAAGCTATTAAGTCCCACAGAAACATGAGCAAAGGCAAAATGAAACATACACTTGCCATATCACTGAATATGTAGAAAATCATCAGCACAGCATGCTCCTGGTTTTATAAGGTACCGAGAGTAGCTCCCAGGGCAGGAGATTCTATGGAGAACATAGTTCAGTTTACCAGTTGGCTGTTGTGCTCCCAATCTATTCACTTACGAATCACCCAACAATTCCTCCTGATAGTCTCCAGCTGGTTTTGTACTTGCCCAAGTAAGCTATTGGCTCCCTCAAACGACCATCCAAATATATCCATACTCACCTGAAATTGTCAGGGAGGGAAACTAAAAACTGCTGAGTCACCTAATTGGAACTACCCAATGCTTGAGGTCAGCCTTTTTCTGCCTGTCCCAGCAGTCTCTTAGGACACATAGGTATTGGGATTTTATGTCTCTGAAATGTCAAAGAGCTCTCTCCTGAAACCCAGGTCCAAAGCAAGCCACCAGCCCTTTGCCAGACAGATCAGCCCAGTATGTCCTGATGGCTCTGCCCAGGTATATGACTTATTTAGTGCTGGTGTCAGGGATTTAACTCTAAAAATCACAAATCTGCCCCATTTTCACTCATTAAATGTCAAGAACCCAGTCTCAAACCTTCTCTTCTTTTCAAACAGATTTGGGGAACCTTTGGAGTGTCTTTGCAAACATTGTTTGTCCTTCATCTAAAGAGGCACAAATGAGCTTCAGCAGTTGGCAGGTGACTGGAGGCCATCCTTTATTGTAGAAAGAGGGACTGTTTTAATGCCCAGAGAATGATATCTCAGACCTCTAGAGCACCCTTACCTCAGAAGCCTGGAGTGAGACATAACTGTCATACACAGAAGGCCACAGTGTGTGGGGTGATGCAGAAACATTCAGACAAGTATTACTTGCTCCAAACTTGTCCTTTCTGCATCCTTTCTGGTTAGAAATGAAAATTACGGGGTGTTTTTTGCTCTGTGGCTCGGAGTTGAGCACATGCGGATACAGAGAATCTCATCACATTTAGAGACGTTCCGTTTTTTTTTAAAGCAGAGTGTGACTCACACACTTTCCCACTCAAATAATTTCAGCTCCAGTGCAAACCCATTTTTGGAAGCCACATGTTTTCCTGGTTAAACATTGAGCCTGTTTTGACCTCTTCATAGTAAATCAAAAGCTACTTTTTAATACCCTGAACTTCGCTGTAGCCTGAGCTTTTGCAACACATAAAAATTCATCTCACCTGACTTGAACTCAACTGGGATATTCAGTCGACTCATCTCAGTAACCCAGGGCTGAGAAACAGACTTGGAAACAGCATTTCATCTCTTTTGATTTGAGGTGGAATAGATGGAGAGCTATTTGGATGTGCTTATTTTTTCCAAGCCATCCTGAATGGAACATCGAGACCTTATACTGGGCACCTGTTTGGAGCCTGACGAGACTCTTCCTGCACCCTTAGTATGCATCTGTAAGGCAACACGGGAGAATTACCTCACTGCAAGTTCACATTTTTATTGCAGCTGACTTCCTTGCACTGAGAAACTTGAATATTTGACTCTGAAATCCTGCAAAGGCAAAGTTACATCTGAGATGAAGCGCAGATTTTTATCTCTAGTCATGCATCCAGCAGCTCTCATTTTAGATAACACCACGATGTTGTATATTTATTGTATGTATTTTTTCTTTCAGACTGTTTGTCTTACACAGCACTGGAAGTGTTATCAAAAAGGTGTTACGGGAAACAGAGATGCAAAATCATTGTCACTAGCCAAGATTTTGGAAGCCCATGCCTACCTGGAGTGACAAAACACCTAAATGTCAGCTATGCATGCGGTAAGAGCAAATGCACAATCATTTTCAAGCCCTCATTTCTGCTTGCAAAGGCCCACACACATCCACATATGGGCACTGAGCCTTCCTAACTATCCACTTCCCTTTAAGTTTGTGACACAGCCATAGAAAATACACTAACAACTCCCTGGGCACAGCAGCACCTCACAACGACTCTGGAATTAAGGGGGTTTTTGCTATAAACAATGCAGCCAACAATAAAATATCAATTAGGTAGTTCAATATTTTTGAGAAATGCTATCAAGATAAGAGTTTGTTCCACAGAGTTCACCTGCAACAGAGGTAGGAAAAATAACCCGGCATTGCCTGGCGTCAGTGCAGGTTAAACAGTCCAGCATAATTGAAGTACTGTGTACAAGCCCAGTCCTGAAACCCGATTCATGTGAGTACATCTACAGCTTCTCCCTCACAGAGGGGCTTCCTTTCTCATGGAAAGGGAAATTAAGGTTTATGAAAAGTAAAGGCTTGAGGTTATACATCCCTTACAGGATTGAAATGTACTTCAGATCATTCCTCAGAAAAGAGGGAACAGTTTTCCATATTGTTTGCTATAGACCAATACAACTTCATAAGAGGCGAGCAGAATTCCCTAAAATACTTCAATAGGAGCAGCTCCACAGGTACATGCTGCAGAGTCCTTTGGCTGCATCCCCAGTGAGTAGTGGTCAAAGGGCACAGGTTACCTGAGCCATGCTTTTAAGAACGGCAGTGTAGAATTGCTGGCCAGATCAGCTCGACCTGATGATCAGAGCAAAATGAGCCCCAAGAGATTTTCAGTCTCCTCAAGAATTGGTTGTCAGCTGTGAAAGGTGGTGCAATAATTCAGCTTCCTATCATTGAAGAGATCTTGGAATCTGTCATTGCACCAATACATTATATTATGGTGTAGCTGCCTTTATGAATGAGCTAATGTAATCCTCTCTAATTAGCATGAGCGTAATTACAATAAATTATTTCTGTTGGCACATCTGTGTACTAGAAATGCAGAGTGAGTTTGCACTGGAGTTATGTATTCTCTTATTTAGGGATGTGGCTTTGCAAAAACATGTGGGTTACAGTGTCCTTTTGTGTTGCTGGCACATTTGGAAGAGTTTTTCTTCTGCCAAATCTTACTGGGCTGTGCAATCTGAAGCAATAGCCAATGATTTGCAGATCTGATTATTTTACACATCATCTAATAAATGCAGGAAGAATTTGGTATATTCCAGAATGACATGTTACATTCATTCTCTTCATTAGAGGATGCCTGCTAATCTAATGCTTCCCAAGATAACACAAATAGCTCTCCCCCTGTAGTAACAGGAACTCAGCAGAGCACAGGAGTTTTGTCCTCAGGGCAGTGCCACACTTGAAAGTATTTCTATAACAGCAGAGATTGTGAAAAAACCCCATACTCCCCATCCAGTGGTCAGCAGCTGTTCAGGGGTAGTGAGTCGGGCTGCATTTTTACATTTGCAGTTCATTCCTGACAGTTAAAACATGACAGGAGCCAGGAGGTGCTGGTTCTCTTGAAGTCTCAGTGCCTCCAGTGATCTGCTCAGCAACATCTCCTGTCTGTGCAAGGTGGGACCTCCTGGCTCTTGCTGAGCCTGCACTTCAGGATCATGGAATCCTCCCTGAGGAAACATGGCTCCTGCAGTGGTGTAACTGCACTCCCCGGATGCCAGAGTGACAGTTAGGGCTGCCTTGAGCTGCCTTGAGCAGCCTTGCAGGACGTGACTGACTCCTCCTTGCCAAAGTAATGCTGGCCCAAGTTGTAATACACATGTGATTATCTTAATAAAAACTCCTGGGCTGGTACCAGCTGTTCTGTTCAGCCATCTGACGTAGCCTATACCAGATAAAGTCTGACACGTACCATCATGAAAATAAGCAAAGCAAGCAGCCAGGGGCTCTTTCTGTCCATGCCAAATGAATTAAACGTTCCCCTACAATAAATACTTGAATGGCATAAGGGAAGAGCAAGCAAAGCCCTGGGGAGCCCCCCCTGGCAGGGGAGGGCTGCCTTGATCAGCACAGGTGAACATCAGCACAGGTGAAGGAGTCCCAGGCCACAGGCCAGGAGCTTTGGGTCCCACACAGCTCTGGAGATGGCGTGTCCTCCCAGGATGTTGTTTACAACACAGGCTTGTTGTTCAGAATAGCCAGGACTGCAAATGCAGACTGCAGGCTGGAAACAATCCTGCTCCCTGTCTGCCCCACACACCAAGGGAAGTATACCGCCACTGGAAAACAGCTACAAACTACCACGAGGTACACGACAAAATAGAAATGAGCTTATTTACCCTGTATCTGTTGGCCTTCCACTGCAAACAGGAGCTAAGACTCCCAAAAGGATTCCTTTGTCAGGAAAGAAAATAGCTCTGACTTTGAGCCCACACAGAAAGAAAAGTTCTGCTCAGAAAAAAGTGCTATTTTTAGTTGTTTTCCTAACGAAAACTATGCTAAGCTGCAAACCTCAGTCTCCTCTGTTCCATTTAACTCTCTCAACACTATTTCTTGGCAAATGTTTCCATGTGGGCCAGAACTGAGAGTCATACTTGAAATTTCTTCCTTTTTCCCTGCCCCTCCCCAATCAGTCTAAAAATCAGTCAATCAGCCTTCACATAGTACAGGAACAGGTGCCAAGATCTGGGTGGCTGAAAAGCCCATTCATCCATTACAGAATATGTGAACCCTCAGTATCTGTAAAATGCACCTGCTCGTACTTCTTTTAATTATTTGAAGAGGACTGAACACTTATCAAGGGAATAAATTAATGAAATGAGAAAGATATAGCTCATTTATCCCCATCCTCCCCACCTTCCTCAGCAACTGTCCATCTCAGAAGCTTTGCAAATGACATCACACAACACTTTACCATGGAACTTGGAATTACAATAAATTATCCTCATCCAAACGCAGTATTTAGATGCAATTTAGCATCTGGCTGTAGCCCAGTTTATGCTGAATTTGGAGGCCAATTTTGTCTCCATCCACTGGTTGGCACACCCATGAGGGGTTGAAAGCAAGGGGCAGACTGCCAGGCTGTATGGAGATGCACTGATATTCCTGGAGCAGGCTGGTGTGTGAATCCAGTCGCAGGCCCAGAGCTGCCCTGACTTTGCAAGAACCATGCAATCACTAAGGCTGGAGAAGACCTCCAAGATCAAGTCCACAGTCAGAAAGCCAGTTCATAAACCCAGGGTCAGCAGTGGGATTCATAATTCACTGGGGAGAAGGGTCTTGAAACTAACAGAACACAATTTGTCTTTTGTCTTGGCAGTTCCTAAATTTATCCTCACAGCTGTCAACCCTGTGGTCCCTGATAACAAGTCTTCCATCAAACAGAATGATGGTAGGTACCAACACAGACACAGGGTTTGGGAAGAGGTAGTGGAAACTCTGCTGCAGGAGCTGCTCTGCCTGTTGGAGAGCTAAGGACAGGCTGCGAGTGGGATGCGAGCACAGTCCTGCAGTCACAGCAACACTGTGGGGACAATGACCTGCCCAGCCTGCCCAGAGCCAGCATGCTGCAAAGAGTACAAGTGAAATTGTACTTGTTTCAGGGTGAAGAATCTTTTACAAGTTAGGTCAACACCAGCTCTCTGCTCAAAGGCCACAAACTTAAGGACAAGGCTGATGCGTGCCCCCAGTAACAGGAGCACATGGCAAGGCTGGGCTGGGAAGGCCATTGGAGATTTGTGAAGCCTCATGAAGCAAAATTATTTCAGAAACCCCAATGGGAATAGGCACCAGAGGTTTCAATTGACTATAGACTTTCTAAAATTAATTTGCCATTTTCTAGACGTTTTATATTTAAAATAATTCATTAATTGCACTTCTTAAAACTTATTAACCAGTTTGGTATAGTGTTCTGCAGCTCCTTCAGCATGGCACTGGCCTGCCTGTGTTTTGGGTGGACTTGTTATGTGCAAAGTTACTGGGTGAACATTACTTTAGTAGCTTCATTGAATTTGCTTTACCTCCTCATGTCACAGGTGTCGATCTCGATCCAAGGGAATCAAGACTTCCAAAGAAAGATGGAACTATTGTTAGTTCTAACTACTTGGCTACATTTGCGTACATTAGAGGTAGGAAAATGAGCCTGTTTGGCTCACTGAATTGTGGCACTGTGGGAAAAGAGAAGATCAGCTCCAAAGGCTACAGCTAACAATCCCATGTTTATGGAAATGATATTATTACAATATAATCATAACCTTGTGGATGGGACAATCCCAGGATAATTGATATTTAGGGATTATTCCTTGCCTTGAAGGATTCCAACTGTCTTAGCAACTGCAGCCAAGATATATTGAAATTTTCGATGGTCACTGTTGGTTGTTCAGTAGTTTTGAAAATCTGGCCCTATCCTGTGAGAGCATGGAGACATCCATCTTGGGAAATGTTGGGTTGCACACATACATGGACCATCAAGGAGTAATAAAAAAAAGCCAGAAGCCGTACCAAACCCAGCCGTCCCTGCCGTGAGACGAGGCAGGGTTTGTGCCTTAGCAACACTTAGTGCAAAGGAAGCCTGGTGCTCCCTACTCAGCCTGGCCTGGAGATGCTGCTGAGGCCCTGCAGAGCCCAGAGTCACTCTTCTCATGCCCCCGTCTGTGAGGGCATGGCCCGTTTTGGCAGGATGGCTGCAAACACCAAACAAGGTGTGCAGAGTTCGGGTAGCTGGCTGGCAACAGCACTGAGCTGCTCATAAAGCAGCCTGGGGTTGTGTTGTTATTTTAGAGTGTTGTGACCGGCCTGGATTTTTGCCCAGCAGTTGAGAAAGGCACAGGGTTGGCAGGGTTCTATGAGTGTCAGAAGGTTGGGGCGGCCTATGGCTACTGAACACTGCGGGAATGGCAGCTGGGGGTTCATAACCAGCCTGGGCAGTTTGTAAAGTGATTAAGCCCTGGTCTTCTTCCTTGCAGATCACGCTGAAAGAGCCGCTCTCCTGTTTGTGTCCAGCATTTGTGTGGGATTGATCCTCACACTGTGTGCCTTGGTGATCTGTGTGTTGTGCCCTAGTGACATCCAGAAACTGCACAGGAAGAAGGATCAGCTGCTGCCAGAGAGTGCCAGAGCCTACAAGAGGAGTGAGGAACAGGAGGAGGAAGAGGAGGGGGAGGATTCCTCCCTTTCAAACACCCAGGATGAGATAAATGGACTTTACAGACCTTCTTACTCAGGTTATAACTCAGCAGAGGCAGCGGAACTGGCCGAAAGGATTGAGCGCAGGGAGCAGATCATACAGGAAATTTGGATGAACAGTGGTTTGGATATGACACCTCCTAGAAATATGAATACATTTTATATTAATGAAGAATAAATGGCTTATTTTGGATGACACTCTATCCCTTAAAAAAAAAAAAAAAGAATGTACCTTCCGTGAAGGAACATTTGTATCAGTGAATATAATTATTTGTAAAATAAAAAGAAATATATGCAATACAAAGAGGGTTTCCTACCCTTGACCATCTGTAAATCTTTCTGTGAAAAACACTCTACAGTTTAAACTCATGGTACAGGTTACTTTTCACTGTAATTTGTGATCCATTGCCAAATGCACATTTAGGAATACTAACAAAGGCAGAAAATATTTAAGCAGAAATATTCAACCATAAGAACAGATCTGCCCAAGAGGTGCTCCTGCTGCTACCTACGCTGGCCAATCTGTCAAGAACAAGCCCCAAAATGGCTGCTGCTTTTATAAAAGACTCTTGATGTTGCCACACACTAAGAATACTGTACTTAAGGGAAATTAACTTACAGGGTTAACTTTTCTGAGTCTAAGGCAGGGTTAGAACCAGCACTTGAACGCAGGTCATACTCTCAGGATTTTTTATCAGTTCACAATCTTCACTTGAAAATTTTTAGACTAGTCAGATTTGGTTTCAGTTGGAGACAAATAAATCAGTAATGTATCTAAGCTGAAACCACAGCCTTCCTGTCTTAAAAATGTCTCCAATATTTTAGCTGCAGCCCATGGGGAACTTACTGAACAAAAGGAGGAAAAATGTCACTTCCTGCTGGTAATACTTCATGGGTTCATTGTGCTTCCCCACTCAGATGCTGTGTGTCCAGGTAGAGCATAGTATGAAACACTTGGAAAGAAAACAGTGACATGACTTGTCATTTCCTACTGATACAAAGTCAAATTAAGTTTGGAAAAACTTTAAAGGGCGGAAGAGAGCTTGCTCGGATGACTAAGGCACAATCCTGTGCTCAACTGGAAAAATCTCACCAGCAATTAGCATCCTATCAGCGGAAGGAAGAGAGGCTAAGGAGATGGACAGGGGGTTGAGGTCATCCAGAGTACTGGGAAACTGCAGGAGAGGCCGGGCACAGCCCAAGAGCCTGGCTGCAATCCCATTGGGCCACTACTCTCCCCTTTCCAGTAGGAAGTTGTCACAGCCTGTGCCATGCACGATCTTGATTGATAGGTTTGGGTCTGGAGACGCCCGTGCCTTGGTTCTGAGGGTGGAAGACTGCGAGTTTGCCTCTGGGGAGGGCTCTGGGCCAGAGCTGGCTCCTTCCTCCTGACTCATGGGGCAGGTGCCACCCTCTTCCCGGTCAGACACAAAGGGACTGATCTACATCCCAGCAACCGCCCCTGCTCAAAGACCATACTAGTGAAAAAAACCTGATGCTCTTCCTTTTACTGGAGCGGACTGGGCTCTGGCCTGCAGGGCTGAGGGCAGGGGCACCAGGGACTCCTGCTCTTATGGTCCCCCCAAAACTCTGAGGCCTGCTGAAACTCTCTTCTGGACAGCCTGGGGCCTACAGGGCAGCTGATCTTTTTCAGAACTTATCTGTCTGGCAGTTGATATTTATAGTCACTAGAATTTGTCTATTTTTGTCCCTCGTTTTTTATTGCGAAGCCTCAGTGGTGTTTCAGCCCATAAGCTGACAACCTAACAAAAGCTGGGAGTTCTCTTTGCTTCAGACTGTGCTTTGCTCAAGACTAGCTAAAGTCAGCGTGCCCTAGGGGAGGTACCCTGGAGAACACCTGGTCCAGCCAAAGATGGGACTCCACAAGCTTCCCGGGCAACCTGTGCCAGTGTTCGGCCACCCCCGCAGTGACAAAGCGTTCCCTGATGTTCAGAGGGATCCTCTTGTGTTTCACTTTGTGCCCATTTCCTTGGCTCCTGCCACCGGGCATGTAGCTCCCTTCCCCACTTGGTTCACTTCATCCACATCCAGCCATCTCATACATCTGGTTGGGATTCCCAGCGAAACGAGGGTCTTCATTCCTGGTGGCAAAACAACTGCAGTGGCATAAGATGAGCAGAAACCAGTTTGCAGCTTAGAATTTAGTCCCTTTCTTGGGGCAAAACATTTCGCTTTTCCCCACTTCCCATCCTCCCCTTGCTTCTACAACCTTGGAGGTAAAAGACCTTTTTTATTGCAATAGTGATTTAACTGATGACCTGATCCCATCATGATTTTCCTCCCTGTCTGCCACCACACACTGGCATGTGGCCAGTAAACAATTCCTCTAGGTGCCAGAGAAGTGGCTGCTTCCCAAGATGGAGCATTTCACAGCCAATGGGAACGTGCTTGGAGGAAATAAAATGGCAGTGCTTATAAAGCATGCCTGTTTAAATGGGTCTTCAAAAGTAGCAACAAACTCTGTCCAAACCCCAGCACCAGGAGCAACACACCAAGGCAGGGGAAGCAGCTTTTGCTCCAGGCTGGAAGGTCAAGCTTCACGCAGGATCTGTTCCTTTGACTAGACTATTTATAGCCTGAATTTGGATTCCCATTTTATTATTTTTACATAAACTTTGCAAGTCTAATTGAGGAAAGCTGTCAATTAGTGGTTCACCTCATTTCGAGATATTCACTGTTCACAGCAGTCAGAGTCAGAATGAAGACAAACATGGAAAAAGGCAATAAACAGACATGGAATTATTTGGATCTTTCTGAAACACCCCCCCAAGTATCCAGTAGACAAAACAGAAAATTCATGAGGTATGCATTTATCTGTCCCAAGCCTTGAAAAAACCAGCAGCTGAAGTGCCATAGCTGGAATATCTCCATGCTGAGGTACCCACAGGGAGGGTGCCATGAGGCAGCAACAGCAATGCAATGGGAAGGACACTCAGGGCTGGCTGTGGGATGGAGTTTCCGCAGTAAAATCCCTGCAATTTCCCAGAAAAGCGGCCAAAGGAGAAAATACTGCAAAGGAGAGCTTGCAAGTTGTTTGCCACACACGGCTGTGGGCATGACCACATCTCGAAGTTACATGACTCAGCATCAACATCTGAACCTGCTGGAAGGCAACACACAGTGCTGTTGGAACTCCTCGCTCCAGCCTCGAAATTAGCCTCAAGTTCATTGCCAGGAACCATGGGTGAGGGGGCAGGAAGCAATAAATCAATCCTTCCGAACCCTGCGTGAGGCAGAGAATGGAGCTAGGTGGGAAAGCAAAGCCGTGAAAAGGAACGAAACCAGGTGTGGAAACCATTTCTATGCATCAGGAGAGTGATATGGCCACAAACCAAAAACTTCAGCTATGGTCCGCTGTTTGTCTCCTCTGAGGAAGAATGGATTTTGTCCTTCGAAGGGCATGGCTACTCTCAAACTTCCAGAAATTATTGGTTTAAAAAAAAGGACAAAAGGCTTTTGCAAAGTTGCAAAAGTTGTGGTGTTTTTATCTCATTATCTCCTTGGATAGTTAAATACCCATAGGCTTTTCTGGGTTCTGGTACTCCTCAATAATTTTCCAGTGAGTTAATTCCACTTCAGCCACAATAAATGAAGCCAGTAGATCCACAAACACTGCTGTGAGAACTCCAAAAAGGATCAGTGCTATGTAAAGTTTGCTCAGCTAGAGAAAAAAACCAGCACCAATTACAGCAGAGAAGAGCAGTCAAAGGGGTGCAGAATCTGTGTTAACTATTTCCTATGCCTGCTTCTCCCTTGCTTTCAGAGAGAAAATGAGAATACTGTAAGCTCCAGGACAGTGATTTTCCTCTTTGGAAGTGGTAGAACAAAGTGTTTTGTTAAACACCGTTTCTGTCATGTGAAATAATTAAAAAAAAAAAGCTAAGAAAGGAATATTTGAACTTTTTCAACTAAGAAATAATGGTTTTTCTTTTTGTAAAAAGTCATGTTACTGTAAAGCTGAGATTCAAGAAAAACTGCCAGACACCAAACCTCCTTAGAAGTAAGAAAAATCAGTGATTGAAGCAAAACCACTATAAATATTTCACCAAATCATATTAATTATCTTTTCTGCATCCAGTCTTCAAGTGGCAAGTTCAGCAAATACTTGACTTTGAACTCCATTGGGGTCTCTTCCACCATACTAATACAGAAAATTATGATGTTTTTTTAACTTCCATCCTAAGAGACCGGGTCCAATTCAACTTGGGTTTATCCAACCGACCTGAAAATGACTCTGATTTCTGCATACAAATTACTGTCAACCTCTATATACCAGCAAGAAAAACTAAACCTAAAGAACGAAAATGAAGCAATCCACGAGCATGTTACTAGTGTTTATATAAAAAACACTTCTTTTAAACAACTATTAAGAGGTTAACTCATTTCAAAATGACAGTTTGGAAGCAGCCACATTGAAATGTGAACAAGCACATAAAAAAACCTTAATTCTCCCTGGGGCAAACTGATTTCCGATAAAATACATTACCTTCTCCAGACTGCAGCATCTAATAGCAATGTAAGAACAAGAAGAGTATAAAGACCACTCTGAACACCACCAAACATTGCAGTGCACCTTTTACTAGATCTCTCATCTATGAAACAGATAACATATCCAAATTTCCATAATCAAATTACAAGTTTCTATTAAAATACTCAACTTCAAGAGAATTTGTTCATTTCTTTGCAGAGAAAAGTGCTGTTGCAGTCACAGAGAAATACAAACATTTATTGAACATCTAAGGCCACAGAAGTGACAATTTCAGCTGCTGTCAGAACAATCTACCACACACAACACAACTCCTCGCTGCAAACAAGAGCATCAACCGAGCAGCTTAAGAAGGGGTTGGCAGAGCTTCATCTTGGGCCCCATTTGATGTCTTTTACACCATGAAATTGCCTTTTCAGAGCATGGTTGTCTGCCCACTCAGCATTTAGAAACGAGTCGTCATCCTCCTCCTCCAGTTTCTGCGGCAGAGAGGGGAGGGAGGTGGTGAAGGACGCAGCCTGAGCTCTGTGGGAGCAGCCCAGCTCCTGGGCACCAAAGCAACACTTACCTTCAGCTCCTCCTGCTTCCTGTAGTAGTACAGCATCATCTCTTTTTGCTCTTCATGACTGATCACAGGCTCCCGTCCTGGAGCTCCTTGTCCTTTCTAGAAGGGAAATTGTAAAGGGTGCTGGTGGCTTTTGTGATATAAAGGAGAAGCTGTTACACAAAGACATGAACAACCTTTCTTCAGAACACCTGATTGCTCGAATTTAATAAGGTCCCCCAGGACAGGAAACTAAATGCTGAGAAACTGGCTGCATTCATAAAATCACAGAATGGTCTGGGTTGGAAGGGACCCTGAACATCATTTAATTCATTCACTAGACCAGGGTGCTCCAAGCCCTATCCAACCCGGCCTTGGACACTTCCAGGGATCCAGGGGCATCCACAGCTTCTCTGGGCAACCCGTGCCAGGGCCTCACCACTGTCACAGGGAAGGGAGGGTTATTTTTTCAAGTGAAGTTTATTTTTTCATCTCTGTATCTGAATCATGCTGTCAATTTTGTGGACATCAATGGAAGATGCAAACAGGATTGAGTCTATTTAACTTAAATTTCCACTCTAAAAGACATAATAAATCTGTTTTAAGGGCCTACATCTTTAGCTCCCCTACTAATACAGACACAGGAGGGCACAGGATTCAGTAAGCAGCGAAATAAGGGAGTTACAAATTGCTACAAATAAAGAGAATTTCCTATTCAGGCAACTGCGCTCCTGGAAGAAATGATGGACAAAGCATAAAACCCCTGCTGTCAGCAACTGCAAACACAGCATCTTGCATGGAGATGGTGGACGCTCTCGAGGGTCTGAGGCAGTTTAGGCCAAGAGGAACCCCTGTACTGCTCTTGTTCTTTGAGCAAATCCTTCAGCTAATGAAAAAGACAACATTCCTGGGAGTTTACACTTGCGTGGCTATTGAGATGCCACACCATTTCACAGTGACCCTGAGAGGAAAGTGAAAGCAAATCTGGTCTTCTAAGTGACCTACACATAAATCACCTGACTCACCTCTCAGGGATGCACTGCAGAATCCACTGCAGGTGGCAAGATTTGCCATAAAACTTTTCCATTTTGATTTTATCTATTCTTTAAATACCTCTTTTGCTGTACTTCATAAAAACACTGTGGAGCAAGAAATAACAACTACAGTATGTAACTGACAGGCTAAGGAATTACTGAAGAAAAACTCAAGAGTATAATTCATTCAAACCTTAAAAGTGTGTACAGGTTTAAGATGCTCAAGCTGGAACTAATCTAATCCATTTTATACTCCTATGGATAGTTCTCTTCCACAGAGAACAGAAAACCAAGGGTGAGGAACTTGCAGAGCAATCCCCCAGCAATACTCACTTTCTGGATCTTAACAATGATGGTTGTTTTCTCATTTTTGCCTACATAGTCAGAGAGCAACTTGGTTTCTTCCAACTGCTTTCCTGCCCACCATAACTGTGCTTCCGATTCTTTTATAACTTCAGTTCCAGCCTGTGACAAAATAAACAAGGTGAAGAGTTGGAGGGTGCTGTTTCTTACCCTCTTTTTGAAAATCTTATTTTTTTTGGGGGAAAAAAGTCTTGCTGGAATTCCTAACATCAAGTGTCATTTTACACTCTACTTCTCCATCTTTCTCCTCACACTCATCTATAGCATTTTAATTTATATTCCATTCAGTCTTGATCCAAATCAAATTCTCCATATTGGAGGTGAAAACGACCTTCATGGATAAGATGAAGAACAGCCCATGTTTAACCCAGGGTTACACAAAATGGGAATACATCACCACGTACATGAGTTCCTGACAAGTCTTCTTTATCTTCTAACTCCATCCTAATTGGATCATGTGGAGGCAGTCCCATGGGATACACAATCATCACAGCTCCTCGGAGCTGCTCCAACGCATCTTTCACCATCTCCATGGTAACACACACATTGGCCTGAACCTGTTTCTGAAATACAGACAGGGATCACTTGCAATACAAGCAAACCTGCAGAAACACTGCTTTGTGGCCAGCTCAAAGGTTAAGTGATGGGATATCTGAGCAGACCTCACAGGCTGCACAAAGATATTGGGAATGCAAACACCCTCACTGGAATGCTGACTTGGGAGTACATCTCTCACCTCTGGCCTCACAGTTAAGCCTGCTTATGTGGGATGGGGGAGGGAAAACAAGGGAGACCTTCCCTAACCTGTGCAGGAAACAACTGCCTGTGCACCCCTGGACTCAAATCAGAACACATATGACCACAGATAACAGTCAGGGATGCTTTGGCTCCAAGCACTTGTGACTCATGAACAGGATTCAAGCCAGCAAAATTCAAGTGAGGGATGGAGAAGGGGCTTAAACAGTGAGAAAAAAATAGAGCACATGTGAGCAGAAGCTAAAAGCTTGGCAAACTGCACAGCTCACACCCAGATCTGTAAGACCAAGCACTTGAGATCATTGCAAACCCTGCTGCAAGGATAAAGGAGAAACACGACCCATCTGGAAGAAAAGAAATAAAGGTCTTCCCTACAGACTTGACAGTTTCTTCAATACTAAGGTAAGGCAAGGTTGCCTCCTTGTGGACACTCTTGATCTGATTAAGCGGCCAGCACAACCTTCAATACACAGGCACATTTCTTCTTTTTTGTCATTATCAAGTGATGAACCAAATAAACCACTTCCCAAACTATCCTTAACTCCATTAACAAATATTACTAAATTAGTGTTTCAAAGTCATGCAAAAGCTGAAACATAACACAGAGCACTTACAGATTTGGAAATGCAGTGAATTTGAATGCCAGAGAGCACTGTCCCATCAGTGTGGGGACAAATCTTGTGCTTGTCTTTGAAAACACACACCCAGCAGGACTGAGAGTGAGTCCAAGTGCTTGTCAAACCAAGGTCTAACCCCTGCCCCATCCCTGGAAGTGTTCAGGGCCAGGCTGGATTGAGCTCTGAGCAAACCTGGTCTAGTGGAAAGTGTCCCTGCCCATGGCAGTGGGGAGGGAGTGGATGAGCTTTAAGGTCCCTTCCAAATGAAACCATCTGTGATTCTGTGATAATCTAAGAGATTACAACACATTTTTCAATTAATTACACGTGAAAGTCAAAAGACTTCATTAACTCCAAAAACAGCACATAATGCAGTTAATTTTTCACCAGAAATCACTAGAAGCATTCACCCAAAGAACATCTCAATAGCAAATTCCAAGGATAAAACTGGATGCAATTTAATCATTCCACTTGGGCTTGCCTGTCAGCATTCCCTTGGAGTTCAGTATCTGATCTCTCAACCTGTTCAACCACCTGCCAAAAGCCTTAAAGAAAATCATTAACCAAAATGTCAGGTTTTATTCAACTATTCACATCATTTCATGGCATTTCCCAACAACTGTCAGTCCTTGCAGTGAAAAAGTCTGACTTTATTTAAGATGCCAAACTTCAGAGCACTTACTAGGAAAGCCCCACACACCACTTGAGGAAGCTTACCTTAGAGATTAATGCCTTGGCCTCTTCTATTGTCTTCTTTATAACTTGCTGCATTTTTTCATTTGGAGCTAAAAGTAAGGGACATATTTCATACTCTACGCTTACCGTAAGGAAAGCAAGCACACACCCTGTCCCGACTCCCCTGTGAGCAAATGAAACAGTAGCAAATCATAAAGCAAGACAAACACCAGTAAGCTTCAGCCCATTTACCCATTAGATAGTCCATTCCTGTGTTTCTTACTAACTTAAGAAACAAGCAGTATTTTTCATGGGACAAACAAATCTACTTTTCCCAAAGACATGTGACTGGTATTTGCCTCGTCCCTAGAAGTGTTCCAGGCTGGGTTGGACAGGGCTTGGAGCAATGTAGTCTAGTGCAAGGTGTCCTTGCCCATGGCAGGGGAGTGGATGAGCTTTAAGGTCCTTTCCAACCCCAAATGTTCAGTGATTCCATAATTCTGTGATCTGGAACTTCATTTGGGACAAAGGTCCTCAGTAGAAAGCAGCAACCATAATCCCATGCCCTCCACAACAAACCAAGGCTCCTTCTCTGCTGGACCACTGTGGGCTGTACCAGCAGACATGCTTCAGCTGAGCATAACAGCTTGCAGTTCTGACTTTTCTAATGAAAATCTCAACCTAACAGTAAAGACAGTTTTGTAAATACACCGTACACTCCATATCACAGTTACCTATTTCAATTGCTCTAAAAAGCCTGTCCTCGAAACCAAAAATCCAGCTAAAGCACACTCATTCCCAGCTTATGTCCCACTTGAGCGCATCATTTGATGGCACTTGGTTTGGCTTACATAGACACACTGCTCAATATCCTAACTTGGCCAATATCACAAGGCTGTCCTCCCACTTACAAACACATGCTCAATCAATCCGAGTCCCATTCAATGAGAAAAAAAGAAGAATACCAGAAAAGCCACTTGTTAGTGTATCTCGGAGTCCCCGGAGAAAACCAGCTCTCAAGTGTACATTTACAAATGGGGAGAGTCAGCTAAAGTGGAACAGCCAAACTTGCTCCTGGTGATTGTTTATGTGCTGAAGGGAGATACTGCTCTTTAGGCTTGTTAATCAGCATGACCTCAGATTCTAACCCAAGACAGATTTCCTGTGTGTGCACTTACAGTTGGGTTATCCTATTCCAGAACTAGGGATGATTTGTTGTTCCCTGTTATATTATGGATTGTCTGTGTCTGAAGGGAAAAAAACAAGCATTGACATTTGACTTACCAAATCCATTTCTTCGCCCCATTTCATCCTTCCTGAAGACACTTCCACCACTTGGGACACACTTCTCTGCCCACTCATCCTTTAACTTCAGCTCCGTGATTTGCTCATCTGTCAGTCCTTGCATATTGTAAGGTAAGGAAATACCATGCTCTGCCAGCTCCTCCATCTCTTTGGAGTGTTTAGAGAACAAGAACCACAGTCTCTGTTACTAAAGTCAATTTACAAAAGCCTTTCACACGATGTACGTGCAGGTAAACCTTACCCCTACCTTTTCCTTTTTAAACAGATAAGTACAGGGAAAAAATCATAAGGGTTATAAACACTCATAAATAGATATGGATAGTGGAATTATCTTGAAATATATACATTTTACACACCCGTAAAACAATGTAACAAATGGCACGTGCAGGGATACAAACTCTCATGGTACTTAGTGGCCATAAACCTCCTCTTTTTGGTATCTTCCTGATCAGATTTTTAAATTTCAGAGCAGCGTCAGCATGGCCTCAGAGACCCCACAAACACTGTGGCTGTTGCGCAGCAGGTGTGGGCCTGCACCCCCCCAGGTCAGGCTCACCTGACAGGAACCTCTGCTCTGAGAGCCCCACGGTGGGGTGGGAAATGCTTTTTAAAGCTGCCCCTGAAATGAACTCAGCTCTAATTCAGACGTGTCACTGGCTCCATTGCATGGCAGGGGGTGGTGGCCATTCTAAGCCCACACACACGTCGGGCCACTGCTGGTCACAAGGGAGCACTGCCCTGAGGGAGGCCTTCGGACAAGGGCCTAGAGTAACAGGACAAGGGGGAATGTCTCCAAACTGCCAGAGGGCAGGGTTAGATGGGACACTGAGGAGAAAAGTTTCCCTGTGAGGGTGGCGAAGCACTGCCAGAGGGTGCCCAGGCAAGCTGCGGCTGCTCGGGGAACCGTGGGAGTTTCCAATGCCAGGCTCGACGGGGCTTGGAGCAGCCTGGGCTAGTAGAAGGTCGCCTCGCCCATGGCAGGAGGTGGGACCGCTTTAAGGTCCCTCCCGCACCCAACCGCGACCCCCTGATTTAAGCAGCCACTACCGGCACACGCAGTGAGAGTTTGCAGCGCAGAGCAGCGCCCTCAGCAGAACGCCAAAGCCGAGAGCTCGCACGCGGTTGCGCTGTGTGATCACGGCCCCGTAAGAACGGAGGCGGCGCGTTCCTGCTGCCCGGGC
>VYXF01003342.1:0-53422 GCA_013397295.1 Polioptila caerulea | reverse complement strand
GCGCCGGTCCCGCCCCCCGCGGCCCCGAGCGGTACCTGAGCACAGGCGCTGCACCTTCAGCCGCCCGTTGTGGATGCGGGCGGCGAGCGGCGCCAGCTCGGCCAGGCGGGCGCTGCCCGGCGCCTCCAGCAGGAACTGGCTCTCGCCGCCGCGCTTGACGTGCAGCCGCACCATGGCCGGGCCGGGCCGGCCCCTCAGCAACGGAGCCGAGTCCCTGGATACGGGCGGCAGGGAGGGGGCGCGGGGGCCGGCCGCGCCCGGCGCTTCGGGAGGCCCTGAGAGCGCGGGGGGGCCGCTGCCGCCCCCGCCGGTAGCACTGGGAGCCTTGGGGAACCTTCGGGAGCCGCCGGTCCCGCCGCAACGGCGCCTCCGCCGGTCCCGCGGCCGCTTCCACTTCCGGCCAGCCCGTGAGGGCACGGGAGGCGCTTAAAGGGCCCGCGCACCCCGCGCGGTGCTGCGGACGAGAGAACGCCTTCCTAACTGAGCTGAAGGAGTTAAATTACCTTTAAAACGAATCCTTTAAATTCTTCATCACCTAGATGAATATAAACTATAAACGGAGGACTACTCTCAAATTATTCTCAGCCAGTATTGGCAAAGTTGTTGTGAGCTACTTTCGTGGGGACAGCTTGGGAAAAATCCTGAAACACTCAGTTTTGATAAACTAACTCTGATATGCCCAATGAACAAAGCCCGGGAAAGAAAGAGGGAGTGGTGGGGTTGGACACGTCAAATGCAGAATTTAAGGATCACAAGGACACTCTGCAAAAACTACACAATAAAAACTCAGCATATGCACTGGAAATTCCCGACTACAGGGAATGATAAAAAAAGACCAAAAATACGCACTATTTAGCATAAGCAGTGAGAAATAATTAACTAATAAATGACAATACTAATTAATGAAAGATAATGATGTAACTCAGAACCAGTGAACATCAATGTCTTTGTTTACTAAAAATGTATAACCAAGAGAAGAAGTTCTGTATCAGTGTTTGCGCAGATGCTGGAATTTTGTCAGGCACACACCACCTGGCCAAGAATAAAGTAATGCCTGACTTGCTGACACTAAAAAGACAGTTGTAGTGGGTGTTATTTATCCTGCTGATTTAGGAGGATTTGGTAACACGGGGTCACAGAGAGAGAATGCTCACCCAGACAATAAGGGCTGGAATATTTCACACATACCTGGGTGTCCCAGGGGATCCAGCCAAGGACAGGTGAGTGGGAACACCGGAACAGGGAACACCCAGAGTCCAGGGACACATGAGGTGGCCCAGGGTCTCACCTCCATCCTCTGTGTTTTCAGAGCATCCACTGTCGCTCATTGCTCCCATCAATACATGGCAGGGCCTTACAACAGCCCATAAATGTATATAAACAGTGGAACTTTGGAGCATTCCTTGGGGTCCCCACAGTCCTGTGAAGTGCACAAGTGCCACATGCCAGGTACAGTTCAGACAGATAGTTTTTAATCACTGCAATTAAATATTTGACAACATATTTACCACGTGACTCCCACTAGCAAAAGCTCCCCCCTGAATTTGGTTTGCTAACGTAAGAATATACCAAAACATCAACCACACAGATGTCTGCAGCAACAGCGTAAAACAAGGTAACTCGCACACCAAAGCACAAGTAGTACCACTGCTGGTCCAAAAGTACAACTAGAATGACCTGAACGGAACAAAGCGCAATAGAAACTCCTCTAGGCGGCTGCAGCTCGTGGCTAACCAGGGGCTGTCCGAAGGAATAGTGGATTATTTCACGGATCATGTTGTGAGAGCATCTGAGGATTTAAAAAGCTTGCTGCCCTGGGATATTTCATTACTCAAAACACAACCAAGTGTGTTGTCTTACCCCCTGGCTGGCAGACTACATAGCCTGCAACTGGCAAATACTGCTTTGTGTCTCAAAAGTCAAGGGGACTTTCTCAAGAGGTTGAGGAAAAGCTTGCTGTATCATCTGTTTCCAATTTATATGAAAGAAAAAAGTATAGTTAAAATAGTAATGAATAAACGGATGATATGGAACAATTAGTCTGACTCAAGTGCTAATGAGTGCATGTCAAAACAGGATTTAGTAACTGAAATGTACTGACACAGGAGATTAACTGAATATATTAATAGGCAAAGTTGTGTTTCTATTTTCAAAGTCAACTACTGTTGTTGTGCCTCAAATTCAAATATAAGCCTTACAAATATCCATAGCCTCTGTTATAAATTAAACAGCATCTAAACGATACTTGCCAACATTCAAACCTCAAACTTTGGCAGCTCTTTGGTAAATACTTATAAATATCAACTAACAAAACAGTCAAAAGGGAGGGGGGAGGCTACCAGCAGGGAGCCTCTTCTTGTGAAATTCCACAAAGGAGAACAGAAATGAAAGAGCTCCCTAAGCAAAATCTGTGTCCAGGATTGACAGCTTTTTGTGAGGCAGTGGCTCACCCTTCTCTTTTTGTCTATTCAAATACTATTACATCGAGATTTTAACCAGCTTCAGACTGTTTTTTTGTGCTCTACCATATATACACATTCAAAACTTATACACAAGCAGAAGTGGCTGTTTATGAGCAGAGTTAAGTTTCAGTGCATTTAACCATTAATTATTGCACACAAAATAATCTCAAATGCCCAATTATTCTACTGGATAAAGGTAGCAACAAACACAACCTTTCGCATCTCTGACCATCTATCTTTCTGTAAAATCATGAGTTGGTGACATCTTGGGTGCCGGGGAGAGGAAGGGATCTGCAGGGGACCTGTTGCTGGTTGCTCTGGATGGCACAGGGAGTGCAGGGGGTCTTCTTGCTGGCATTGTACAGAAGCAATCAGTAGAACTTTTCTTCCAGTCACCATCAAAGTTCAAGTCTAAACCAAGGAAAGTGTTTTGTTCAGTTCCCAGCAAACCTGGGCATCCAGCTGATTTCCCGGAGCCGAGTCGCCTAAAATCCGGAACACTTGCAGATGGCTTTAGCTTCACATTAAAGTTCTCATCCTCGTCAAACGTCACCCACCCTTTGGGCTGTATGTTTTCTACCTTGAGAGATGTACTTTGCAAGCAAAATGTATTTTCAGCTCCATCCACAGGAAATATAGGCTTGCTTGTGTTACAGCTGGGGGGGGGCAGAGGAGGGAATGGGTGGGAAGCAGCAGGTCCTACCAGTACCTGTGAGGTTATCCCGGACTCCCGTGTCTCCATCCTAAACGGATTCCCAGCACTAGGAGATCTTTCAGTGAATGGATTTGAGCAGCTCAGCCCGATAGTAAATGGGTTTGGAGAGCTGCGCTGATGTTCCTGGGATGAGTGAAAGGTTGGAATAGGAGGCATTGCTGGCATGCAATTTACAGTATTCGAATTATCAGCATTCCTTTGCCTCGCCAAAGGCAACTGTATCGACTCCTTCTGGTTTAAGGTCGGAGCAGGTGGTGTTCGGACAGACGTCTGCATCTTGGACACGAGCAGCTGAAATGACAGGTCTGCGAAAGGGTCACTGCCGAGCTGGGGTTCGGGGTGAGCGCCGGATGGCCCGCCGGGATGCAGCTGCAAAGGAACAACGTGCTCAGGAACCACACAGCTGCTTCCAGGTGATTCCTACTGCCCCCCTTTCTCATTGCTCAGCTCAAACTTCAACCCAGTCTTAACTAGAATGGCAACAGCAGCCTGAACCCCCTGCCTAAGGAAAAGCCTGTAAGCTGTCAAACACCACTCCCCCCTCCTCAGCAGTTGATGCTGCTGGAACCTACTTCGTGCAGGTCACAATCCCAGCAAAAACCACTAAGTGAAGGCTGGAAAAGGAAATGCCTGTGAAATGCTACTGTATCCTAGGCGAGGGATAGCCCAGCCCAACTACGGAATTAAAAGCTCCAGGTTACATTGTTTGCGAGTTTATCATAATGATGTAGCAAGCAGCATTAAGGCATCACGATGAAAGGAAACATTAGTGTTATTAGTAGATGCAGTCAGACATTTCTACGTAGACAGGCATCCGTAGGCATCTCCAGTATTTCTTGGCATGGAAAGGGACAATCACTGGTTTCATAATTAAAATAACAAGTTACACTAGGAGAAGATAGTTTTCTCTACAGAATATTCTCAGTTTTTAAAACCATCCTGTTTTTATATGCTGCTTCAAACAACAATGCAACTTTTTCATCTCGTACAAACCATCCAAAAAGGTGGAGTAGATGGACTATCTACTGTGCTCAGTATGGACACTGACAGAACAGAGTCTGGAGTATCCCCTTATCAAACGATTTTAGCTTAAGTTAAAACAGCTTCTAAGAACTCAAATGTCACAACAAGATTTTATGATTTTAACAGATAATATAACCAAACAGTTGAATTGACTGTCTAGAGTTGTTTTGCAAAATAATATTAAAACAAAAGCATTGAGTGACTTAGGGGAAAATGAGAAAACCTGAACTGTAGAAGGAACAAAAATCAAATGTAGCCTGGCACCAGCTGGTTAAGTCCTGTGGTCATTTAAAAGTACAAGATCCCAAAGAAATTAAGAATCCAAATTGCTCTTTATTCTGAGTCAAAATTTGCTTTGAGTAATTCTGGAACCAAATGTTTTAAAAATTGTATCAAAAAGTTGGTTTTACTTTGTGTCACATTAAGTTCTCTGTTCCTTGAGAAATGTGATTTATGGGGTTTATTATGAAAAAAAAAAAGCTTTGGCAGTGCAATAGCATCAGGATTTATTTGCATTAAAGAGAACATTTACTGCCAACACTCATCTTTTTTCCCTGAACAGACCAAGATCTGCCATGACTAAGCAACTCAGGTGAGGGTTTCATTGTTTCAAAAGAGTTGCTCTGGCCCTAATATATGCAGACTCCTTTTTACAAACACTATGAAAGCAAAAAGCAAACTATGGTATGACAGTCAATTCATGAATGCAGACAGGTGGTTTTTAACAGGAATGGGACTGCAGATGTATGAGAACAACATTCATACATCTTTTCTGCTTGAATAGATGGAGACCACGTATCAGATGAGTAAATAGTCAGATAGATACCTGTTACCCTGACGGTTGCTCCTGCTTGTGAAAGAGAAACAGACATCAAAGGAAAGAAAATTAGGTAGAAAATCCAAGTAACAAAGCAACCTAATGTTAAAAATACTTCCACAAGTTGTCACAAAGCTGTTTTTTGAGCTATGAATACAAACCACAAGTATTTACTACACACTACACTAAATTTTCCAATTCTGTTGTCTTTTACTGTAAGGTCAACCATTAGGAGTCATAAAAAACCAACTCAAGTGCATTCTAATAATATTTCCATACAGACACTCCTTGTGCAGCTGATTGTGCTGCTTTTTGGCAATGAGTTGTAAGAATCTGAGCAGGGATGGTTTAATTCTAGTCATCTATTACCATGAAACGCTCCATAGCTCTCATTCTGTGAAGTGTGTTGGTATTATCCCTCATCTATAGTAATAGTCTTGCAAGCTGAAAAAAAACCATAATGCCTCTCATTCTGTGCAACTCCACTATCTCCTTGCTCTACATTAAAGAAGATGCATTTACAATAACTAATTCTCCATGTATGAATTGTATAGAGTCCTGAATATTCCCACTGTACAAGCAATTATTGTTATAAGGAGAGATTTAGTTTCTTCAATATAATAATCAAGATTTGCATAATAGGACAGGCTTGCAATTCACTACCTCTCAAAAGACCTTGTATTTCTTTTAAGACCTTTCCTCAGAAAACTATTTTTGGGTCTAAGTTCACACAATGAAAAGCAGTTCACAGGCAAAGAAAGAGGTTCAGGAAAAAAAAAGGCAAAGCATTTAAAGACTTCTTCCATTTCAATTAAAAAAATCGGCTCACTGAGAAGTGCATTTGGCTGCTTCACTGTTGTACAAAGCAGGCATTAACTATTGTAGCAAAAAAGAGCTTCAGACATAGGCATAAGCGAAAAACCTCCGCAGCACTGAAAACCTGCTTCTGCATTTTTCAGCAGTAGTAGCAAACTATGGCTTTTCCTAGAAAAATTCGGCAGTTTTTTAAAATAACAATCTAAATGGTCCCAAAGAACAGAATGTTCATGTTACTGTAAGAAATTATCACATAATGTGGATAGGTTTCTCTCTTTTAATTGATGCTGGGAAATAAGGAAAATGCTATTTCTCTTAAGTATGTAGTAATATATTGATTTCATTAATTAACTTATTTATCACTATCATCTCCCTTCAATGATTGATCACCAACATCAAGCACCACATTATGCAATAACTAAGTAACATCTGTGCTAGCTACTTACTATACAGCTTGTCATGCACATGGCACTATAAAATTAATTTACTTAGACTGAGTGTTTTTCTGTACAAAGTTGCCAAATGACAATATAATTTTAAGAATGAGCTGTGCATCAGCTAAAAAGCCATCATAAAAAACTCTCAATTCAATGTTTAGTACTTAAGATGTTAGTTATTCATGGACAACACAAAAGCAATTGTTACTCTCCTAGAGCCCCAAGACCATCGAATCCAATCTTTTTTTGGTTTCTGTGCTTGCTTTAAGAGCTCCTCACAAGTCTGCAGCATCCAGCACAGGCTGTGTTCATTACACAGTGAAAGAAGGTATTTACAGGCGTTTTTTTACTTACTTGCTGCTGGGAGGGAACAGGTTCAGAAGGCAAACTGTGAGATGAGCGGCTACGAGGCGGCGGCTGGGGGGGCTCCAGGCTTTGCGGGGCACTTGCCTGAGACGGATGTGGTGCCACAGGGATCAGGGGCTCCTGCATCCTTGGCACAGGAGTGCTGGGCTGAGCAGCTCCAGCAGCCTGAGGCTTTAGTGGTTCAGGAAGCAATGGGGAGCCTGGAAGAACATTTGCAGTCATTTTCAAGATAAGGAATTGAAACCAACTGAACCTAAGGATGGCAGGGTGGGGAAGCACCAGAGAGAACTGCAGAGAAGGGCCTGTAAGGACAGCAGGTGTCATGGCAATGCAACAGGAAGTGATCAGAAACTCAGCAGATCTCCATTAAAAACTGTTACTTAATTTGAAGCTGACAGAGGGCAGGGTTAGATGGGATAATAGGAAGAAATTCCTCCCTGGGAGCATGGGCAGGCCCCAGCACAAGGCACCCAGAGAAGCTGTGGCTGCCTCTGCATCCCTGGCAGTGTCTAAGGCCAGGCTGGACATTGGGGCTTTGAGCAACCTGGGATAGTGGAAGGGCAGGGGCTTGGAATTAAACGATCTATCTCTTCCAACACAAACCATGCTGTGATTTTACACAAAACATAGAACCAGAAGCCACATGACTCCTAATTGTACTTCAGCTGTATTGAAAAGTAATTTGGAAGTCACTAGTACAAAACACCTATTTTTATACTCACAAAGGGGGCCTTTAAACTGTAAGTTTAGGAAGCTGCATGGTGAGTCAGACATAAATGCTATCCTGATTGTTATGATTACAGAACTACCAGTGCCTGGAGTGTCCAGTGATCAGCAGCAAGAATGGGACAGCGTGCTCAGAGCAAACACTGCAATCTCTGCACAGTTTCTCTGATAGCAGGAAAAGATCAAGATATGGGTCAAGATCTCAGGTAATCTTGAGATTAGCATCTAGAAAGGTTGTGCAACACTTGTGAATGCTTAACACCAACTGCCAAATCCTATTACATGGAAGAATTTTCATTTCTAGTGAAAAGTGGAGACATTAGTTGAAAACAAAGCATTCAAATCACAGCCTGTAGTGCTTGTCTGCAGAGTGATGTTTGTATTGAACTTCTCAAGGAAACTTACCCCTTGGTGGTTCAGGTGGTTTGGTCTGAGTTTCAGGTGCTGGTCTTGCCCCTGAGGGACGGAGATGGCTTTGTGGGGCACTGATAACTCCGGCTCGAGGCGGAACAGTCTGACAGGAAAATCAGTAAAAAGAAAGTATTTCAGTTCAACTTTGCATCTGTAGTTGTCTAAAGCTAAATCAGTCAGGATAATCAGGATTCCATGGAAAATAAATTCTGTCTAACAGCTGCTAAACTCATTTTTTATGCACATGCAAGAACAAAATGTATGATGGTTCAATTCAAAGCAAAGGATTTTTACAATAGTTCCCAACTTTATATAAATATTTACCTGTACAATTATGTTAGAAACAGTTACTATTCTGCTAGTATTAGTAAGATAATTTACCTAAGTCTGTAAGTTATAAGCAACAAAACCATCAAGAGCAACTGCTTTATTTGGAGATCTTTTTCTCAATGAAGAGTAGTAATGAAACACACATCCTGCCTTGTCTGAAGGCTGAAGTCTTCCTGAAGTTGATGGAATACAAGTTAATATGCCACGAATGTAAATTTAAAAGTCTACACCAGTATTTAAAAAGACATAGGAAGCTACTCCAGGTAACAGTTGAAGTAGAGTAAGCTACCAACACCATACCGAGAGCTGGATAAAATGCCCTGGGATAACAATGCCAGAGTTCAAGGGAAAAAGGACTGTGAGACCAAATAGTGTCTAAGATTTGTTTCCTGTAGAATGTTTGTGTACCGGAGGACACTCTAGAAGTGGCTTTCAGAGCCAACTCTATTGCACAACTGCACACATAAATTAATTGGAAACAAGCAAACAAACTTCACCGCTACCAAACAAGTTTCATTCTGGATCCTAGTTTTACTATATATGTCTCTGACTTTGTATACCACGTGATTCTTTATGCTTGGCTGAGGCCATTCACCAATGTTCTGAACTCTTTCAGCCACCTGACCTTGTAAACTCCTGTCTGATCTGAGACCGGCAAGATGTATTTTGTCATTTCACTGAATATTCTGACAGCAGGAAGGACAATGACTGGATTACACACCAAAACGTGTTTGAAAAAAACAAAAATACATCAAAAAGAAACAGGGAAAGAAAAAAGTATAAACCAGCTCTCAGAATCCCTCGGTGGGAAGCAGCACCCACTGTATCTACTGTCCCTGTTCCTGAAATCCTTGAAATTAAATCCAAAAAACAGCCCAGACAACGGAAAGAAACATTCGCACAACCATGGAGTGGTTTGAGATGGGAGGGAACTGAAAATCCATCCAGTTCCAGACACAGGCAGGGCCACCTCCCACTGTCCCAGGCTGCTCAAGCCCCAGTGTCCAGCCTGGCCTCAGGCACTGCCCGGGATCCAGGGGCAGCCACAACTGCTTTGGCACCCTGTGCCAGGGCCTGCCCACCCTCCCAGGGAGCAATTTCCTCCTGGAATCCATCTAACCCTGCCCTCTGGCAGTGGGAAGCCATTCCCCCTTCGCCTGGCACTCCAGACCCTTGAAAATAGTCCCTCTTTCTGCAACTTTCCTCCATCTCCCTTCAAGTCCTGGAACGTAAGATAGGAAATCCAAACAAGGGCTGAGCTAGAGCATCGGAGGAGATGTTAATTCAGGCCTCCTACTACATTTGGGGGTTTTGAAGCCTTCTTGGTTTGTTTTACATTTTCTGTTTTGATAATCTGGACAAAAAATGTTGCTCTTATGCCAGTTCCAAGACACTGGTGAAGTCTCTTCTGTACATCTGATTTTCTTTTGATTTGGAAATGACAAGTCCTGTGTTAGCTGCAGATTTTGAGAAGAAAAAAAGTAAAGAAGCATACAGTGATAAACGAATAAATTCTTTCTTATATAAACCAGTTTTTCTTAATCCAAGGTTTAGAAGATGACATCTTATATTTCCAGGAAAACAAAAAAAGAGCCAAGATCATGAACTGCTCACTGGGAGAACCCATCTCCTTGAGGAAAATGAATCAGTAAAATTTATTTCAATGGAGACTTTGAACAGCAGTTTTCAGCAGTTTGCCAAGTCAAGGAATTACCAACAGACAAACTCAGTAATTCTTTAAGACCTGTAGCTGTTAAAACACTTGCCTCTTCCCTCACCCAAGGCTCCTACTTGCTACTGTTAAGAAAAATTAGGCAGATACATTTTATATCTTGATTTCCTGTGTGGAGTGAAGCATTTGAATGCCCATAAATCCCACCATTCTCTTCCTTCAGTTCAGTTCCACAAATAAAGGAATGAAACACAGTAACATTTGCTGAAACAGCTGAACATTTCATTTTACACGAAGACCTTTATGAAAATTAGTCTTTCCAACCCAAGTACAATTCCCCCTAACACATGATGTAATCATAAGCTGTCGATTGCTTGTGTAACCCATTAATGGCCTGAAAGCCATTAACTGCCACCACAATTTCCTTTCCAGTACAGAAGATAACGCTTCTTATCAGAGCAAATCAGTAAGGACATGGAATACCAAGATTAACTTGGCAATTATTTCAGAGATGTAAAATGGGTATTTGGGAGCCTGTCATGTGACTGCAGAGTGTAGAACAATCAAGGCACAGCCAGCATGTATATACAGGATGGGTTTTTTCCCATAGTATATTTTAGTCAAGAGATAAGCATTGTTGAGATAATTAACTCATTACTTATTGAGATACTAAACTACAGAGGCTGTAAACTGACCAGCCAACTATGCAGATTTCTCACATCTGTTACGACTAACAGAAACCTTGATGTAATAAAGAGCAGACTTTTAGCAGAAAAATTATCTGAAAACAATACCTACCGGTCTGGTAGTACCCGCTGAATGTGGAGGCTGATTGCGAACTGTAACAGATAGCAGAGATTACTGACTTAGTACCTATTTCTAAAGCAATTTCTGTCTGTATTATATTAAGTACAAAGCATGTATTTATTACCTAAGTTAGCTTTTCTTTGTGTTCCAGGGCTTTTTTGTGCTTTGAAGCATGGAGAAAAAAATTAAATAATCTATGTTAGATAAGCCACAAGTGGGTGTTAGATGGCCATGTTACATTACTATTTCTGAGAATGAAAACAAGGAGGTACCGATGATTTTTTCAAAATTTAACCCATTTCCATCAGCTGTCACTAACACACCCCTATCCCATGGCACACATCAAGTAATTTGACCCATTTTATTACAAATAATTTAAATCACATCCTATTTGTTGCAAGCTCAATCCACCCACTGCACAAGTACCCTGTGTTTACAATTGTGTTGGAAGCTGTTTTGTTTTGGGGTAGATTCTGTAGCTGTTCACTGCTGTACCAGCAGTGGTTAAAACAAAGAGAACTGATCTAACAGTTCCTGACCCCACTCTCTCTGTTGCTGGGATAAAACTGTTGGAGCACCAGCTTCACCACGGCCACGCTGATGACAACCTCAGACGCAACACTCAAACTGGGTAGTGCAACAGATGGAAAAATTTAGCTCACAAAGGTGCACCATTTCCAACAGGCAAGGAGGTTTAGCACTCTGGCTTCAGTTTCTGCTGCCTATTTCCCAGGAAGACCAAGTCACCACATCAGTGGCAGTAAGTAAAAGGACTCTGTGGTGCCTCAGACAGTTCATCAAATCAGCTTCCAGCTACTGGACCGGAAGAGTCAGAGCCAGTCAAAATGGGTTCTCGGTGATGCAGCTCCCACCCTGAGCAACCTGGTGCCAACTGACCCTCCTTGAAGCAGGAAGCTGGAGTGGACAACCACCAAAGGTGCCTTCCAACCTCAAATATTCTATGCATAGAGTGCTTTTGCCCATTTCGAAAAATGAACCAGCAATGCAGCCAAAATTAATCGTAGCATACAGGAGCAAACCCTGCAGAAACTCTATGAGGATTTATACTGCTATTTGCTGAGACTCCTGAGGAACAAGGAAGAAATCCAAGCCCATGACTCTGCTGGCATGGCTAAAAGCAGGACCCATCCAGCAGTAGTCCCATGTACTCCAACCAGAGTGGTGCAAGAGAAATGCTCCTCCATTACGGTGTGTTACACACAGCTGGCTATCAGCATCAAAATACCTACATTGTGCTCTTCAGAAAGCAGGAAAAGATTCAATTATAGACCAAACTGTTTAAATGGCAACATCTCTCCCCACAATATATGAACATTATGTAGCTCTTTATGAAAAGCCAGGCTCCCTAGATTCCTGACTTAGTTACAGATACAAGTCACTCTGATGACCAGTCAGCTACAGCCTCCTCTGAGGGTCAGCCTTAAAAGCATTCTTGATTAAGGCACTCTAAGTTATGACTTAGTTTTTCAGAAATGCCTTCTGTAACAATTCCCACCACCACTGAACATCAGGAAGTAACCTGTCTGGGTGAAAGTTATGGTAAATAAAAGAAGAAAGATCCTACATGATAAATACCTTCATGAAACCACCTTTAGCATCACAAGGGCAATACTATTACTCAGGTATTATATTAGAAATCCATTTCTAGAACACAAAAATTGTTATTTTACCTTCTACTTCTCTCCTAGCTACCCCAGGACTGGGAGGAGCTCCAAGACCTTTGCAGAGAAAGAAGAGAAGCTGTACATTTTATAAGAAAAGCAGTAGTTTGAGCAAGAAAAAACAGAGAGAACACTGACACAAGACAGCTCAACACACTTTTTCTCTAGTCTAGATAGATTGTAGGAACAGTTTGTAGTAGCATGGGGAACCAGACTGGTGTGAATTACAAATCATCAAGCACAATCATGTTTAATAACATCTACTACTTTAATTTTACATCACAGTTGAAAGATGATTACCCTCTTTCAAAATGTTACCTCTGCACAAACATTTGGCTATCCAGTGTGATCTGACTTGCTGGCCATCAACCTCCCATGAAGCAGAGCACAGACCTCTACTCAAACACTGGGGAATAAACGGGCACAGCACCTACACCCTGAAAAATGAAGCCTGATCCCTGTCATGCAGACCACTGAGTAGTCTGTTTCTGCCATGGGGCATCTGAATAAGATATTTGAGGAAAGCAATGCTTCCCACTTCATATAATGTATTGTATCCTAAGGAACTGTATTACTAAGTCGCCACCACACAGCACTGTGCACTTGGGACAGCTGTGCCAATGGGTTTAACAGCTCAGATTGAGAAAGAAGATTTTCCATCAAGCATAACCACACTGAATTACTTTATTTCTGCAGTACCATCAAGTTTATACCAGGTTCCTAAAATGGTATGGCAAAAACATGGCAGGACATGGACATAATGGCAGTACTGAAGGCATCCTTTAGCTAGGACACAGCCTCCTGCTTTCTCACCAAGTGCCCATGTGGGCGATCTGCCCAGAAACTCTCTAATCTGTGAGTTCTGTCACACCGTGGGCAGAGTGAAGGCTGCACATGAGGCTGAAATGGACTGTCTCCAGAGATGTCAGATTGCTGCTTTGGCTGAACATTTGTTTTCAAGATGCTAAGTCCTAGTATGTGTTAGCTGTTCTGGCTGAGATCCAGGCTCTGCCAATTCCCCTCACAAGTTTCTAATCTTGAGTGACTCAGTGAGAGGAGCAGCAGCATAGCTGCACAGGAGCAGGGCACTGCCCAATATCCTTCCACAGCTCTTGTTTTATGCAGGACAACAACCCAAGCCAGCTCCTTTCAGCAGAAGGGAGACACAGGCACACCTTCCAATGTCAGGGCACAAGGCAGAGAGAGCAGGACCTCTGGCACGAGAACTTGGCTAGCTAAAAAATGTTCACTACATGGGAGCAATGGCACAGAGGGTAAACACCTGAGATTTCATTGCCTCATAATCCTCTTCAATAGTGAGAAGGCAAAGCGATTGTGCTGTGCTAATGCTATTACGAAGGGCAGCACAGGAATATTTTCATCTTATGACAATGAAAAACAGTTTAAACCAACGATAAAAGCCTTGGCCGCAACAATCAGGAGAACCCAGACTACTAGTATGAGAGAAAAAACCCCATAAGTGTTATTTATTAACTTCAATTGACAATTAGCCGTCTTTATAGTTTTGAATGTTTTCTGAAAATTTAATCTGTAATGTATTTAAAAAATATTGGGTAAACAGAGTGCAACATCTTCATTTTGAACTAAAACCATCGGAGCTTATAGAATCCTCAGTGAAATTTTTTTGTAGACAAAAGGTCTACACTTTGTAAAGCCTTGCCATGACTGCAGAACCTTGTTCACCTGAATTCTGAGTTACTTCTGATATCAAATATGACCAAACTAAAACACTTAGATGCCAAAACCCTCCCCTCATCTCCAAAGCATACTGAGCCAGTAGAACAAGTGCCATGGGCATTGAAGGGACTGAAACACTTTCAAGACATGATCAATGTTCCTTGGCATGTGCTATATAAGTCTAAACCCCAAGTCTGATCTGCTTAGACCCGACACGGATATTTTCACAGAGCTTTAGGAGATGCCTCCCAGGGAAGAGAAACAGGTGCCTTTTCCTCCCTAAAGTAACCTATAAGGACACTTATTTTGGTTCCAGCCCTGTGCTAACTTGTTTGGAGCTGAGCTCAGATAACCATGAAAAGCCAAGTCTTTATGCTTATACATGTACACCATGACAGGAAAATGGAGAGCAGAAAAAAAAATGAAGATCTTTAGGCTGGAATAATGTATGAAAAAATATACTACACTCTCAAAGAAGAGCATAAAAAGCAAGCTTTATGCCCGTTATAACTCTATGGAAAACTAGGTTGGGAAAGAGGATAAAACAAGACAACTGACTAGTCTTGGCACAATTGAGACAAACTAGGCAAACAGGATTGTGTCAGTGCACAGAAAACTACACCGGACTGATGAACAAGGAATTAAATATCACCTATGTTGAATGTGGTCTATGAACTGCTCTACTTCTAACTGGTCCTTTGAAGTATTACACATTGGGCATAAAAACTTCCTTGTCTCACCAGTATCTAGGAGCCAAGTGCATTTTTGCCTGACACCCAAGTTAGCTGATAGTTACAGAGCACCTAAATTACTTCATCTGTTTTCTGAGATTACTCAAAACTTTTGAAGCATTTTGTCCAAAACTCCTTTCCTACCCACTAAGGGGCAGTGCCTGCAAGTGCCACTAACAGTTCTCACCCTCTCTCACGTATGATGAGCTCATTTGAGTCCAAGCAAAACAGCAAAATGTGTGACAGAGAGGGCAAAGACTCCTTTGAAGAAGCACTTCACAGAAAAGTCAGCTGGATGTATTCTTCCAGTACCAAGGAATAAAGCCCTGGAACAACCTTCATCTCTGACTTAAAAATACCAATCTCTGGAGAAATACTATTTCACCCAGAAGTCAAATGTAGTTTAGAAGAGGAAGAAAGAAATGACAGCGACATCCATCAATTATCCAGTTCTATAACTTTGAGAATTGCCCATTTCTATACCTTTGGAAATCATCATGTTCAGTACTGTCACAACAGTTCCCCACGGCAGTTTTGCTATGCAGTCATATTCAAAAACAATTAAAATCATTACCTCCAAATTCTTTTCTAGCAGGTGCAGGACTCCTACTGCCTGACAGTATTTAAGAAATGAATGCAGCAATAATGAAAAATATCAGTATAGTAGGAGGGAAGAAAAAGAATGAGAAAGTTAAAAAATCACAAGGGTCAGTTTTTTATTAACTCTTTTGCCCAAACGCTTCTGAACATCCAGTTTCCCTTAGTGCTCAATTGTTCACATTGTCAGATGATCCAAATCAAGTCTACATTAAAAACCCAGACATGATTAAATGAATATAGACTGATGCCAAAATTAAAAGAATAGCGATGACTCAGTGAATGCACAAGTTTATTTCTATTTTACTTTAAAATAGATGCTACAAAGAATGAAAATGTTGAATAAATATTGCTGTAAAACTCACATTTTTAAAACAGTCAAAATAAGTTTTTATAAACTTATTCACTAATAATATTTCAATTGTAAAAAGGCTGTTATTTCCCATGCTCTAGGTGCTTTTAAATGTACCAATTACACATTTCAGTTAAAAACCAGTGAGCCCTGAGCGTACTACGCAGTTTGCGTTTGCACTTCCAAGTTGATCTCACAGACTCAAAACAAACATTCCCGAGCACCTGAACAGGTCCCCACGTTACCTGAGGGTGGAGGTGGCCTCTGTGGAGGAGCAGGACGTGCAGGAGGAGCGACGGGGCGAGGGGGCGGAGGACGCTTCGGCTCCAGGCTCTGGGGAGGCTCCCTCTGCTGGGCCCCAGTCTGCAACTCACCTGAAGGATACGACAGCAAACAAGGCAAAAATTAATACCTTGGACATTCTAGTCACAGCCAAGCTTTACTAACAGCAAGTTTTTCTCACAGAGAGGACAGTCAGTCCCCAGGCCTGGAGACAGCGATCCGCAACTTTTTCAGACAGGGAAAACAAGAGGAATGCACCAATGATGAAAAGAAGCAGATTTCCTATTCCAAAACATTAGCCTCATGTGTTTTAATAAATTTATGTTTTCCATGAAATCCTGAACAAGCTTACCAACGGCAGCGTTTCAAATTTTTATTTGGACCCTTAACTGTGAACAAAGTTGTCTGGAAAAAAAATGCTACAAAGAGAACTCTAAAGGCACTTGAGCAGTTAAAATAAACTCAATTAGAAGTCATTCCAAACACCATTACTGTGTTCACATGTTCACTCCACAATTTAAAAAAAGGCTGTGTTTAAACAGAGACTTTCATCTTGTGCTCCCAATCTACAAACGTACTGATTACAATTTCTATCTTGGAGCTGACAGGAGTAGCGACTGCCAGGGGCTGTATTCAGAGAGTACAACTGGGATGAACCAGAAATCTGCGGACATGCGGCAAAAGAACTTGGCTGTGGCGGTTGCTGAGGCAGTGGAGCCTCACAATACACACCAGGTGTGGAAACAGGTGGTCCAGGAGCTTTGCCTGGGGCTCGGCTGGGTCTCACCGGGAGCGTGGGTCCGTCCGACAGTGTTGGGGACTGGCAGGGGCTGGAACGTGGGGAAGAGCTCGGGGAGGTGCCAAGCCCTGAGCCTGGCGTTGGCTGTAGGTGCTGAGGGAGGATTTCTTCTACTTCAGCACTGTAGTCATCGATGTCTCCTAAAGAACAAGCCCCAGAGAAGAAAAGCACGTTAAAACTGATTCTGGGCATGGGATTTTTTTGCAAGAAAAGCCCCCAAGTTCCACGGAGTTAGCTCAGCAATCAAAGTATGCGTCTTGCATCCCAAAATTACACATGAAGAACATATAAGTACTCAAACCAGCTGAAAACACTTCAAACATGTAATACAGATCACAGATATCAACTGAAGTTACTTGTAACAGTGGGGCTAGTGGGAAGCTGATTAACCTAAGAAACAACCAGCCTTACAGGTTATTTCCTTGATTGGCAATATGACAAGCTTCACTGGTACTTCAGAAGGCTGGGCAGGGGATTTCAATCTGTTACTTGTAACAAATTCTGCTTGCAAAAGGTGGAATGGTGTTTTAAAAAAGGCTCCACACAAACGTGCTTTTGAAGAGTAAGCTGTCAATTCAGCACGAGAGTGAAGCAGATTGTCGAGATCCTGTTGGAAATAATGCCATTTCTAATCCATTTTAGATGGGCATGAACTTGTTACATATTTATATGGGCATTAAATGAAGCACATTATTTAGGACTGTAAGCATTTCCAAGTAAGGAATGCTTAACCTCAACAAACCTTCCATATCATAGTCTGCAGTAACCTCAGCATCTTCACAAAGCAAAGTGGAGCTTGTTGATGAAGGCAGCCCAATGTTAATCTTCTCTAGATTCATTTCATCTTCCAAACTTTTGATCCAGTCTGGATTTTTCAGGTTAATGTTTATAATCCTTCCTTGTAGCTGAATTATCAGAAAAAGGTGTGTACAAAACAGAAGTCATTAAGAGTAGGAATATTAAAGCTCAGCATTTTTGATTTAAAAAGAAAAAAAATTCTGAAAATATCACAGATAGCGTTAGCGGAATCTCTCTGACTAAACAAAAATAATTCTGGTTTTCATTTAATTTTGCTATGTAACTACATTGATATAATTTCAACTCTTTATTATAACTAATTTTTTTAAGAAAAACTAGCAACTCATCTCCTACAGTTTTCCTTTTCAGGTAATCAGGAAGCTTCTGGTTTCTTTACTCTGACAGCAACAGTATTATTTATAAAGAAAACCAGACTTTCTTATAAACAACATGAATAAAGTTATTTTTAGGGGCTGGCACAGAGCAGTAGTCTTCATTCTGCAAACTGGCATTCTATCCAGAGCCCCTCTCCTCTCTGAACTGCCAGTGACATCTCAGAGATCCAAGGATCCATCTGCAAGTATCACACATTCTAAGTGTTAACAGCCACAGACTAGTAAAATTTTAAATGTCAGAAGTTAAATTTTCACCAAGATTAAACTGACCCCACAGAAGTCAATGCAGGCTGAAATTTTGACATTTTTCAGTTTGCAGTACAGAAGCGCTAAATTTTAGTAAGTGCAGGCTATAAAGATTTTAAACTGGTTCATTCAAGCAACTAAACTCTGCTTTAAAAATCTTTTAACAAGACCCAAATCCCTCATTTGAGGAAGATGTCTTTCAGTAGGAGATTTTTCTCTAACAATACTCTTTCTAAAGATAAATTAAGATTGAAACTTGTTTCACACGGCTTTTGAAACTCAGCATACTGCTATGTGTCTATCAAAAGAAAAAAATTACAAGATGCAACAGTCTAGTACTGAACAAGAAAACCTGCTAAGAACCCAAGACATAAAAAATCCAACCCACTCAACAAGACTGAGAGAAGCTGAATTTTCTCTCGCTATATAAAGGTTCAGTCACTTTTACATTACCTCAATACCATTCAAATTCATAACATTCAGAGCAGAGCTTCCTTCCAAAAATGTTACCCACATCTTGTCTTCGACAAACCTGCAAAGTTCATTGGAAACAATAACCAGCAAAGTACCACAACACTTAAAAGTACAACTGCCAGCCTAGTGAAAATGCAACATCCTCATTTTCAGTTCATTTAAAACTAATAACCTAATTCTAGAGCACAAAATGTGTACAAAATTATCAAAAATAAGAGCATCTGGAAAAATCACATCTGAAAACTGAGACGCATACAGATATGTAAAATAAACTCTAAAGACACTTAAGTTGAAATTCAATGCTAAAAATGAAACAGATCATGACCGAAAACCTACCTAAGGAAATAACTTTATTCAGGAAACTGGTGGAAAAAACAAGGAAAAAGTTCAGACTTGCTCCAGCAGGTCCAAGGACAAGGGGGAAATGGCTTCTTACTGCCCAAAGCTAAGATGGGATACTGAGGAGAAATTGTTTCCTGTGAGGATGGGGAGGCCCTGGCACATGAGGCCCCTGGATCCCCGCAAGGATGCGAGGCCAGATCGGAGCCATCTGGTCTAGTGGAAGGTGTCCCCTTGGCAGCAAGTGGGACTGGATGATCCCTTTCAACCCAAACAATTTCACGATTCTATAAGCAGAAATTAAAAGTAAGAAGTTTTTTTTAACCTTATAAGTATAACTTCACCATAGCTTGCAAATTTTTGAAGAAGATCATCAATCAAGTTATCATCAAAATAGTTTTCTTCCGCTGAAGAACTTTGGATGGAGACCATAACAGTACCATCAGGTGGCCCTTGCATTGCAATCACCTCCTTATACACTTTTTGTCTCTCTTCTGCTTCAATTTCAAATATGTCAATGTCAATCAGTGCAACCACAGGCCTTGGAAAAAACAGACAAGAAAATCCTGTCAGCAGAATATCTGAGCAACAAAATAGACAGCATGAATATCAAATCTTAGGAAGTAATGTATAAAATGAAACTGGAACCTATGATCAGATGTTTTCAGCTCTGCTCTTCCATAGTGCAACAAAGTGCCAGGATTCCATGTATAAGGGACATTACTGTCACTGTGGAAACTTGCATTCAGGAGATCCAGGTCTTCAGCTACAATCAGCAACGAAAACAGAAGAGGAGAAATACAGTGATTGCAAGGATGTGCTAATCGTAGAAAGTCAAAACACAGCAAGTGACTCCAAAGAGAGTGTCTAACAGAAACCCCTCTAAGTTCCTTTTCCACTCAAATGCCAGTAACTGCGATGTGATTCGGGGCCCTTTCTCCAGCCTCACTGGGCTCACTGAAGGTCTGTTCCAAGTGCTCTGGCTCCTACCAAGCCAGGAACAGGAGCTCAGCATCACTGGCATTGTGAAGATCTCTAAATCAATCCTCCAAGTCACTTAAAGTACATTTTAAACAACTGAGGGAAATCCTCAAACCTGATCGGTCAAAAGGCCATTTTCTTCTTCTCCAAAGGATCCGGTCCGTCCATGCCGGAGTGCGACACTTCTCGCTGGTGTCATAGTCATCCGAGAACAGATCATACTTGTATGTAGGGGCAAAATTGATTTTCCCTTCCAGAAATCCCCTAAAAATCTATAAAAACGGGAGACAGAAACAGATGGGAAACAGCTTGAAACTAATCAGAAGTCTCTATTCTAACACTAACAACCTGTATAAACACCTCAAAATGAAATTAAAAACCTGTTATTTGTTCAAATGGATTCCTCTCCACATTTTCTCTGCTGAAAAGATCTGACACTATGACTAAATAGTGACCCAGACCATCATCAATCAACAGAAGTATGCCAGCAGTTATATCTTTAAGCCCAGGCCTAGGAAAAACCTACTGTTCCTTCAGTGTCATGACCAACTGGAGGTGACCCAGAACACTCATGCTCTAGCACAGCATTTTAATCTGGTGCTTAGTCATTCCTGTGTCAGTAAAAGTTGGCAACTCAGGTTTACATTTTATCTATCTGAACAGGGCAAATGTTTCCACAAATTCACAGACTCACACACTGGCTTGGGTTGGAAGGGTCCCTAGAGACCATGCAGTTCCAACCCCTTGCCACAGGCAAGAATGCTATTCACTAGACCAGGTTGCTCAAGGTGCCACCCAACCTGGTCTTGAACACCTGCAGGGAAATTTTGACACAAGATAACCCCTCTAATAAAAAGGATTAAAAAATAACCAAATTAAATCCTTAATAGATTTAATGTATTCCAAGTGAGCTTCTCACTCATTAAGTGTTTAAACTGGACACAAGATAAAACCCTTCAGCTAACTTAGCTCCATTGTTGAGTTCGACCTCCTATGGGCATTTTTCCTTCACTTCAGAGATCAGTAAAACAGAAATCTAACTTGGATCTTACAGTCAAATGTGCATGAAGTGACAGGCTAGTGGAAAACACAATTTCAACTCCAGTGAATTTAAAAGTCAACCTCAGAATTCTACAAGTGCCACAACTTCTCCAACAAGTAATTAGTTTGCCTTGAGTAATTACTTTCCAACTATTTTTATGGAGCAAATTGCTATGCAAACACCTTTCCTGAGCAGCAGGTACAGAGGTGAACGTGCCACAGCCATACAGCACCCCCAAGGACACACCTGGTACCCAGCCAGCAGCTTCTAAATCATTGACTATCATCCCAACAGTACAACGCTACTCGTGCTCCCCAGCCAGGAGCCCTTGTCATATTCTGACAGTTTCCATACATTTCTCCAGCTTCATGACAGCTGGAGGTATCTCTAAACCCTACACATCATGTTTTGATCCACTTTAACAGACAATCAATACTGTCTGTCCATGTGAATGTACATCTTGCTATCTCTAGGAAACAGCTGTTAAAAACAAAATAAAGAGAGTAAAAACACCCAGCGTTTTGCCTCCTGTTCTGGCGCACAAGCTACCAGCACAAATGAAAGGGAACTCTAAATCAGCAAAAGCACTGCTTGTGATCCAAGTGCTGGCAAGCAGAGACAACCAACAATAGAGGACTGTCTCTCTTTTTACCATATCCAGACCTCCCACACAAAGCTGCTAAGAGAGAACAAGAAACCCTACAAATGTAAAAAATGCAGCTTTCTTCAGACTTGGTTATTCCATGTTGTCTTTGCAAATAAAAAAGCTACCATTTGGGCTGCCCCTTTTCCCAACAGTAACAGCGTTAGACCTATCATGTTTGAACTGAAAACTAACATTACCAAATATGACAAACATTCTTTTTAAGTAGTTACATACAAAAAAACCCAAAAAAGAACTATTATAATTAGAAAACTCTATGGTGAGCATACAGATTTACAGGAGTATCATAGAACTGCTACAAGCATCAAAAAGCCGAAGTACTCTCAAGTACGGTGACATTTGAACAGACCTGTCCAGAGTTTTTTTGATTAATAAGCTGGTCTCCTGCTATGAGGGGATCCCAGTTCTGCTGTCGTATTAGGTCCTTCACCTCCTCGTTGGGCAAATCTATTCGATAATTGAAGTCTCCACACCAAAAAATATAGTCATGGGAAAAGAGCATCCTTCCCTGTAAAACAGCAGCACACACTTGAGTTAAAAACAGCTTAGCAGCACATTTACTACTCCTGGGTTCAGAAATTCAGTTTTTAGCTATGAAGTAAGTTCTGGGTGATGAAGAAAACTGAAATACAGACTTGTATTTAGTGTCTGTATGGTTAGAACAACACGATCCACAGTGCGGTCTCCACATACACAACACGAGAGAAGTAACATTTCCTATGGAGTTTCCATTTCTCAACAAACACAAACCAACTGAGTTGGATTCTAAAATTCTTGATCTTCCTACTCCTGTTTTAGAAGTCTGCTCAAAGCCCATGGCTGCTGCCTGTGTCAGCAGAGAAGAAAACACTCCTCTGGGACCTTGCAGCATCTCCTGACAAACTGCAAATCCAGAGATTTATCACTCAGATTTAATTGAAGACTTTTCAGTTAAATGTGATTTTCATCACTAGAGAGAGGCATAAGGGCTATATTGGTTTAAACAAAGCCCAGGGTTTAGAGTGAAAACTTTTACTTCCCCCTTTGTTTTGATTTTTCCACAGCCCGTAAGTAAAACCAAGTAGATACCCGGTGGATTTAAAGAGCAGCATTTAGGAGACTGTTGGATACAGTACTTGATAGGAAAACGGAAACATGAGAGTGGGGACAACTTTAGAAAATCAAAACCCTCTGTAAAGTAAGCTGTAAGAGTCCTGCACAGTGCCACAGAAATTAACAAATTACAATTGGATGACAAAATTTATCACAACGTTAAATCACAAGGAAGCATTTTGTTGCACTGACAACATTTTCAACTTGGTGTTTGAGAATTAGAACATGGTGTTTGTATATGAGAACATGGCACAGAATCATTCCGTCATACTGGGAACAATGCTGCTTCCCAGAGATTGTTTTTCCTCATAGGTGATTGTCTCCTGTGCCTACAAAAGTTGTACATGTCAGGGATCTGTAAGGTCTCTTTTCTATACTAAGTCCTTGATTCTGAACGCCAGCGAAGTCACTTTTCATCATCTCCCCCATTGCACTGGCCAAGTCTATTCTATTTACTTTAATAAACATTGTGGGATCTCAACTATCTCTGAGATCTCTAACCCAAAGAAACCTGATTTCCACAGCAAACTGGCAAGGAGGAAAAAAGCAAATGGAGCTTGGGGATGACACTGCTGGAGCTCCAAGGGTTTCACTTGTCACGGAATTTGAACACCGTGCTTACCATGGGAAAGCCAAGCTTGCGAGATATTTCTACAAAGTCTTCATTTCTCTCCTTGACTTGGGATTGCCCTGCAGCAAAATGACTGCACACAAAGCAAAGGCTGGAGGTATGGAACAGCATCCGAATGGCCACTGCACCTTTGTTCCCAGTGGCTCCTCCCATGCCAGTCTTGACAGTATCAACAGCAACATCCCTGAAACAGCAAAACACTGATGAGACAATGGGTCAGTCTTGAGTAGTTCCAACAGCCACTGAGCAGTAACAAGATAACACCTCAGCTTTCCAAGCTCTCTGGGTGACCAGTGAGGCATTTAAAAACTAAGATAAAACAACTTAAACAACTACTTCACCAGAAGGTGGAACAGATCTTTCAGAGCCCCACATGGCTCTGAGGACATTTGGATCTTATCTTCCAACACAAGGCAAGCAGAAGGTGACCCAAGCTGGAGCCAGCTGTACTCACTGACCTGATAAAGGGAGCATGCTGGGGCCTGATGAACACGAAGAGGCAGACACCCACCAGCTGCTCTGAAGCCAGCAGCACATACTTGTAATCTCTGGAGATGGTCTTCTGCAGCTCAGCAGCCCAGAGCTTCTGATTCGTGGTGCTGGCAGAGAGATTTAAAACACCAGGTTGGACACAAACCAAACTGAGCAGGTCTCTAGCTGGTGATTGAGCTGACTAAGCTATATCCAAAAACCTCAAGTACACCTTGAGTCAGTAAACCAAGCTAAGTTGGGAATGGTGCTCAAACGCCTCCCAACAGAGACACAGGCTCAAGGCTGTCATGACACTATTTTTTCCAATTCAGCCTCCACAAACATCGTCTCGCTTTTCCCAACACCACAGACAACTTTGAAAGCCATGGCTATCTTTGCTGTATTTATGAGCCTAGACCAGAGGAGCAAAACCTAAGAATTGTTTTAGAGAGTTACTTCCTAGCCTAGAGCTCAGTCAATATTGGAAAACAGGTGTCCACAGTCTTAGATCAAGAAAAAACATCCTTAGACACCTAACAGATGATAGCTTGCAGAGCTAGCACTGGATAGGAATGACAGGCATCAGGCCTGGAAACAGCATTAACCACACATAGCTGCCTTTCATATTAATGCATAGTTAACTAAGATATGAACTTCCACACAGGGTGAAATTAGGGGATGACAAGCTGACACTTGGTACCCAAAAGACAAATACCTGCACAAAGACCACAGAATTGTAGGCTTTGGTGCTCTTCCCAATGAGTTAAACCTTGCCTAACACCAGAAAACATGCAAAGCAGGCAAGGCAAAGAGTGGACCAAGAGAATACGGTCCTAGGACTACATACACTTATCACTGGTATGAGCAACCACTGGGAAAATGCATTTCCACAACCCAGTTTGCCAGGAGTGAAAAAGCCCAACTCCACAGTAACGTATCTATGCAATACATGGAATGGCAGTGTAAACTAACAGCATGGAAGGAAACCTTCCTTTACACAGATTACAGCCTGAGACTTAACAGCCTATCAGCAACAGGTGCTTTTGGAAAGATTTTCACAGGAGTTGCTGTTTCTGATTTTCAGCAAGACAAGACACAGGAACTGAACAACAGAGTGAAGAAGCACTGGAGAAACCAAAATTTTAACTAACACATGACTTGGAAAAGATGATTATCAGATAGACTAAGACTGTGTGGATTGGATCACCCACCTGGCGTTCACAATGTTCCCTGCATTTAACTCCACCATTTCTTCAAATCCAATGGCAAATATGTCCACTGGTTTGTTTTTGCGATCTACAGGTAAATAGGGAAAAAGTTATTTCTTGTTTCTAATTAAAAAATCAAGACCTCATATATACGTACATATAAATCTATATATACACACACATATATATACATATATATACATATATTCTCATTTTAAGAGAGAAACTCCTTACTTGGTAAGAAATTTTCCCCTGTGAAGGTGGGGAGGCCCTGGCACAGGTTGCCCAGAGAAGCTGTGGCTGCATCTGGATCCCTGGAAGTGCCCAAAGCCAGGTTGGATGGGGCTTGGAGCCCCCTGGGCTAGGGGAAGGTGTCCCTGCCCCTGGCTGGGGGTGGCACTGGATCTTGACAGTCCTGTCCCACACAGTTCTACATTTCTGTGATAGCTGTTTCAGTGTCTGTGATCCACTTAGAAAAAGCAGAGCGTTCAAGAAAAAGTCATGACAGAAGACAAAACCAACCTTGGAACTCATGGATCCCAGCTAACTTGGGTGCATCCAGAAGCCAGTCAGTGAGGGTTTGATTTCTGAAGGCAATACTTCGAAACTGCTTCCCCCCGTTGACGTTCCACGTCCCAATGCAGACCCGGATTTTTTTCGGTTTTGCATACTTATAGAAGTTCTCACACATGCTCTTCAGGACTTTCACAGATGCTGCAAAAACATTTGAAAGTGCATTACTTTTACAGCGAATGCTTCAGAAAGCTTGGCAGTGAGATCTTCCCAATGCACGTGCACAGACTAAATTAAACTGGGAAAGCACAAGGAATGCAGCTTTCCCAGGGGAAGGTACCCTTAGAGACACCTCACTTGTGCAGGTACAACATTGACAGGGCAACAGCAGCAATTTGTCCAAAACTATATCTAGAGAAATAATACAAGGGAAACAATTTCCTTCTTTTCTGACTATCTGTTGTTCTTTCATCTCATCCATGACTCTCTAAGAAATCCATCATTTATCGAATATATCAACAAAGATTTACTTCATTTTCACAGGTTAAATTAATCAAATTTCATCTCTGTTACAGAACAAACGTGCAGATATTAATTTCTGCAAGTGTAAAAGTTGCTGATACACTGCAAGTACTTGGAGAAGGTGTACTATTTCATCATATCAGAGTACGTCTACTTAAGCCACAAATATTAATTCTTTTTAGGTCAGTCGAATTCCTAAAGAGTTGCTTTAGTGAGGACAGTAGGCTGGGATTCAAAATAATGAAAGTCATTTCTCTGTCCCATCAGCCTTCCCCTGTGCTGTGTTTTTATCTGCCAGATGAAGAGAGAGAAACGACCTGTAGCTAAAGGACATAGTGAGAAACATATAAAGAAAAAAAAGCTGATTCAATGGTCAGGTATTTGACCTAAGTCATATTCTTTTACCTATTTTGAATGTTTTCATGGTTAACAGACTCCAAAACAACAATATCAACACTATTGGATGGAATTCTTCCCTTGACTTTTTGCAGTCTTGGAAATTAGTCAGTTACTGGGAACAGTATTTTCATTTAAACTCCCCAGATAAGATCATTAGTGAGCTGCTGCTGTCTTCTCAGTTATTCTTCTTATTAAGCTCATCACCTTGGCTACCTGGTTAAAACAAAGATGAGGTATTCTCTATCCCTACTGGGTTTGAAAAAAAACTGGAAGCAAGACAAGAAAATACATTTGTTTGTTGGCTGTGGATTCTTTCCCTGCCGAACAAATCCTACATCCACAAATGGGCCAACCAGACAGAAAAGACAATGAACTGGCTGGTGTCTCCTTGGGGTGCTCCAAGCACATCATGCTTGGGATCTGCTTTCCTCATCCAAATCCAGGGAAATGAAGTCTAGAAAACAGCAAGGAGCCAACAGGATACTTGAGTCCTCCAGGCAAAAGCCAAATTCTGGCTCTGCTTCTGAGCCAGCCCCCAGGCGACTCCAGGCAGAATTCCAGCACATGGCCAAAAGGCCAGAGAGGGCCAAGGACAGCAGCTAGCTCAGTCCTGGGCACCCAAGTGAAACCATCTCAGGGATGCTGCAGCCACAACACATCCCAAAGCCAAAATGACTGGAGGAGCTGGCTGAAGCCCAGGAGCCCAAAGCAGCAGGCAGGCAGCCGTGCAGGCCGGCAGAGCCGAGCCCTGGCAGCACTCGGAGCACGGGGGAGAGCAGAGTTTGGACCCTTCTCCATTGCTGCTTTCATCTTGAGCTTTTGAAAATTAACTGGATGTCAACTCCACTTCAGTTACTCCACATTATTCAGTTGCTACTGAGCAGCTCTTAAGAAAAGCTGCAAAATTTTCTTATTGCCTATTTAACTCCTGATGTTATGAGATCCTAATGGGAAAAGCCTTACCAGGTTAGACTTTAAAAACAAGTTTGTTACAAACAAACAAATTTTATCTTTAAGCTGCAGCCTTCCTAAATCGTACAATGACTCTTTTTATAAATTAGAGTGATTAAAGAGAAATATTTTTACTGCTTTCCAAAACACCGAGTGAACCAAGTGCCTTACAGAGCTCCTGTGCCTCCTGAGACTGATTTTCCTACCTATTTCTAGTTCTTTACCTTTCCAGCAAAATTGTGCCTCACTCTACAACATCATAAATTCAATCAGTTACATTTTCTGTTATTTGCAGCAAAAATACTTTGAGTGCTGCTCTTCCTGGGCAATCAGAAATTTGGAAAGCAGTTCTACAAAACCAGTGTAAATTTAAAATTCTGTTTGGGATATTCTGTGCAACAGGATGGACCTGCTGGAACTTGATACAACTGTTTTACTGCAACATCCAAATTCCTGTAGGAATATTTCAATACAGGCAATTGGTAGCCAGGGGAAACCCTGAAATGCTCAAAACTTGCTGATTTGTAACTCTTACAAGAACAGGCATTCTAACAAATAATAAAAATTAAACATAAATAATAATAACAATAATTTATAAATATATAAATGGAATTGGCTCTTATTCCAGAGTTACAAGATAGAAGGGAATACTATCAGTGAGACTGTGACCAGTCATTCCAACAAGGACTCGGTTACACTGATAAAATGCCAGTGAACCACCTAATTTCAGACATACAGTACTCGTGACTCAGATTTCATTCTTTAGATACTCACTACGAGTTAAGTAGGTAGAGTAAAACACATACAGGAAAAACCAAGCTGGCCAAGGTAAAGGCTGTTCAAATCTGCTCAACACAGTAAAATCTGAACAGGAGAGCATTAGGAATATTTTATTTTAAATAATGGTTTCTGGGAATAAGAACATGAAGTGCTGCACAGCTGACAAGTTTCCTGCAAGAACACGAGCACATGGAGCCGTCTAGCAGCAAACAGGATAAAATTACAAATTGTACTGAAGAATTGCACCTCTTATCCTAAACAAAGCAAAAATACAGAAGCCTCCAAAACAGATAAAAAGGAAAATTGCTTTACAGCCAGAGCATGTGCAAAAACAACCCCTCTGTAAATCCGTTACCTCATTTCCCAACTTGCACCCAAGCTCAACTGCAACATTTTTTACCTTTTATATTCTCACTTTTCCTGGATTAAAGGATATAAGGGCACAGGAATGCCAGATCCAAACACCACCAGGACAAAGTGAGCCCATAGCCAAATACTAAACAAACAGACAAGAAAAGCCAGAGGACAACAACAGCTGGTCAGGTATTTACAGCTCATTTTACTGTACTATACTATACCTGATTGTAACGATTGCTCTGAAACTACGGATGCAGTAAGAGGGAAACAAGAAAAGATTAGTCAAACAAGTTATTGCTTCTTAGGATTTTCTAACAAGGTGTGAGAAAACATGCTGTTAATACACAATTTATTACACGTAACCATTTGCATCAGTTAAAGCACATGTTTTATGCTGCAAAATCTAGCAGGCTTCACAACAGGATTAGCCAATTCTCTTTTCCTCCTTATTTAACAATGGATTCACACATGTTGCAGTACCCCACTGGTCACCTTGCCACCTAGCAGAGAATGCAGAGTTCTCAGGGAAGAGAGACTAATGCTCCTCAGCTGTCGGGAGCTGCAAATATGGCAAGGACAGCTTGTATTCCCAGGAAAAGTAAGAAATGAAAACACATTTTAGCTAATTTTGAGGTGAGGCTGATCTAGCAGGCTTCAGATATAAGAAATAGCTGAATAATAAGGTGAAACCTTGCGCTGAACCAAGGGGACAAAAACCCTCGCTCGGACTCCACATCGGGTGAAGATGTGGACCCTCGAGATGGAGACTACAACTGGGCAACAATTTCCATCCTAAGCCAGAGATCTGCACTGAAACTCTGATGTATTTTTCCTCATTCTAGGTTAAGGTGCGTCCGGGGAAAAATGAAAAGAAATTAAAATTTAAGACTGTTATAAATCCCTAAAAATTGCTGTACCCCAGAACATTACCACCTGGGATCTTGGAACGAAGACTCAAATTTAAGTTTCCTTCTTTGCCCAGATAGGAGCTCCTGTATTATTGATATCCCAGGAGAGGACTGATTAGAGCCCCTATGACTGACCCACCACCTTCTTGTTCACCAGACCTGCAGAAGATGGGATTGACTGCAGCCCTGGGGACCACAGAGGCTACACCTCTTTGGGGATGCAGGATGCTGGTTCAGCACCCTTTTCTCAGGAGGGGAACCACCTTCCTGGTACCAAAGCCCCAAGATGCACACAACCCTGCACAAGCAGAGTTTCTAATCAAAATCTCTCTGGTTTTTATGCAGAACTCCACCCACACATCATAAACAAGTGAAGCAATTTCTGCAGCATGTTAGTTTGGCACTATTAGTAAAGCAGAAATAACTTTTATTTCTTAATAAGCCAAGAGAACATAAAACAGCATTTATACTTTCCAACAGTGCTTTGAAAACAAACTCTATATAGCTTTCTTACACCAAATAGTTATCAGAGATTAAAATCCTGAAAGACACATACCGCGTAAACTGCTGGTGGTTAAGAGAGCCCGTGCTTTATCTGCTAAATCACTATTTAGGGTATTTCCCAATAACAAAACATCAATGGCCTCCTGCTTGGAGCTATCAAAAAAGTTATTTTGGATCGTTCTGGTCACAGAACGAGCACCATCCTTCAGCTTTCCAGCCTGTTAGGGAGGAACACGTATAAAATATTTTATGTTGGACACTGCTCACAATACATTGGCAATATTCAGTAGATATAAGTAAACTGTGTTAATGATTTTAAGGGCTAAGACAATTTCCTTCTTTAAGTGTTAAGTCATCTGAGTCTATTGCACTACACGTGCTTTCCCCCCACCCCCAAGTGCTAAAAAACACAGTAATATCTACAAGGCAGATCTAACAAGCAGATTTAAATTAAACTAAATAAGATAAAATACTGCAGGGAAGAGAATTTATTTCCCTAAATCCTAAGTCTTTAAAAATTAATTTGATATAGTGCCATCTTTAGACCATGACAGGGATTTTGGGCCTTTCCCCAAATAGTGAGAGATGAGCAAGCACTCGAGTCCAAATGCCGTGATACATGAATGTATGTGTTTATGCACTTAGGAGTTCAGAACGCACGTTCTGTAATATCCATGTTAAAAACAGAGAGAGCTAGGACTTAAGACCCCCCTTAACTTCCTGAAATAACATGCATGTGTGATGCAGCATCCCAGAAGGAACACAGACACTAATCCATGGCTACAGACACAGCCAGACAGGCTCTCTGCGCTCTCTGGCCCGACCGAACTGCAGTCCAGAGGAACAGTGTCCAACCTCCCGGCCTAAACACGAGCCTCCAGGAACATGTGCTGCTGATGCACAGGTACCCAAGGGTCACACAGGCCCGAAGGGCAATGGAACTAACACATAAGGCAGTCTCACATTCCATCCCAAACCTGGCAGTGGTGATTTGGGCACACAAAAACACCTTTCTGATTACACATGCTTCTGCACATGCTTTGCCTGGGAGGTGTCTGTGAACACACACAACTGCAGGTACATGAAATACAGACTGTGATCCATCAGGGATGCTGCAAGGGGTGGTGTTATTATAACCAAATACTCCCAAGTTTACAGCTTGCCTTGTTCATGAAAGCCTCCTAAAATGCATGTGGAAAGAAAGCAAAAGCTCAAGAAAACTAGTCTAGGATTTCATTGTTTGATTTGTCCTAGACAGCAAGACAGAAGCTGCTCTTTCGGCAAGGCTAAGGGACACGGGCAGACGAGAGGCACGAGCTGCAGGGAGCACTCTAGTGCAATGGGATTTTGAAAGGATGCACTCCCTTCCTGGCAGACAACATACAACTGATGATCCAAAAACCACACTCACCATTCACATATCAGGCAATTAATTGAAAGGAACCCCGAGAAAGCAAAAGAAAGAGCAGGGAAGGAGTTAGATGTAAAGAGTATTATAACACTTTAAAAAGAACTGGTTTTCAGTACAGAAATGCATATTAATCCACTTAAGGTTAAAAATAACTTACTCCTCTGTGAAATTTCTATTTTTTTACTTCTAAGTAACCCTGAGGTTTGAAGAATCCAACTGACAACCAAGAAATGAAACAATTTCAGACATCAAACTTGTCATTTGAGAAATGAGGCTACAACTTAAAAACTACATTTTAAAATATATACTCAGAGTACTCAAAAACATACTGAGTCAGGTTCCATTGAGACAAGAGCAAGTATGGAATGGCTTGGCAAGCATTAAAGATCCTCTTTGAACGAACTGGACTTATGTCAGAGATGTTTGGTCTGATTTATGACATGTGGTACAAATTATATTTGTCCCAGGGCAAGGATGCAGAATCATCCAAAGACAGCAGAGTAAATGTAGACTTGATTGTACATTTGTACAATAAATATACAAATGTACTGCCATGGTTTAACAAACTGAAACCAGGACATCTACTCTGTGTTCCAAACATTAAAAATGGAAAGAGATACTTTAAATGCATTTTTTAAAGTTAAAAAAAAAAAAAAAGCAAAATAAATTAGATGAAATAGAAAACTATTAATTTAGGAAAAGGAATGAAGGAGGTTGAATGGTAAAGTCAAGACAAGGGGAAACACTCCATAAAATACTTACTGCAGTCTTCCTAGTAGTCTAGGTGACTCTTTTGTAAGAAAATAAAACTCAACACCTTGAACCAAATTCCACTCTCTAGTAAAATATAAGCAATTGCCAAATGAAGAAGTCTTGTGTGCACCAGTCATGGGGCACAACAGGCAACAAGTTTATTTGATTCTTTTGGTTTTATGTATTTTGCTGTGATACCTCCTACATGAGCAGAGGAAGACTCTGGCACAGGGTGAATGAGCAAATGATGGAAAATCCAAAACAGTTGGCTATGGCTACATAGAATATAACATGGAATGAGAAGCAGCACATTCTTTAGCAGAAAGAACAGTGTGATAAGACATTATTGAAGGACCTAAGGGCAGAAATCTCTATGGGTCAAGATTTGTCTTGACAGCTATCACCTGGCAAGGGACAACATTAAGGAAAGAAAAAAGCAACATTGTGAGGAGAAAACCAAAAGACAGCATTAGAAAATGGGAACAACTCAGGCATTGAGCAAGACAAAGCAAGTTGAAGAGAAACATCACACAGTCAGAAAGTATGGAACTGTTCTCACAGCATTAGAAAGCACGGTAGAAACAAAACCTGGGGTTTTCTCAGTAACTGCACAAATCAAGAGAAAAGGCTGGATAAACATGCAAACAAAACCCACCAGGCTACACCTGGATTAGTATTAACACTATTAAACACTAAAAAACTAAACAACATCCCATCAAACACACTTGAAAAAGGGATAAAGTGAAGGCAACTGAAATAATAGCAGGAGAGGTACAGAGAGAGAAATAAAAATATTCAGAGAAATTAAAGCTTGATAGAAAATACATTTTTCTGAACTATGTTCTAAAGAAATGGAAGATTTGAGACTTATGCTTTCCATACAGAATGGTGTTATGTGGGAGGCAGGAGCGTGGCTAGGAAGGGATGTACAGGAACATGACCTCATTATGAACAGAACCAACCCCATTAAGTTACTTTTTTTGGTTGGTTGGGTTTCGTTTGGGATTGGTGTAGGATTACAAAGAGTACGTGCTTTCAAGAGAAAATCTCATATTAATGGCAGAATTTATAAAAAGACATACTGAACACAGCTAAAGCATTTGAGAAGATGCACTTTACCTTTGCTTTTCCTTCAAGGGCTCCAGTTCCAGCATAAATTTTACTGACAGAGTCACCATTCACAGACCACATGGATCGGAAAACTTCCTGAAAGCGAGTAACTAACTGAGGCTTCTCAGCTAATCCTAAGACCTCCAGCTGTTTTGTTAGCATCTGTAACAGGTGAAGACAACATTAGCAAAAAAACCCAACAAACCAAACCAAAAGCAAACAAAAAAATCCCCACTTTAAATATATTTGTTATATTCAATCCTGTTTTTCCTATTTTTCAGCATATAGGCATAAAACCCCAAACATCTTGCATTTATAGGTATCATTCTGAGCAAACTGCCCCCATATCATGCTTCAAAGGCTGCATCCTATGTGTAATTTAGCAACAAGACTTGATTTTCCTTTGAAGATAGGTAGCAACAGGAAAAAAATGACGTAGCTGTTTTCATCCTAAAGTTCACCAAACTACACAAAAGCTATTTTCAAGAGCTTTTAAAAAAATCTTGAAAACCTTAGGGTGTCTGACAGCAAGAAAAAGGAGCCTCAAATAATACACAATGGCAAAGCCAAAATTCTGAAGGTTGGGCAGGAATCAACAAAAAATACAAAAGGCACCTTGCAAAACAAAAGTGAGAAGAAAAACACAAGAAGTTTTTGAAATTGGGTACTTGCTCTTGTAATTTTAGGGGGCCTTATAATTTCAGGGGGTGGAGCACCTGTTATTTTAAGCATCAACTGTGTTAAATAAAGCAAAAATGTATATATCTCATTTAAAAGAATTTTTAAATTAAGTAAGGAGCTCTCCAGGATTAATAATTTCCCTCCTTATGAATTAGTTTTATGCTTTTCGCTCCAGTACTTGAACTGAAATCATAATCTAAGTCTCACTGCTGAAAAAATCTCACACATCTCGTTTGAAAAAAAAAGTTTTTTGTATTTAGTTCTTAACAGGATACAAAAGGAACAAACAGAGCTACAAAGCTAAGTTTGACATCTAAGTACTCTACACATGGAGAGTATAGGACGATATTCTTATGCCATTGAAAACGTGTGTCAGTGCAGCAGCCAAGCAATACACATTCCAGAATCAGATATGACTGTTCTACAACCAATGCCTTGTAAATTCTCACAGAAATTCCTCTAAAGAGCAGTATTTTCACTAAATAAAATTCAGAAAACCGAAGCATAATGGTTTTCCTAGGTTTGACCTTACAACACCCATTCTTTGCCATTTGCAAAGATGCTGAAGGCCTTCTCTCTGAAGGCAGAACAAGGAAGAGTTCCCACTGGAAATCACTGGAAATAGGGCAAGTTCCTGCAGCCTTCCTGGGCAGGCAGCCCCACTTGCAGAGCCCAGGTGGCCCCAAAGCAGCAGCTGCAGGGGAATTCCTACCTCCAAGCCCAAAAAGGCCTGCACGCTGTTTGTCCGATCCAGACAGTCCAAGCAGTTGGTCCTGACTGTGCCGCTCTGGGATCTGCGCCAAGGACAACAGGAGAGGAAAAACAACTGCACTAATGCACTTAACCAGGAGAGGGAAAACATCTGCAGGAACTCATTTAACACATCTCCTCCACAGAGGCAGGGACAGGGACATGTGACCCAGAGCAGTACATTAGGGCATTGCCAGTGCCAGGCTTCTGCCCCACAATGACCCTCACAAAGCCCTCAGAAACAGAGCGTGAGCTTCAAGCACCCACTGAGCACGGCCCAGGCCTTTTCTGCCAACAACATCAGTCCTTCTGCTTCACTTTGTCCCAATCCCCCTTGCTTGCTCAGTTAAAGCATTATCCAAGATTAAGATTTCTTTTCAAACAATTCAACTAACACACTTCCCAAGAAGCTCAGAGATAAGTAACTCACAGTTACAACAGAAAAGGAAAAAAAAAAAAAGACAAGTACTGAGACAATTGTTGAATTTTACTTAACCACAAGTAACAAGAATTTGTGATGTAAACCAAGCCAATTGCAAAGCCTCATTACTTGCTCATAAAAATAAAAACCAAGCAGCTCCCCTTTAGCTCAAGGGACATTGAGGCCCTCAGAACTGCTCCACTTCCTTTGGGAGAAGCCCAGCACCTCCTGCTAGAAAGCTCTCAAAAGGATCACGTCAAGCAACATCCGTGTGCTGCTTGCTCAGCACTAATGACTCTCCCAAGGATACACACTTAACCCTTACTTTTGTCATTCCCACTACATACTTGGTCCACCAAAGTCAGGATGGTTTCAGCACCTTTACTTGGACACCTATCCAAAAACAGCAGCACGTTCTGCACTAGTTTCTTCAAGATTTTATTTTTTTGGCATTACTCCCTCTGCATTTGATTTGAAATACAAAGCAAGAAGCCCGACATTTCCCAAAGGAGAAGGTCCATGAACTTACAAGCATGACAACTGTAGCTTTTATTAACACAAGTCTTTGAGCTGTCACAAGCCACAACTTTGGTTTTTTTTGCTTTCCATCTGTTCCATTTTGATTTCTGATGGCATTTCTTGAATCCCACAATTTAAAAAAATTAAAAAAAAATAAAAAGCACCACTTTTGGAGCTCATCTCCTCATCATTCAGTAACTCTTTCCAAGGAGAACCATGCAACACTTTGCTCTGCATTACTTAAAAGGAGGAAGGGTGTGGACCGGATAAGAAAATACATTGCCTACTTCTATCCCTGCCTCTCTTTTCCTGCTGAAATAAGCACAGCCTTTGCTCCAGGAAGCAGGAATAAGTACAGAGCAGCGCAGGAAATATGCCCCTCAATCCTGCTTTGAGACAAAGAAATCTCTCCAACAGGGGATCCAGGCGCAGTCACAAACTCTGCTCTCAACACAAATGTTTGCAACACGCAGAAAATGGCACCTCCCATCACTGAGGGAAAAACTCAGTGTGCTACACAGGAAGATGGGAAAATAGTCAATAACTCCACGTGGCTGCCTGCTAGAAAAAGGACTATCTACCACTTCCACAAAATCCTGAGGGCAAAGGTCAGAAACTAATTCTCGCCCCTTGAACATGTCACAGAGACCTTCCTTAGAGATTTTTAGAGCATACACAGCGTGAGACAAGATCTTACCAGAGTAAAAGAGGTGACTCATATTTGAGCTGTTAGGCATCACCCAGGATACACCACAACCACAATAACAGAGGCATCATTCATTCTCTTATCTTCTTGCTGAGAGGTGAAACACATCCCAGCACCACAATTTAATCTGAGGAAATGTATGGAAATTATACACACAAACCTTTTCACTTCCTTTCCATCAAAATAAAAAAATCCACACTCTAAGAACTTCTGGACTTGAGGTTTAAGCACACTGTGTAGTTTTTCTGCCTTTCCACCTTTAACCATCTGATGATAGTCGAAGTTGACCATTTTGATATCAGCTGAATGTTCAGATGCTTTCAAATGGCTCTGGCATTGTAAAGAAACAAAAGAAAAGGATAAAAATATCAGTACCTGGACATACAAAAGTAGGAGCTGAACAGGAGATTACAAATGTTTTAAAAAGTGTTTTATTAGCCTTCTTTTAGCTAAAGTGTAACAACTTTTATCACCATTGAAACAAACCACTCACAATCTATTAATATTTGACATATATTTTTTTTTCCTCATCACAAAGTCAGGTTTTCTCTTACTACCCCAGGGATCACCAAGGCAGTCCAAAGCCTCTTCTGCTGTTTGAATGCCTTCACCTGCAAAAAGCTGTTTCAGGGAAACCACTGTTCACCAACAGTCACTGACACACCATTACTCAATGGGGATTGAATAAGCCCTCCATCAACTACTACTGACAAAAAACCCACCCAAATTACTTGGGTTGCTGTGGAGAGCAGCTTGAGCAAAACTTCCCCTAATATTCCCTGAAAAACCCTTGAGTGCCCACACAATATTTGTTGGCAAAGCCCTGGCTATCGATGCACATCTGGGAACACCTCTGTCTCCCAGCAGCAGAGCTGGATGCAGCAAACATCCCAGCAAATGCCCCAAGTATTCCATCACTACAACACAGAAGGAAAAGGGAGAGGGAAATAACAGATGGCTACTGGCATGTCCTCTTGCTTCAGACAGAACTCCTCAAATGGTCAGTATATATGAACTGCAACAGGAGGTTTTCTTCTAAACTAACCAGTGGGAATTAATGTGAGCAGCCAGTAATGGCTAGCATCTTCTGAACAAACCTTCCCTGCTAATCATGAAGCAGCTCCATATTTAAATAGACAAATGGTATTTTCTCAAAAAACAATATTAAGGGATGTATCCATTACTTGCAAAAGAAATAGCCTAAAAAGAAACATCACAGGATTAAATATCATAAAGTATCATGCATTTATTCATCAATTTTAAGAGCGTAAAAAAAGACTTAAGTTTTCAATAAGACACTAGTAAGCATGAAATATGAAAAAAACTTGAAAAACCTTCAGCATTGTTTACACTGTAAATGTAATTTTCCAGTACAGTAACTAATCTGAACAGAATCCAACAGGAATTACTGTAGAGAGCTTTTAACAAATCATTTCACATCATGCATGTTAAGCAGTGCTGTTATGATAAATCCAATTTTAGCTCCCAGAGCACAGCATACCTGGGGCTTTGGTTTCCAAAGGCTATGTAAAACTGCAAACAAGCCAATTCCAAAGACTGACATACTCACCTGGAAAGCTTTGCTGAGCATGTGCTCCCCTTCTTTTGCCCCAAGTAAATTTACAATAATTTGCTTGCCGTATAAATTTTTTAGAGTTTGGAAATGCCTGTTAACAGAAGAAAAATTCCACAATTATCTTCTGGCACACAGAAACTTAGCAGCAACACCTGCAACACTGAGAAGTTGCAAGGTATTCAATATAAATTTTATTCACCCTTTCCAACAAAGCATTGAAAGGCATAAGCAATCCCCAGCAAGTCCTCAGCTATGCTGAATCCCACACTTGTACAGACAAAGCCTCCCATTTGTAATCCCACCTCTGTGATGCAGCAGAAGTTATCAGAGGTTTGTAGTGCACTAGCAAAAACTCGAGATGCTTTTTACCTGTCAAAAGCTGGGGCATTCGCCTCAAAACCCCTTGACATCCTGACACGATGGGATCCCACCTACGACAGCAAGATTACATTAAATTGTCTTGTTTTGACTAAAAGGCACATGAACCTTGCAGCAGTTTTACTGCAAAATGCTGGTATGTCTAAAGAAACTAGAGTCCCTGTAAAGCACAACCTTTTTTTAACCTTTCTGTAAAAAAAGTTTCACAGTCCCTCTGTCAAGAAAATTGGGATAAAACTCTATTACAGTAACTCTTGATCCTTGACTTCTTTAAAAGACTTCTCCTTAAGAACAACTCAAAAGAAAACAGTCTCTTGGGATGCCCTTAGATAACCCATTTAAAAGAGGAAAAAGTCAGAACTTGAAAGAAAAGACTGGGAAAAAAGAATGGACATTGAAATTGTGTACAAAGCAACTTCTAGATTTGAGAGGAGCAGGGTTGGTGAGTCCCAGTAGCACTAACATGCTCCCAAAGGATCGCCCCATCCTCACAGGCAGCTATGAAGAAGAGCCCAAAGGCTAGTAGATGATGTTGAAGAGGACAGGAATAAGAATTTTACCTATAATTAATGCTATCCCCTGCTTACCTGCAGTCCTGGCTGTTCCCAAAATAATGGAACAGATCCCCGAATCTGTATGAAAGATGACACCGAGTCATCCAAATAGATCACCTGGTAAACAAAGTAAAACATAGTATTAATAATTACCACAACGTAAGATTTTAAAATTCCTAGCCTTGACTAAACACAGAGCATATAAAATATATCAATGTATTATGTGTTCCACGCTACAAGCTAAAATATTGTTTCCAAAACGTCTCTTTATCCACTCCGAGTAACTCCTACAGAAAGTTCTGTCGCTCTCACACTCCCCTGCAGAACCACAATTCACAAGGTGTAAGCAAACAGAGCTTTTGTCCTTGGGGCTTGAGTAACTTCTGCACTAGGAGTAAGACATTTTTAACAAGTTGGTAACACATGTCCACAGCAACAGTCGAAATGAACACCAATGCACAGGAAATCTCCAGGCAGCCTGCTCAGAACACTCGCACAGATTTTCTGCATCAGAAAACGACACAGCACAGCCCATGAAGTGTCCGGGAAAGGAAAACTCCAGTAGAATAACACACCACAGCAATTCATTGACATTGGCATGCTAGGAAACTAGGGCAGAGAAAGTGCATCAAGAGTGTTCTGACTAAACTCCTGAAACTGGAGGTGTACAAGCAGAGCCTTTTTTGCACCAAGTCCTCCTTCAGTCACTGGGTTCTGGAAGGAGTGAGTCAGCCAAAGAAACCTAGGAGCACAAACATGGCTGCAGGAACAACCCCATGGGAATTGGCTACCATGGAAAGTGAGATAAGGAAGGCCAGCAAAGCAAGATTTAGCAGGTTCTCACATTTCTGTATAATGAGAGCAGAGCTATGAAATACAAGGCAGCAGAACGAGAGGGGCTTTACAAGCTGTCTTTCAGAGGAGCTGGGCTAAGTAGAACGCTTTTGTCCTTCCCAAGCCACAAGGTATAGGTGTTTAGCTATTTGCCACAAATCCCTTTTGTCTGTACCTTTTACTCTAGATTATCTCAGGCCAGAAGTGGCACATGCTGCCAACGCAGCTCAAGGGGCTCAGGGGAAGCACAGAAAGCCACAGGAGTTCAGCACCTTCTTAAGCTACTCCAACTCAGACCCAGGCATGCCCTGACCCTAAGCCACACTAAAAACCAAGATCATCAAATTACATAAACTACTTAGCTTCCTAATTTAGCATCAAAGAAACTATTCCAATATCTGCTTCCAATTCCAAGACTTGCCTTGTCACTTGGTGATTCAGAGCAAAAACCTGACCATGAGGGGGGGCTTACATGGGCTTGTCAGCCCAGCTATGGGCACTGGAGCATAACATACCTGCTCTGTTTCAACAAAATTGGCAACGTGACCATCATCGTTCGTCCCGCGGACATTAAATCGGGTGCCAGCCCGTTCACAGCTCAGTCGGGAAATGAGACAGGCCTTGGCCTGCTTGTGAGCTGCATAAATGGTCCTGATCTCCACTCCTCCACACATGAGACGCAGCAACCAGTCATCGCAGTTCACGCCGTAGTGCTTCAGATGTAAATGCAGCGACTGGTTCCTAGCAGGGAGAAAACAACCATCAAATAACCAGGAGCAATTTCAATTCAGCTCCAACTGTTAAGCCAACTACTAACTCCTTACATTTTACACCCACTAACACAAAGGAAACCAGGAAAATAGGCAGGCTATACTTTTGGGATTTAACTCTCATTTAAACGTCCCTGAAATAACAAATAAGAAGGTGGAGTAAAGCTAAGAATTTCAATGACCTGAAAACAATAACCCTTATCACCCTTGCTTGTCACCCACCAAAAAAACACCAATCCAAGCTTCTTTATACTTCTCTGCTCAGACTCATTTTGAGAAACCAAAGGTTACAGACTCTGGGAAAGTAAGACAATTCCGATGACAGCGTTACATTTCTTGTAGCGGGTAAAGCACCATTCAATCTCGCACCACCACAAAGATTGAAAAGAAATTCTTACCAATACACATTGAATACTTGCATTATATGCCACCTAACTGTATGCCAGTCACCAGACAGGCTTCCAAGAACACATAGGCAACTGGTTCTCTAATTTCTTTAAACACCAATTTCAGGGTTAAGTGCTGATACTTTATATACTGCATATATCATTGTCTAATAGCAATCACTGCTCACATGAAAGCAAGATCCACAGCTGGAATGTACCTGTGCATTTGGCAGCACTAATCAATGCTGTATCAAGTAAGTAAGACTAAAATTTGGGTTTTGTGACAATTTTTGTTTGCCTCACTCGAGTGGGTCTCGGCTTTTAATCTTTTTCAGAAACATTCACTCATACAAAATGGGAGGAAAGTTTTCTGCATAGCAAAGAAGAACCAGCTCCAGGAAAACATCTTGTTGTGTCTCTGCCCAGAAAACTCTACCAGAATTGCAAACAGCATGTTGGTTATAACGGCGGAAGCTCTTCCATCTCAGCTTTTTCATCCTAAACCTAGGTATAGAGGTGCATTATAATAGGACACTGAAAGCAAACAATACTCTTTCTGTGGGCTCTATGAGCCTGGATGCTGGGCACAGAAAAATCCCCAGGAAGCTCACTCAAGTGCATATGCAGAATAGTTCCTGTTCTTGACTTTCAGCAGTTACATTTCTACATATTGGAATCTGGACATCCCACCTGCGTCCTGTGATGACTAGTTCTTGCTGAAAAAAACAGTACCAGGTAATTTCAGAAGTGTTACAACAGGGATTGTAAATTCCCTGTCGTAAACAGGGGTCAGATTCAGCCCAGTTAATTTAGACAAGGTCAACAGGCATAATTTCTCAAGCCTTAATGCACTGACTGATCAACTGAGAGGCTTTTTCCAGACACGTACACAAACAGCAAGGTTTCTACAACCCCTGTAAACCGACATCAAGGAAGTAGTGTTTCTGAAGACCTGAGCTGATTAATAATTTCTTCTTAGACATCACTCTGATCAGCTTCCTCTACCTGACCGAAACTGCAGCTAAGACTAGAGAACCGCTGGCTCTTAGGCCAGAGCTGGTTCAGTATATTTCTGGCAGAAGAGGGGGACCTAAGGACCTTTTAACCTGTTTTAATGGTGCAAAGCCAAGCCTTCAGCAACCTTCCAGATGGGCACACAGGGCATTTTTAACAAAGGCTGAAGGGCACAGAATTCCTGATGTGTCAGTGGGCATTACTGGCACTACTGGCATTATTTAAGCTGCGGAGTGGCAGAAACATCAGTAGTCCTCTCACCAAAAATCCTTTGAGTGAAAACATACTAGTCAAAAATATCCAGTAAAAGGATAGTGAGTGCAGCGGCCAAGAAAAGTGCACTTGGTAGCAGAGCCCATCTGCTGTCTCAACAAAACCAGCCGTAACACAATTTTCCAAAAAACAAAATTTCTGAAGTGCTTTCAGAAAGCCCCTTGCAATCTATCTATAAATATCACACCATTTTAGAATCCACAATGTTCTAAAAAATAGTAATTATTTTCTTTGAAGCTTCATAACCACACCCATTTAAAAAATTGACACAAGTGATGAAGAACTAAGAGGAACCAAAACTGAAACATAACATCACAGGAGATGTTCAGATGAAAACAAGACAAGCAGTGACAAAACTGTGCCTTCCAATTAAGAAACCCCAAGCGGTCACCAAAACATCCTGTCACTAATAAGATACCTCTGCCCTTAGAGTTCAAGTAATGCTATTCTATCTCCTCAAGATCTGTGGGAGAAAGGAGGACACGTAAGAGCTGGGAAAGCCAAGGATAGAAACTTGCCAGGCATTAGTAGGCAGAAGAAGGCTTTGCCCTCTGTAATGGCTGCCGAACCAATGGTGAACTCACCAGAAGAACCTGTTGTCAGTGGCATGCTCCTGCGTGCTGCGGTGAGCACTGAGGCTCAGGTCCAAGCTGACTCCGGTCGCGGACCACGCGAAATAGAAGTTCCCCGAGTTCAACACCTTGCGCACTTCTGAAATACGATCCTCGTCCGTCGGGTCAACTCGCAACGACACAAACTCAGTGGAAGTGACTCGGAAAACCTCCGAGTCCTGAATCTTTCCCACAGACATGCATCCTGTTACTAGAACCAGATAATGTAACAGTGTGTCTCCTGCAAAACAACCAAAGGCACAGGCAGGAGAACAGATCTTAGCAGAGCAGGATGTTGATTCATGCATGTGCTAAAGGCACACAGGCCCACCCCAGTTTGCCTGAAAAAAGTACAAAAACAACCAATGCCAAGAACACGTTCCCAAGTGCTACAGAAGAAAAGGAGAAACTACATTGCAAAGAACAGGGATTGCAAAAACAGAGGTTATTTTTGTCCACTTCTTCATTCTTGGGAGCGCTCCAAACTTGTAAGTTACTCCACAAAGGAGAAACCAAATCAAACAAACAAACAGAAAAAAAAAAAAAGCCCTGTCCCTGCTGCAAAGATCTAGTCTAACAGGAGCAGCACAGTACTTTGCCCCAAATGAAAAATTCCAGTTGTACATATTTGACTCACCGAGGTTTAATCTTAACACACCCAAGAGCCCATACGCATCCATGACTTTGGAGTACGTATTCTTGATTGTGTCTTTTTCTGCAGAAGCTGTGGAGAGAAAACAAAATGTTTGATGATGAACAAGCCCCAGTTCTACGGCAGCGAGAACAAGCAGCTCCAAACCAAAGACCTGAGGGATTACAAAAGCAGTGCTTACGTGGCATTTCTGGACAGAAATCAAAATGTATGAGCATATGGCACTTGAAAATGGAAAACGAGTTTGAGGCTGTGACAAAGAATCATCCTGCTAGGTTTTAAAGCAATACAAAAAGGACTTGCAAAAACTCCAAGTGATGACATTCAACGAGAACATTGGCATTTTTAACAACATCATCCCTTAACATAAAAAGCATCTACAACACAGACAAATAAGATGCCTGAGAATGCTCTGCTGTATCTAAAATTAGTGCCTAATGTTGCTTTTTCCATGAGAAAAACTACCCTTTTTCTCCAATAAAACCATGATGTGGCAGTATTATCTCTGAACAAGACTATCACAAGTCCATTTTCACAATCTTCAATATACTCCAAGCAGATCAAAATTCTTGCAGGTCAAACCCTGATATTTAAAAGCCATGTCTTAAATTAATTAGGAAGACACAATTTTCACAGCCAGCTTTGAAATAAAAACCCCAAGCAACTGTTACATTTTAGAAGAAATTACAAGTGTCTCTGCCATTGCTCTCCTGGGAGTTGAGTGGACATTTCAGCCCTTTCACTGGCACTGTAACATGCCTGGCTGCAGAGCCAGCTGAGAGATGGTGCAGAGCATCAGGATCCCCCCTTCCCAACAGAGACTGCACGGGAAGGGCAACATCAGCAATTCCAGCTCTGCCACTCCATCTACTACAGGGATCAAGATTCTGTGCTTACCAGCCATGAGCATCACTGGGCTTTGACACTAAAAATCTCAGAACACGACATGAAGAAGAGTAAATGAGAAGGCCTATTTGCCCTAGAAATCTGCTGTGCTCTTTCTCACATTAGCTATGTTATTTAGAATGAAAACTATATTTTATTAAGGAAAAAAAAACCACTCTACTTTGCTTAGAAATGCTCTTCCTAACCAATATTCCCTAAGATTAGTATAGCACTGCTTGTGCACAGGTCTACCCCTTCGGGTCAAATATCCACCAGCTCTTTAATTCAAGTGGATCAGACAATTTAACATAGAAGAAATAATTACTGAACCACAGATTAACCAACCCCATTCCATGTTTTGTTAAGTGGGTTTTATAAGTTTCTTTACCTTATTGCACTGACACCTATTGCACTAATATTCCCATAATACAGATGTAACAAAAAAAAAGAGTTTTGTAGCAGTGGGAGGATTTATCTCCAAAGTTCTCACCCAGAGTGAGTGTTAAGAACCTGCAGTCCATCTAAAAACATTTTGTCAGCACGACCAAACTGAGTCTTTCTTAACCAGAAAACCACAGGGCTGGAAAGATCTTCTAAACTTCAATCTGCTTTTTAGAAAGGGTTTAATGATACCCATGTACTCTTCTAAACTCAGCTTTCCATAACCAGAAAGCTGCCTTGTTCTTCCCCACATTTGAAATTATTATGAAAAGATCAGATTTCATTTCAAACTTGGTGCAGGATTTTTCCTAAAGGTGCCCTTTTGGGATTTAATGACATGTCAGAACAAAGCCTTTTATGTCCTCTATGGATTTATTCTCTTTTTCCATTGCAGAGAAAGCTGGATATCCTTGTTAAGCCTTAATAAGTAAATGCCCAAAGTAAATTAAGTAACATGGGCTTTGCAAAATCAGACCAACAAAAAAGGCCAACAAAGGCTAATAACGCAGCAAAGGGTGGCAAAATCAACCAACCATCAAACTAAAACTAGACAAACTTACTAATGCTAGTCAATTATTATTTTCTTAAAGTGCCCAAGAACCAAACGAAAGCATTTCATGCCATGTTTTTCATTTACATTGGACCTAATTCAGTGCGCACTCAAGGCTTTTCCACAGTGACCACCTCAGTGTCTCTCTCTCACACTGCCCGCACTTCTTCCACCTCCATTTATTTTTTAAGGCCAAAATTTACATGGGAAAATGTCAAATACAGCATCACTTCCTCCATCCGGCCCTACTCCATGCTCACTGACCCCAGGCTTCTGCTTTCAAGACAGTGCCCACCAACCAACTTGCTGTGGTCAGGAGTGTTACAACATCAAGAAAAGGCACTTGAAGCTTCTGGAAACCAAGATGACACAGCATCACCACACTCCTTTCCATTCTCATCCCAAGGGACTCTTATCCAGTCTCCTCATCAGACCAAAGTCTGCTCTCCAGAAGCCCAAGGCACCAGTCCTACTGACCCTTTTCCTTAGCCCTCCAAAAATGGAAAAGGGTTAACTCCTTCCCTATCACTTTAAAGCAGTATCAAGAAATCCAAACCAAACTGACAAAAAACTCCACAAAACCACAACACTTAGGAAGTGATTTTGCAATCAATTTGTCATGTAGCTCTGGAGAAAGTCAGAAAGCCCCATCAGCAGTGTGTCAAGAGAAAAACAACAAAATACGAAGTCACTCCTTATTAATAGGTAACAGCATTGTAAAATGTCATCTGTAATAAGCACACCTTATCAACCATGGACTCACACAAGAAAGGTGACCAAATCAATTATTCTGAAGGGAATATGCCAGCCCTCCCAGCATTACACTAATGGAACCCCATCAACAGTCCTGTTGGGAGGATATTCTGGTTCAACATGTATTCCGCTTCATTCCGGATCCAGAAATCAGTTTCCCAGTTTCAACATTTAAAAGGTTCAGATCACACTCAAAGTCACCACGCTGGCTTTTCTTCTTGGTGTACTCACACAGTGCCATGAGACAAGACATTTCAAGTTAGTGGCTGCAGTGACCAGGTAGATTACGGGACGCTGAGCTGGGAACAAAACCACCCCTCAAACTCCGTGCATTTCCTTCAGACCTAACACATGTAACTTATATTAAACAAGAAAAAGTCCACGTGACTGTCACTTTAAAATGTTTAGAATCTGAAAAGAAATCTTTAGTATTTATGAACACAATTTGCTTTTGATATTTTAAGACTAAGGTTTCCGAGGGTTTTGTCAAATTAGGACAGTTAAATTTTTGGTATTTAAATTAAAGCTAATACTCGAATATTACCACAGAGGTGACAGGAAAATCAGAATAGAGTCACCACTTTCATTTATTAACAACCAAAGAACTACTTTATGACATTTGATACCTCTTTTTCTGACACACCCCTAGTACAGGCTCAGCTCAGGATGCTGAGCATGAGGAAATCCTGCTAGATTGCTTTCCAAGGCCTGTTGAGACCACCTTAGCTTAACTGTGTGGAAGAACTTTCTTACCTAAGAAGGGATCTGAGCAGCACTGCTAACCATTGCAGTGAACAACTACCAGCCTGTCTGCTGCACATGGGTTACTACAGCTTCCACTGCAGCCCCAGAGAGCCGAGGTGGGCACTGTGCCTGCTCCTGCTCACACCTGCTCTCTCCTCAGCCTGACCAGGACACTGAAGCCCAAGGATACGCCTGACGCTCCAGGCTCAGTGTTTTCTCAGACACAATCTGCTGCACACGGCAACAGGAGTAAAGACAGCCCACCACTCCTTGGGCCTGGCTCACCAGCAGGACAAGGGAGAGAGAAGACGCTCCTGCCCAGTCAGGGAAACCTTTCCAGATAAGGCATCTCAGAGAAGTCGATTTGAAGAATAAATAAACCGCCCATTTCAGATGGAAAATAAGAAAAACAGATCTCAGACACCCTCCCACTTAATTCTAAACAAAGCTGCAGTCAAACTGCTGACATTTAAAGCCAGGTGCTCTCACCAGGCTTTGAAAAGGATTCCCCCAGACTCCAGTGTCTCAGGCTATCCCGATACCAGGACCATGCCAGCCAAAGAGGCATTAAATACACAAAGGAAAGCAAAGCACTGCTCAGGTGTTTCAGTCACAGCAACACCAGCTAATCCAGCAGAAGCACTGTCTGGGCTGCTCCCACATCCAGACTGAACAGTTACACAACCTCCAAGTCTAAACCACCCCTTGGACACTCCTCGTAGCTTCCCTGCGACTTGGCTGAGAGGAACAGCCCTCGGCACACACACTGACAATCTCCCACCAGCAGAGCTGCGCAGCATCTCCGATCCAGGCCCAACTAAAGCCTCTGAATCCTCTGGCAGTGCCCCACTGAGGGCATGGGGAGGGAGGGTTAACGCAGCTACCCTTCTCTCAGCAGAATGACAGATGTGCTTCCTTTAAGGTGACACTGAAAGGATCAGTACGTTTCCGTCACCTTCTCATAGCCCACTTGAAAGCCAAGTTGCTTTATGTGGATATTCCAGGAAGAGCAGTTCAGTAAGGACCTCAGAACTGAACCACATGAATTACTTGTAATGCTAAAATGTACTTCACTAGGCTGTGCACATATTATCCACCCTACATAGAGGTAAGAATTATGATCAGGCATAAGTCTAAACAGGTTACTTATTCTTCAGTATTTATTAAAAATTTGGAAAAATGTCTAACAGTTTTGAGGTCAGTACTGCCCATTTTTGTAGTCCAAAAAGTGGTAGCACCATCATCAAAACCCAGAAGTTTTTGACACTTTCAAGTGATTTTGTCCTGGACTTAACTTGATATATACTCGATCAGACCATTTTTTTATCTGTTCACACAGATTTTACAGACATGGGCAATCTTCCCCAAGGGACAGTACTAATGCATTAACTTGGCCTCTTATTTGTACAAATACCTGTAAGTTTGTACAGCTACAGACTGGAGCTTCAGGCTGGATTCTGTGCCATGACCAGCAAGATGGAGAAGTAGCACTTCACCAATCTTCCCGGAGCAGTAATAAAGGTATTCCTTTAAACATGCATTAAAATGAACAGATACCACACGGGAACAGTAAGCAGAAACAGAGAACAAAAAAACCTGATCTAGGCAACTCCTGGGCTTTTTCTGCTGTCCATGTAAGATTATGATCTTCCAACCATTAAGAAAAGTATTAGCACCTGAAGAATTTAGAGAACCATATGGAAATAAAAGAGAGGTCATCAAAGAAAAACTCCACTGCTAAATATTCAACGGAAAACTATGCCCATGTACCAGACAGAAAAAGGGTAAGCAGTTTCCTGATTAAGCTTACTGAAAACAATACTCAGTAACTACTTCCAGCTGAGTATGAACATTGGCAATGACATAACCTACCAATTAAAATTCCAAGGACAGTGCTGTGCAGATTAATAATGAGCTATCACTAAGTACAGAACCCAAGAGGAGAGAGGCTCTCAAACTTCCTTCAGGTCTGGCTTCCTGTTGGTAACAACAAGGCAGGCAAGTGGACCAGAACTCTGACATGAGATTTAATTTTTAGGGAATGACATGCATCCAGGTGCCTGCAGTGCACCCCAACAGAAGAAATGACTTGCTGCCCTTTTGGAGCATTACCTTCAGGAATAGATGATTTTCCAACTGTTGGCCCTTAAGTAGCTCAAGCACGTTCAGAAATCAGTAAACACCAGCTAAAACAACCCATTCAAATCTTCAAAACACTGGACAGCTTGAACTAAACCTGTTCACTATCTTCACGACTGGACACCTATTCCCAATCCATGCTACAGCGCCTTATGGATGCTGCTACCAAAGTCAAGGACATTACTTAAATACATGGTCACAAGAAACTACCAGACAAAGAAAAACTTGCAAAAATAGGAGAAAAGCACACACTGTTCACCTGGACCACCACACAGCTGCAGAAACCATGTCAGTCATTGCTAGGCCTCTAACAGGTGCTGGCTAAGGAGAAAACTACTTCCATGGAATGAAAGCTTCCAATAAAATAACCAAAATCAACCTCATAAATGCTGTACAACCAGATACTTTGACTTTCCAAAGAACACAAACATATTTAATCATTTTACATATTTTTAAAGCCTCTCTATGGGCCTTATGGTTCACTTCTGCACTTCTCATTTTAGCACACTCAGACAAAAAAAAAGGGGGGGAATTTAGGAGAATATCTCATGCATTTTTCACTTAAAACATATAAAAATAACTTTCCAATGCAATATCTTGCTTCAAATACTACTCACTTCAAGACAAATCAATATAGAATCTTGAGGAAAGTTAAAAATACAGGGACCAAATAAAGCTGAAAATCACAAGGCTACCAAAAATCATACTAAATGAGATCAAACCCAATTATGATATAGCATTTTAGAAGACAGAATTTATTGTTATGAAATGTAACACAGAAAATTAGCTCATCAATGTGTTATCATGTGTTCAAAACAGGGTGTTCAGAAGCCAAGAAACAAGATGGTGTTACAAACCATTACACGAAAAATTAGTGGACTTGAAAACATAAATGCAAAAAGAAACTCAAATAAATGCATAAAAATCACTCTCAACAGATGAAGATAAGGAAATGCCAGTTTTGTCATTGAAATCAGAAGCCTCTTCATAGTCACATTGAAAATCAGAACAGCTACTTCTTCACATTCCACAAATAAACGGCTCACAGAACATCAAGTCTGCCACCTTCCTAACACTGCAGTTATCAAAACAGATCGACTTACAGAGGACAGCCACAGCTCCGGACTCAAACATGAGACATTCTTCTCTGTTCCTGGTTTCCACGATCACGCTGAAGGGGAGCGGATCCAGCTTGTGATAGACACGATATCCTTTACTGAAAGCCATTTTGCCTCAAACACAGGCAGCCCTGTCCAACACAAGATGATGTTAATGAAACCTCCCTGTGCTTCCAGACATCTTCCACAAAGCTGACTTGACCCACGTCTTTTCCTAGGGATTTTACACGTTCAACAAAAAGCAACAAAATCCCCTGCTCCCTCATTCTCTCTCATGAGACTTAGTTCCTCTGTGCCCAAAACAAATATAGGGATTACCTAAATATGACATATGAGTGTTTCAAAACTAGAATTACACAAAAAAAGGCATTTCAAAATACAGATTTATTTGAAAGCTACTTCGAAACAACAATAATTTCACAGAACCCCAGACTGGCTTGTGCTGGAAAGAACCTTAAATTTCATCTAGTTACAGTCCCTGCCATGGGCAGAGACACATTCCACTACCCCAAGTTAACACCAAGCCCCATCCAACCCGGCCTTGGAAACCTCGAGGGATCCAGGGGCAACCACAGCTGCTCTGGGCAACCTGTGCCAGGGCCTCACCACCTTCTCAGGGAACATATCTAAATCCAGTGCTATTCTCTTTTAGTTAAAAGCAGTTTCTTTGCCTGAAATCTTAGAAAAACTAAGGTTTTTCCTGAGAGAAAAAAAAAAGCTACCAGCAAAACAGAAGAGAAACAACCACCTCAATGGTACACTAGTGCCAAAAGCAGAGGGTCAGCCCGCGATTTTTAGATCCATTTTACTGAATCTGACCTTGTACAAAAGGACAGTATATTTTCAATACTGAAGCCATGAAAACATTTCAAAGGCTCGTACAAAAACGTCAACCTATCTTCGGCTTTTTCTCTCCCCCATTTTTTTAACCAAAGCAGGGCTTGATTTAGATTTAAACCCTGCCCTGCGGCGTCTGAAACAACGCAGTGTCGTACTGGCGACACCGCCCGCCAGCCCAACACGAGCGAGATATTAATAAAACCCCACAAAACTCTCGCACTGCAGCAAACCATAAACAAACGCGAAAGAAGCCAAGTTCTCCGTGCTAAGACTCGGGAACGGCAAGGGACTGCTCTGGAGGGGGGCTTTCCGCCCTCCCTTCGCAGCAACTCGCAGGCCTGCGGGGCGGACACACCGCCCGCTCCGGCCTCCCCCCGACCCCTCAGCGCCCGGGCGGGCCCCGGGCACGGCCGAACCGCGGGGCTGCGCCGTCAGGCCGCCACATTTCCGCACAAAACGTGGCGCAGAACACGCCGGGCAGCGCCCGCCCCACCGCACCTGGCGCCCAAGCACGTTCGAGCCNCACGTTCGAGCCCCCCGGCCCGGCCGCGCTCACCGCCCCGCCCGCAGCCGCGGAGCCCGCGGGATCCGCCGGGAGCCGCTTCCTCCCGGCCCCGCGTCCTTCCGCACTGCGCCGCCCGCCCCGGAAGGAAAGGAGGGGGCGGGTGCTGGGACGGAACTGAGGGTTGAACACACCGAGCCGCGTATTGGACACAACCAACCCCACGTCCAGCAACGGGATTATTACAACCAGCAAGACCCACAGGACAGGCTCAGGAGCAGCCGTGCGGACTGAACCACCGCCAAGTCACCACGGTGGGCTGAGGGCTGCCATACTCACAGCGCCCCGGAGCAGATGAGAGGCGGCCAAAATCGACGCCTCCCCCACAGCAGCCACCGAATAGGGTAGAAAACCCCGAGCTAGAAAATACCCACAAGGATGATGGTTTTTAAGTGCTGGCGCTGCACAGACACCCGAACAAGACTATCCTAAACATGGCTAGCAACGCTTTCCAAAAGCTCCTGAAGCTCGAGCAACCTCGAGACCGTGCCATTCCTTGGGCAGCCTAAGCAATACCCAGCAATTTCAGGAAAAAGAAGCGTTTACCCTCGTCCTGGTGCGAATTATTTCATACGCGAGCCAGCCCAACACATACAGAACCCCAACACTACCCAGAACCTTATTATTCCTCTTACTTTCATTTGCAATGCATATAAAGAGCATTTAGTGCCCAAAAAATAATTACAGTCTCCTTATCCTTACTAATACTCTCTACCCTACTTAATTACTTGTGAAGCACTACTCATCAACCGCTAAGAAACACTTACACAATATAACAACATAAGGTCCCACTCACTCACCTACACTACCAGAACACAAAACTTAATAGCTTAACTCAATTTCTGCCTTCTGCGTTCTACATAGCCGCGTGAAAAAAGAAGCAGCCATCATTTCCCGAAAAAAGTTTTTCCTCTACTCAGCCTTCCACTCGCTTTGAAGTCAGAGAAGGCAAACAGCTACAGTGCCTCTGAGAGCTTTTATACCCGGTGGGATTTGCCTCCTCCCTTTTCCCGGGCATCCTGGGAACGAGAGGTGGGCCCAATCAGGGGTATATTAAACCCAGCCTCGGACGAGGGGCTCTGTATCCTCCTTGAGACCCACTGGGATGAGTGTATTTCTGGTGCTGCAATGAAGGAGGTTTGTTTTTTTTTTTTTTAAGCTTGTTTCAGGTGTTATTTTTTAGCAGATGTTTTTGGCATTTAAATTATGAGAGCATTTGAACGCAGCTTGGAAGAAGTGGCAGTAAGTACACAGAGTGTTTAAGTTGGTTGTTTTGAATTCTGGGCTCCAAGGATTCCCCTCTTTTTCCCAGTGAAAAGGCATATTTAGCTTATTTTAAGTTTTGATTTCAAGCACATGCTTTTGGCGTTTAAGCCATCAGGGGTTTTGAGGAAAGCTTCCAATAAATAGCTTTGAAGAGAGGCAGTACTTAAGCTTGTGATTTTGGGCTTTGTATTCAGAGGGAGTAAGGTGCTTTTCTAGGTTCTGATTTTATTCTTGTTTTTTGGGTTTTTGTAGAATCAGGGCAACTACCTGAAATTACAGGTTATGTCCGGTATGATCCTTGATATTTTTTCACCAGATTCAACACACTGTGGAAAACATTTGCCATGTGTCAAATACAGGTATTTGAGATTGAGAATTCAGCTGGAAAAACTCTGAGGGTTGTGACCCAGAGAGGGCAGGTAAGTAGGATACCAAGTTGGGAGTTATTGTGGGGGGGTGGGATTTAAAGGCAGCATGGTGAGAAATTATGTCTATTTTCAGGTCTCCAAAGCTTTTTGTAAATGCAGCAGATGCATATATTGGTATTGCAGTATGTGAGCACATCTATCTCACTCCTAGAAATGCTGAGTAACTTTATTTTTTGCTAGCCCAGGTGCCTCTTGGAATAATGGCCACAGCCTTAGACTTGGGATGAAGCTGGAGACTGGAGAACCCAGGCACGCTTAGGAGAGGGTAAGTAACTGACTTATTGATATTTGGCCCACAT